>VZRV01006046.1:883089-1068089 GCA_013398115.1 Falcunculus frontatus
GGGGGGGGGGGGGGGGGGGGTGAAAGGGAGGGAGAAGAGAAGAGAAAAGGGGACAAGGAGAGGAATAAAGGGGAGGAAAGGAAGAGCAAGACAAGGTAAGATAAAAAGCACTTGAGAAAGAATAAGTTGCATCGATAAAATCAAATTAAAAGTTTGTCTGGTAGAGCCAGATATGAATCATACATTTCCTTATCCAAATTCTGTACACTAATGATTTTCTCTGTGGCACGCAGCCGAACAACGAAATGAGACCATCACGTGACCCTGATGGACTCGTACCCAGGGCTTACTGAGCTTTACACACCCCATATTTTCTTTACTTCAATACAGCACTGTTTAAACCCAGCCCTTTTGTTTTAGTAATTTCAGTATAGTTCATTCCCTTACATTTTTATTTGATCAAATCCATAATATTATGTTTTATGTTATGTTTTATGTTTTTCAGTTCAGTACACTTTCTAATCAATTCCTTTACATGCTTTATTCAATTCATTAAAATGTATATATTAAGCCATGTTTTATTTATTTCAGTAAGAGGTATATCAATTTTGCTGTATGTTCCATTAAGCCCTCAGCACGTTGTATCCATTTCTTCATCTGCTACATCCATTTTTTCATGTGTTCTACCACACATCAGTATCTGTTTGAAACAGTTTTACAGCCTGATTCTAATTTTTTTAGAGCATTTGTGTAGTATTAATGTGATTTTTCATCTGCTCCTGCATGAATTTTCTTAAGATACCTCATATTTAAAGAGCAGTGAGGTAAAAGATAATGAAGTGCTGTTAATAAGCATAAACACACACAATTTTGTCTTTCGCTTTAGAAAGAATCATTCCTAGAAGACACCATGGTGTGTTGCTGAATTCATTTGAATTGTGTTTGAATTTCTAAATGTCATCTTCAGTGTGAGTTAAGAATACAACGCTTTTTTGAAAACTATAAGAAACTAGAACAATCTCCTGTATGTTATCTTTCACCTTCATATTTTCTATGCTCTTTAATGAATTTAAGGAATACCAACTGGAATTGCATCTTATAAGGAAATAAAACTGCAAACTCCAAGCATTTAAAGAACATAACTCTTCACTTAGAGAATATAATCTTTGAAAATCAGAATGAATGATTTTGAAACAGTTCTATGGTTTTTAGCCTATAGATTTAATACTAGTGAAATGTGGATTCCTTCTTTTTTCTACATTTGTTTCATTTGAAGAGGGATACAGCCATACTTGAGGGATTTTTTGCACACGTAAGAAGGAGAAAATTTAGATCTCCTCTTCTTTTTATTAAAAGCATTTGAGATTTTAAGAATAGTTTGCTTCAGAAGACAGGGTATAAGAAATTGTTAACTGTCAACATATTAGTAAAAACAATGTTGATAATAATGAAAATCAGAATAAAATCAAAATTAATTTGCCATTTAAGCAGCAGAATAACTTTGGCCTTATCTGTAGCTATGCCCCTGGATTTGGGAATGAGGAGACAGACTGCAAGACCATCAAAATCTTAAAGCAGAGGGTTTTTTTCATATGTATTTGCATGTATGAAACACTTGCATGTATTACCTCTAACCAATGGTAAAGCACTCTCTGCTATATATCCATCTAGCTTGCCATTTATTATCCTGAGCAATGCCATGAATTGGACTCCATACTGCACTCTCTATATTCCAAATTGCAATTTTCCATGTCTAGCACATGCTGGTTCCCTCTTCCTGGGAACTGAGCACCCTGCTCATCAAAATGGAGCAAGTTATCAATTTTGGCACAGCCTGTCCTCTTCTCTCTTTTTAATTTAGGATATAATTTGAAAAGTTTCCTTTAATTACTCATCCCAGATAGGTTGGTGAGATGTGATGTATATCGCCCTGAGGACAGAGATCATTCAATGTGCTAGAAACTGCAGGAGGAAGGCCCTCTACTCCATCACTACCTCAACAAAGGCTCCCATTCCCTGGCTGCTCAACATCTGACAAGCCACACTCCTGGAGAGCCCCACACACCCCTGGGTGCCACTGGGCAAAAAGCACATTCACCTTCAGAGCTGCTGACCTGGATCAGACAGAGAATTCTCACCCTCCCGACAAGGGGGGGATGACTTGAGCTTCTTATCTTTCCTTAGTGTGCATTGCACCTTTCCTTTCCTGCTTTGGAGAATTAATGTATCATCTAGCTGTCAAGAGTAATGGAGAAAAGGCAAGTCCTTAAGAAATATAGATGGAGTTTCAATTTCCATTCCAAATTAATTCTGTGGAACTTTATAAGACAATATCATTATATTAAAAGCAGAAAAAATTCCAATAGTTCAGTCTTTTCAGGATTGTTGGACAATTTTTCTGATGTCTAAGCAAATAACTTCATGGATATTTAACTATGGGATAATTTTTATACACACACAAAGACTCAGCATGAGGACCATGTACTACAAAAAAATTGGCTTGGGCTTTTGCTTCAGAGTTTAAATAACCCTCAGGTCCCGTGCTGGCATGATTTTCACAGAAATAAACATTTTCTATTTAATGCAAGTAAAATAACACTGCATACTTCTGAAACATGGAGGAGTGAGGAAACAGAACTACATTCTTTTTACAACAGTCACATAAAAGCACCCTAAATAATACCTGATACCCCACCTCTTTGCTCTAATAATATGCAAAACAATCAATCAACATACTTTTCAGCAACAGATTTACATGTTTAACATGTCTGAAAGTGTGTGTATACAAAAGTATCATACAGAATGTAGACCGCCTTTCAGCATTGGAAATTTTGGAATTAATGAATCTAATTTTAATTTTTTATTTTTTTTTAACGTGTTTGGGCTTGCATACACGTATCATCTGCACTCTCCAATTCTGTGCATCAGTTTTCAAATCAGGGCAAGAGTTTTTACATCTGACATCCAAAACACTTAAGCATAATTTATAATGGAAATGTTGACACCAAGCTAACTGTGGCGGCACGAACAACGCTCATAGAAAACCAAAAGCAAAGCTTCCTCAAAATATATTATGAAGGTCAAAACTCTGATTAAAAGCATACGAACCTGAAATAATTATATTGATGACCATATTCTGTAAACTCAAACAATCCAGAAAGTAAGATTCTGAGATTCAAGACTTCATAAAGTTTTCTTAGGAAAACTTAAATTCTGTAGGCTGGCTTTTTATTTGTATTTTCCAAACCTATATGCCTTCCAAACCTATATGCCTTTTTTAATAGCATGCATTGTGGCCATTGGTATGCATGGACGCATTCTAATATTGTCCCGCACAACAAAAGCCATCATTCTGGCAAAAGGAGACAGAAAAATCTAACACTCTCCTACCATGACCAAGATGGTAAGAGCTGCTGCAGTTGCCAAATACAATACACAAAACATTTAATTTATAATAGTTAGAACTTGGCCCTTGACCAAGTCCAAAGAACTATGTCTTATTTCACTTGCTCTTGAATATGTCTCTTTCAGAGATAAATGACTGTGCTGTTTGCCAGTTCTCTCCTCTGTTTGGCGTTTTGTTTAGCTCTGCTTGTGACAAGCCAAGAGTTGATGCATCTGCTTGAATGTGTAATATACATCTTTGGTCAACTTAGCTTTTTTCCTTGACAATATTATGTCAAACAATCACATCACAACTGGCTCTGATCTCTTTGTTGTTAGCTAATAAATTAAAGAGTATTTATTATCTGCAATCCTTTTTTCCCTTTTAATGGTGACACATTTGTGGTGAATTACAGGGCAGCTTTATAAACTAGGCTGTGGGCCAGTATCAGCCCCTGCGTTCATGTGAATGTTCCCTCTCCCACTTGGCCTCCCAGCCTGGTGGTAAATCAAGGCAGCTGTCACAGCACACTAAGTTAGTGTGCGTCATTGGGGAGAGCAGGAAGCGTTGGGGGTATAATTCTGTCCATCAAACTAATATGTTATATCAGTAGCTTTGTAATCTTCTGCTATAAGTTATGGGAAGTGACACCTAAGAATTCACTTTGAAAGCAATGTGTTCTTCAGACTTTAAGCCAAAACAGACCCAATCTGCAGCAAGAGTTCCTCTGTTTATACGAGCGGATTTGTGGCAGCCCGCCGCCCCATCACTATCAATGCAGCAGTATTTTACACATTCCACTGCAAGCCTCTTTCTGTTTACAGTTTTTGCAGCAGAATTTGTAAACTTTTAAAACATGATTTCTTCCCTTCTCCTTCTTTACCCTTGCTTTAACCTCCAGTAGCAGGATAGATAAATATACTCCTTGAATGTTATCATGACAAAGTGAACTCCTGACAGATAGGAATGAATGGGAGACCTATTTCCCTTGTCCATACCCCCTTCAACCTTTGCCTTGACAAATGTGGGAAATAGCTGCATAGGACAGCAGAAGAATACACACAGCACTATGATAGGAATGTCAGCTTTTTTTGCTAAATGTTCACATGATACTGAAAGAAATGAGTGAAGATAACCTTAAATAGGAAACGTGTTTTCTGAACAGCTTCACAGAGATCCAGCTCACACTGTATTGCCCCCAAAAGCATGGCTTATTTTCAGTGACTATATTTAATGCTTTTGAAGACCAACAAAAGAGGAACTTGGACTCAATTAACTGTTTTTGTGAGGTGTGATTTGATCCGAAAGAAGTCTATAGGACATCTTCAAAGAGTCAAAAGCAGACAAGCATGTACCACAACCCTAACACACTGAAATCAAAGAATGTATGCTAAAGACATTAAATATCTGTACAAGTTCCTTGCCAAACTATTTTAAGAAATTAGAATTAAACCCACAGAAGTTTGCTTTGATAATCTTTGCAATCAATAGTAAACGTAAAAAAAAAACCCATTAGAAAACAGTACTCTCCATCCTTAAATCTAAATCCAGAGGCTGTTGTAATGTGGACAACACTACTTGGGACACTCTAACTTCATTTAGTCTTAAAACAAAAGAAATATTGTCTCATCAAACTTTGATCCAGCTTTCCATTGATGAATGCTGTTTACAGTAGATTTCTAAAACATGTTCAAGACAGCTAGAGATACTTCTTATTCCAGTAATCTGTGCAATATACTAATGCTGTTTTAACTTCCATTTCAATGTCAACTTGAAAATCGCAAATGATATTTCACAGGATCACATGGCATACCACATTGCTTCAAACCATAAGAAATCCTATGTTTAATAGCATCAGGTCTTGTTCACATGCCTTAAAAATTTGAAAATGTATATGTCAGATTTGGTCAAACATTAATAAAATGAAATATTTTATCTTGAAACTAATCTACTTAGAAATCACTTTTCTTTCATCTATTCATCCCAGCTAATTAAAGCAGCACTGATTTGAGGTCTTTCATCTTTAATAACATTTCAAAAATATATTTCAAAATTTTGTTCTGATCTGAACAAAACTGTCTAGTTTTAAAAGAAAGTATAATTAAGCCCACAGTTGATAAGATTTAAAATAAAAAAGTTCCATTATTACTTGAGATGTGAGAAACTGTAATTAACATGTTTGCACCAATCATCAGACCATACATCTTTGCAGTTGATAGCAGGACAGTAGGGTTTTCCAGAGCTATGCTTTTCATGTGGGATTTATTCACTTGGCCCTGGTCTTGTACCCTTGCCTGCTGCAGTTCCATCTCACTCTTTTATTAAGGTAAAAGTCTTTCTCAGTGCACAACCTCACAGCGCAAAAAAAGAAATGTAATTCACTATTTAGCTGTGACTGGAGGGGGGGGAAACAGAGCTTCATAGAGATTCCAGGGCTAGAGTGCAACAAAATCCTCATTATTTAGAGGTCTTCTGCATCAGCAACTATTTGGCTGGAAATCCTGTACCCGTGGTGCCTTTCACCACATCTCCCCTTTCTCATCCCATACATGTGTATACCAGCAAAAAAAAATACCATTTTTGGTCCATGCTTGGTCTTGTACCGTGCTACAAAGCTTTCAAATATTCACCACCACGTGGTTATTTTCATTTGGGAAATGGACCTGTAGCTACAGTACATTTGCCATAACCAACCATTCCCTCAGTAAAGTATCCAGTGATTTAATAAAGCCTGAAGAGACGAGGTCTCATACTGCATGGGTCTTCTGCAGAAACAGCTAAAAATTTAGTAGTTTTAGCCCCCCTCTTAGGAACAAATCTCTCATAAAGTCATTCTAGAAATACCTCTGCTTAAGACAGACCATGAAAGCCCAGATTCTGGAACAGGCATTAAGAATGAAGGGAAAATCTCTCTGATCTCTTTACTGATCAGGAGGTCCCTACAAAGAGAAAGCTAATGGTTGCAGTTTGGAAACCAGACACACGGACTTGATAGACTCTTCTACCCTTTAAACAATTTCAGCCTTCTCTGAACAAACCTTCTTGCAGCTGCTGAGGACTAAGCATCAGGTGAAGTTATTTGACAAACTACCGTAAAAAACTGAATCAAGCCTTTGTGGTATTTTTCACAGTCAAAGGTATTTTTTCCCACCTGTGACTGCTGACTAAGGTGTTTGTTCTGAATACCTCAAATGCAGCCCTACCAGTCTCACCATTAACACACTCATTGCTCCCCACTGCCGGATAATAACTATATTTCTCAAGTCACCTAAAAATATTATAGCAGTTGCACCAGGTTGGCCACCTGAGATTTGGCAATGAAATAGCTAGCTCCGGTTTTCATGAGTACTCATGTAAAGCCATATAAAAATTCATCCAGAGTTCAAAGTATATCAGAGAGACAGAGTGTCAGTACACAAAGCTAACATTTGGACTGAACCATCCATCACCAGCTAAGCACTCAGGAAACCAAGAAAAGCACATTTTAAATAGACAGGGCAGAGTCCTGTGACTTCCCCACTACCTGACCTCCCTGAAACCAAATGTTACTGTATTTATCAGAAAGACGTTGGCTTTTTTTCTTCCTCTGCATAAAAATTGAGTAGAATTTTTAAAGAATGCAGGAGAGAGCTGAACAGTCAAATTTCACTGAAAATGAGCACAAAAGGGATGGCTTATCCACTCAGCCTCTTTTGGAATTCTGTGCCTTCACTTCTATTTAGCCTTTGGGATATTAAAAAACCAGCACCAAACAAAATTCAGTATTTTCCAATTAATTAAGCATATCAAATAAGTGCAACACTATGTCTGACACCATTATGCAAAAATCTGATAGAGCATTTTAGAAATAAAACATTAATATGGTTCTAGCCGATGCAGACTCCAAAAACATGTTCCTTGAACAAGCCCTTTGACTGTGCAGACTGGTTGCACATGTTATACTTGAGAGGATTTTTTCAACTTTTTATATTAAATAAGACTTACAATTCTGAAGTATAAGGTGACAACAGGGTAACCTTTATCCTAGAAAATAATGCGAAGTTCAGCTACTTGCAAGACACTTGGCTTCTCTAACTTAGTGATCATCGTTTTTTCTTATCCTTTGTTAAGAGAGAAATAAAAGAAAGTGAAATAATAGAATATCTACCTATATCTTTTAGCAATAATACAGGACTACTATCTGGTTTTGAGACAGATGCAAGAATATTAATTAAAAACTAACTTCAAGGCATCTCAAATGTCTCTTCCTAGAGAAACAATTTTTTTCCTTTCAATAGAAGCAAAAAATTACCACCTGAGCCAAATTTTAATTACATTTTGGATAATTAGTTAACAATGGCAGTTCCTCAAGCTATTATATATCTTTAATAAATCCAAAGTCAATGACAGTTACGTAAGATATTGTAAAACAAACATTTGGTGAAAAACATCATACTAATTGATTTTAAAAAAACCCTCACATAAATATGGGGTTTTTTCACATCCTTCTGTAACAGCTCTTCCACAGTGATATTAATTTAAAGTCATAAATTAAAATTTCTTCAGTAGTTCTGATGTTTTAATTAGATACAACAATTTATTCTACAAATTCATGATAACAGATGCCAATGTACAGCACCAGCAGTGAGTAGTTTTCAGAACACATTTTACTAGGATTTTCTCATTCTAATTGAGGTTTGTTTTGCTTTTTTATTTTTCTACTATTCATCGGGCTGAATAAATAGTGTACTTATTCTACATTGATTGAGATTATCCCTTCTTTAGCTATATGCATAGGCATTTAGTGATTTTCTTTTCCAAATCAATTAGAAGCTCTGCTGGGTTCAGTGTCTGGTTTTTCTCGATTTCAACTTAGAGAAAAATATCCAAAGTTATTTCTCTGTTCCAAATGATTATCTTTTCCTCCTTTAAACCCATCTTGTTCCAATCTTACACACTCTTGGAGACTGTAATACAAATGACAACCTCCTTCCCTTAATATAAACAGAAAGTATTAGAAAGAACAAACATCAGCTGAGCTAATCCTTTGCTCTGCAGTTCTTTTATAACACAGTGATCCTATACTAGCTTTTCTTATTTCTAAAAATGCGTATCAGGCACAACAGCACTAACACTGCATCCTGGATCACAACTCCATAGTGAATTTTGGGATCTTGAACACTTCTGCTCCACCCTTATGTGCAATTTTCAGCCCTAGAAAAGCAAAACATGGTTCCACCCCAGGCAGACAGACAACAGGCTCACAAGATGGTTTGTTTGAGAAAACGCTCCCCAGTAAGTGTGAAATGCAGACTGTTCAAATACCACTCAGTTTTGGAGATGTGGGCTATTTTCTTCCACATATCTCTAAATCTCATCACTGTAAGGAAGGCATATGAATACAGACAGAGGTACAGGTTGCACTTGTAAACAGAGTGCTTCTCTGGAAGTGTTTAATTAAGGCACTGCCATTTTGTAGGTTTTTGAATCTTTACTGCTGTTTTAAATGGGACATAAGCAGTCATGACCTTTTGTGTCTGATGTCAGAAAAATGAAAAGGCCCAGCAATAACTGGAGTTTACATTGGCTTCATTTTCCAGTCCACAGTTAAATACACACTATATCCAGCGCACCATACATTCTTGAAGGCTTAAGATGCAATGCAAGCCCTCCTTGTGTGAAGAAAACAGATAACAGCTGGAAAATTGTGGAGTACTTCCAACAGGGACTTCTGCTTCCTCATAGAGTCCTGCTCAATGAATTACAATTATAATATCTCCATGGCTGTCAAACAAAAACTTACTTTAAAAACACCAGCTGTACTATGCTGCTCTTTCTTCTTCTCTTGTTGCAAGACTCATCAAACAACTGAAATATTGTATATTCTTCAGTGAAAGGCTGGCCTGGAAACTTTGAAGAAGATTAGAAGAAAACAAAACAAGTCAGCTTGTAGCTGCTCTATGTACACTAACTAAAATTATCTAATTCTCCTATTTTAAAGTTCAGCAACTGAATAAAATGGTCTATATTCAAGAGGATTTAAGTACCCATTTGATGTCTTTTGGGATTGTGTGGATTTACCTATGCAAGCACATCATTGTCAAATCTATCAAAGATTTGATTATCATGACAGCTTTTCACATGCCAGCTATGTGCCAGTTTTCATAAACTTCTATAAAGAATGCTTTTCTTTTCCCCCTCTGTTTAATGTCTCCAGAGTATACAACCTAACAATAAAAGATTTAACTCCAAAGAAATAGCAGAAAGCTGAATAAAGCAATAACAACGACTTATTTTCTCGAAGTTCAATTCTATCTTATTAACAGCAAAAAAACCAGAACTCTTTTCCTCTATACCATCCACTGGAGTCCTAAGAGTAAAAATAATGGAATGTGCAAATTACCAGTTCATTGCAATTGAGATCCTGATTACAAGCCCCAGTCTTTCCAGGTACTTGAAAGAAGACACACATTCTAGGAAGAAAATTAAATCTCTATGGAGGGTTCTCCACCAACACTATCATATTATTTTGAAAACAGAAACCTTGATCAGTTCATAAGGAATAGTATCATCCCTGTGTTTGGTCAACTCCAACTGCTTCTGAGACACAATCTTTAGCTATTGGCATACAAATTTGATCTGAAATCCAGTTTTTCCCCCACTAGCTCTGGATTTCTGTGCATTGCCTACAGCTGGCTAATTTGTTTCCTTGGGACACAGTCACCCTGTGCACTGGGCTTCAGACCACACATTTTTCACAGTGGAAAACAAAATGTGTTTTAGTCACATAAAGGAACAAAATCTAAATAGGATGAGAGTTTTGACCAATCCGCATTTGTTTCTTCAAACGTATTTCTTACATGTCGGTTTCTCAAAGTCAGCATTAGATGGAATTTTTCTACATTTCTCTATTCTGCCTTCAAATTCATTCTTGGATGCTTCTCTCTTGAATTCCCATCCCACCTTTTCTTAATACCTGCCTTTGCACTATTTCAGAAGGCAAGCAGGTGAGTAGCTTGAGAATGACAGTTTACTTTTCAGCATAGTCATATTGACAGCCATGGGACAAAGTCCTGGTGAAAACTGATAATGCTAAAACTTGTCGACAGATTTATACAAAGACTTAAATTCTATTTTCCCCACAGCGTTTAAAAAATTTACTTTCTCTAGGAAAGACAAATCGTATTTTCGGAATTATTTATTAATCATTTGTGATTAAAGTCTGCTTCATTACATGTACCATCAAGTCAGTCAGGATCAAAAGGCTCTCTCCACTTGCTGTGCAAGGCTCAAACTAGCAGACCCTTTCTATGGAAACTTTCCATGAACACGTCCAGAGCCTTTCTGAGACTATTTTGAGACATTATTAATCCTTTCCAAGTAATTTCTATGAAAAGCATTTAAATTTTTCACATTTTCCAACTACTCGGGGACAGCATTTTGTGTAAGGAAGCTGTAGCTCAATCATTTCTCCAGTCTGTTATTTTTGAACCTCTGGGCTTTAACATATCTTCTAAATATCATTTTAGTAATCAAATAGTTTACATAAATTAATCTATTCCAAACCTCTTCTTCCAACAAAGAAATGCCTCTAAAAGAATGAAAATAATCCACAGACAGTGTTTTCTCAGAACTAAAATACTGGAGTAACTTTTGGACGTGGGTAGCAACATGACTGTAGACTCATCGGTTCTGCTGACTGTGAGAGCATCCTGTCTCTGAGCAGAGCAGCACAACAGTAACTACACAGCCCACTGGGAACCCCCTTTCAAACCACAGGGTGAGAGCTTTTCATTTCCCATTATAAACATTATAAGGGTCTCAAGTCTCAGCTGAGCAGAGAAGTGCTTTGTGGTCATTTGGAAACAGATACTGATAGGTGCTTGGCAAGCACTGATCCTCATTCGAGATTCAGCACCCATCAGGATGAGAGCATTTTTGCACAGCCTAAGGGTTCACAATCTGACAGTCTGTAGCTGAAGCAACTCCAGAAGATGCCAAGCCTTCAAGCACTCAGGCCATGGAAGGTGAGAACACTGTTTCTCTATCCTTAAAGAATCTGATAAAAAAGAGTGGAAATTTTGCATTCAGTTGTCATGAAACCATGGAGTGATTACAGTGTAACCTATTAAGGTTTAAAAAAAAGTCTGGTTTTATAGTCCCTGTAATATCATTACACTATTTCCTATGATGCCATCGCATTTTTAATTTGAAATGCCCATAGTGCTAGAATGATACTGGCATTACAGCTGCAAGTTCTTTCCATATCTCTTCCAATCCTATGTTAAAATATCTACATATTCTTCCCGTACTTGTTCACACTAGATTTGCCTTACATCTGTACTCCCAAATGGGCCAAAGAAGAGCTTCTTCATGTTAAACTTATGTTCAAAAATAACAGATAAATCTCATAGAGCTCTAGCCAATTTTGACTACTTTTGAGCAATAATAGACTCTTTTCCAAAAAGGGGCAGGGGAAGAAGAAAAAGAGAAAGGGGTGGGGGGAGGAGGTAGATGTACACCTATATTTTTGAAAACTTCATCCCACCTCACTGCAGCTTCTTTTGTTGCCTTCCATGCTTCCATGAAAATTAAGAAATCAAATGTTCCATAACATTGTCACCGGATTCCCACAGAAGTCTTACTCTGACTTTCATTAAACAGAATTATGCAAAAGTGTTGCACAGGCTCACCTTTGAAGAAGCCTAATATTACCTTCTTGAATTAGGTTTGATTAATCAATCACCAAAATTAAAGTTGGAAACAATCTCGGGTTAAAACTGAAAGAAAATATCATATTTTTCTTGTGTTACAATAATATTTTTAGAGTTTTCAATAGAAATAACACTCATGCATAATGCATAATATTGCCATTTAGCCAACAAGTATAGAGCCATTTTAATCTCTGAAGGAGACAGTAAACAGTGTAGGCAGGGGTTCTACTTAACCCACACACTCCGCTAATACATTTTAGATAACAGGCCAGTGCATTTAAATAAAGTCCAGATTCAATTTAATAGTATTTGTTACAAAGCTTTATCTAATTATAATAGTCAATCTTTATTACTAGCCTCACAAGTGCAGAGAACCCTATTATAATCCTTCTTTCTAATGATCTCTTCACTATCATAGCAATAACACTCAGCCATAAATTAATCATCTGTTTACAATTGTGAGTAAACATCAACTCAATTAGCAATTGATAAATAAACAGTCGACTCTGGAGGCTATTTCTTTTATAAATGTGGGTACTGAAGGATTCTGCACAGCTTTGCTATTTAACTCAAAAGAGTGTTTCTGTGTATCCAGAGATTTCTGTTCTGCACAGTTTAAATGAAACATATAACATGAACTGCACAGGTTTTTCACTATAACAGTGCCACCCGTCCTTTGTGCTGCTAAGTGTGTGGGAGGATATTGTCTGTCTTTTCCAGGGATTGCTTTGTTCCTCTCAGACTAAACACAAGATGAAGTTAACATATAGAACTGTTTGTTTCTTCTATTAGAACTGCTTAGTAAGCTTTTTCCTTTCTAAGCATTCATCTCATTTTTGAGTCCAATGCTAGATCACAATTCTCCCTCTTTAATTAATTCATTTTTCATCATTCTAGTTGCTGTGTTTTTTCCCTTTGGTGCATGTGAACACATTACAGGAGCGACTGTTAAAAGTGAGGAAAACATTTCCCTTACCTACTCTGACCTGCAAGAAGCAGCTCAATTACTATGTTCCTTACTTCAGTTTTCAGATTTTGTCTTTTAGAAGGCAATGACAACTGAACCAGGGTGGTTGGGCCCTGGGACAGGTCCCCCAGGGAAGTGGTCACAGCACCAAAGCTGCCAGAGTTGAAGAAGCATTTGGACAATGGTCTCAGGCATATGTTGTGATTCTTGGCGTTGTCCTGTGCAGGGCCAAAAACTGACACCTTATGGGTGCCATCCAACTTTGGGTATTCTATGATTTTATGAATCATGCCACACGCTCATGGACATCAAACTATCTCAATGACCCAAGACTCTGGCCTGGGCTGGAACTAGAAGACTTCTACCCAACTGCTTCCTGGCTATCCACTGATCCACATCTTCACTTCTTCCACAACATTCCTGATAAAATATCTACACCAAATTTTCTCTTTTTTTTTTTTTCTGGCTGACATGTATAAATCTGAAACTGACAGCTCTCTAAAACACAACCTAAATTCTTGATTCTGTCTCTGTTGGTCAAGGCATAGCACCCACAGAAAGATTGGAACAGCTAAAAGGCCATAACTTCTATTTACCTCCTATAAGAATACTATCCCTCATCAAAGAGTGGGACTACCCCCACTTTTGCAGCCATATTGCATATTTCTGTCTCCACTCTACAGCTTGCCTGAAGTTTCTGGGAACTGAAATAACATGCTATCACACAGAAGACTCAGAAAACACCAAGTGAAGGAAAAACACCTGTTTGAAATCTGGTGCAGAGCAGACAGGTCCAAACCACCTGACCCAATGCTAAGGGCAGACACCTGCCTGATATAACTTGAGCCAGAATAGATCCAGGAATATATTCTTGTTTTGACAACAAAGACAATTTTCTGCTGTCCTTAATTATCTCTGTGTCTTGTAAACAGACATATAGCCTACAAGAAAAGGAAAACAAATGAACCAACCAACCAACCCACAAGAAACCCCCTTCTAAACCCCAACTACTTGAAAAAAGAAATTACTACTTTGAGAGGAAAAATATGGCAGTACACATGGAATCTGGCAGGACTAATACAGACTACAAGAGAAGAATTTCAAGGAATCATAAAAAACCCTGTCTACTCATGGCTGGAATATGTGATACATAATCTATATATCATTAAAAATAAGAATGATTTTAGAGATTCTTTTCAGATTATTACCCTTTCCAAATGCATAAAATAATCCATTCTTAGTGACCATCTATTTTCAACTATAGAGCTTGTGCCTGAACGTAGTTCATATTTGTCTGGCCCTGGAAACAGCCTCTTGAAGGTAAGACTAGTTTTTTCAGAAACTCTCTAGCTTGACTAACAACAACTGAGTTACCAGAGACATTTGTATTGAATAAACATGCTTTGAAGAAAGAAATTTAGATGTTGCTTTGAAGGAAAGAGATAGTGATTATTCCTATTTTCAAATGCAGGTCTGTGATGAGTCTACCATCTGTGATGCCTTTGACTTCAGAACTGTATGTTCCCATAAACTCTGGAACACTCTATAAGTCTATGCCTGGTCAGTCCTTGAGAAATTCTTTCCCCAGCCCGTATTACTCCAGTCACTCCTAATATTTGTCATAGCTCCTGCCTTCAATTTCAGACTTTTTGGGAGCAGTTTAAAGCTGCTTTTTAGCAATATTTTCCATCTCCTCTACCAAAATACCCAGCAGTGGAAGCCTAGAGAGATTCATGTAAGAGAAAAAACTAGACGATGACCGTTCATAAAATTTTTGAGGAAAGAAACCAAGACTGAAAATAGAAGAATGCTGTAAAAATCATGTAATCCATGACAAATCTTGACTGCATTATTTCTATGGTTGGGACTACATAGCCCAAGATGCATAGGAGGAAAAATGACTTTTCAATCAAAGATAAAAAAAGAGTCATTGTGACTATTAACTGTTCTGCTATAGTTGCATTGCTTCATGGATACAGACATCACAAAATAAAAATGCTGTGCTTGATAAAAACTCACCAGCACTACAAAGTAGGAGTAGAAGTGATAAACGCAGCACAGGATTTTTTTGTTTGTTTCTTTGGGTGGGCTTTTTTTCCTCTACTTTAATGAAGTCAACACTTGCTTTTGCTGATAGATAACAAATCCCCATGTCAGTACCACATAAAATGTCCATTAGTAACCCTGAATTATCTTATATTTCTGACATTCTAAGTTCTTGTAAAATAAATTGATAGTCCATGGTAATGCATGGTAGTTAGAAAGCCATTCAGGGAAAATATTTTTTAAAACATACCCCTAAGTTGGCACTCTGCAAAGCTCAGAAAAGTCAAGCAAAGCTTGGACAGAAAACCAAAGGCTTGTTGCTTCATGATCTTGTGCTCTACGTCCTCCAAGCTCACAATTCTCTATGAATAAGAGCTCAGTCGCACTGAAGAATTCCTTCCATAGGATATTCTAATCTACAGTGAGGTAAAAGTGCTCAAACCTAAGATGGAAATTATCAGTAAGATCTCATAGGGCCAGATCTTGCAAAAGAAACTTATCTGATGTATTCCAGAAATGCAGTCAACTTGGAGTTCTGTGAGCAAAAGTCTGATCCAGACTTGTGAGACAGCCAGAGTTTCAGCACATACCTAAAACTAAGAAAGAGTTTCCCCAAATCTAGTGAATCAATACCACATTAAGATCATAGCCCACTCCTCCCATTTGTTTGTTTTGGATTTTTTCAATACCACTGCAGCTTTCTGAAGTTAAAGGTGTTCTAATGTGTGGGTTTAGCTGTACTGATTTCTGTAGGTTAACCAAAGAAATAGGAGTCATTATGGATGATGACCTTCCAGTGTCCCTGATAGGGTAGATGTATGGCATATGACTTGATCCACATAAACTGAAATGTTCAATGATGCAGGAATTTCATAACCTCCAAGAATTCACATTCTTTCTGCAAGAGTGAATGAACTGGAATTATACTAATCTTCCACTGTCTTATCCTACATCTTCAACAACTCCTAAAGATGGCTGCGGCTATTTTATTAAACCATTATTTTTTTCCCTACAATAACTTGGAAGATAGTTATTACTAAATGCACAGTTATAAAGTCGTTAAATTAATATGAGAGTTTCAGAACTCAGAGCAGTGACATGAAAATAATAAGCAAGCATTGAGCACAAGCACAGATGGCCATTGACCGAAGCACTGAATATGTGCTCTTCCCATCAGTTATTAGGAATAAAGAATCTTCAGCAGAGCAGCTTTAGTCCCAGTAAAGTACTCGTGTCTTCAGCAGCAGAATTCCTCATTAGAAAAATTAAGAGCAAATTGATTCTGTCTTTGAAAAAAATACTAAGTCTGAGACATTTGAGAGTGAATTCAATATGTTCCACTAAAGACACTACCAAAACCACAGAGAATTTGATCAGGAGAACATAACAGAGGAATATACTTCCACAGAAGAGTTTGGTTCAACTGAGAAGCAACTAAGCCAACAGGAGAGCCGTGTCTCCGTGGAAGATCGGCAAAGGCCTTGCAAGGGAAACAATGTCTGAAAAGGAACAAATCTTTGATTCCAAATAAAATGTAATGAGCATTCAAGACTGGGAGAAATCCAAAGCCAAAGGTTACAACCAAATAGTATTATTTGACTAAAACTTTACCACTTAGACAAAAGGAGATTGCTCTTGGAAAGCTTACAAAATGTGTGCCTGTTTGTGTCAATTACCATATACACATAATCCTAGTGAGAGGCACTGTAAAACCTTTTCCTTTATTTTTTCCTCAGAAGTCTAAGTCCTGTGGCAGACTCAAGATACTAGGTGGTTTCTAGTCCTCAGTACAGTTCTTGAGAGCCTAAGACTTTTAGCCTCCAAAAACCGCTTGTCCTACAAAGTACTAGGCAGATCATGTACATTTCCAGCTGCAGTTATACTGGAAATGATCTCTTGAAAATAAACAAGGAATACATTTTTTAAATACACTCATTCTGTATAAAGAAGTTACACCAATTCTTTAAGCATAAAGAATTTCCTAAAATGCTTTTATTCTATCTGGTGCGCAGTCTTAGATAGTGTTACCCTGCAAACTTCCTTGCCTAAATATTGGAAACAGCCACAAAGGGCTGCATACAAATATAACATAATCTATTTAGATTTATCTTTACCTTCAGTCTGACTTTTCCTACTGAATTAAGATTCAGCTAAATAGTATCCTACCTTAAAGTCCTCTGTAATTAGATAGGTAGAAGCCTGCAAATATGGGAACTTTTAAGAGTAAAGATTAAACCTCAGTAAGATTCAATAAAGTCTATATAACAACTACAAAAAACTCTACCTTCCAAAAAAACCACAGTGGAAATCTGTACACAGTATAACGCAAAACACCCACAAGAGATTTTATTTCTCCTCAGACTTTTTCTAAGTATTTCAAGCAAGTAGCTGTTCCATTAACCATTTGGAGGTAGAAAGTGGTAGTAGTTAAGCTTACGGAAATGTAGCTGAACAGTTCTTCCACTCAGGACAGGACTTAAAAGTAATGACATAACAATCCCAAAAGCTTTTCAATTAATAGTATCACACACAGATGAATTTCAACAATCTATACATACATAAATATAAATAAATAAGGACCACACTATATTCCTAAAATGTTCATGAACCTATACTATCTTAGCTGTGGCACCAAACACAGATGTCTTCTCTTAAAGCCCTTGGCTTTGAAGTCAGGCTAGAAATCTCAGACCATCTATATAACATTTTTGTTTCCAAAATAAGCAAGGCATGTTCCTCATTCTTATTTGAACAAAGGTTTTAACCACCCTGTTACATGAGTTGTCAGATGGTCTTATCTCTTCACTTTCCCCAGGAACTTTTCCTGCCTGCAGTCTCTTCTACATTTTGCTTTTATCATTATTGCTTCTCCTCAGTCTGTGGACAACATCAGCTCAATAAGCAAATTCAACACAAAGCAAGAAAGAAAAGAGATTTGCGGTCATTCTGTCCTCCTCCAGAACTAGGTTCCACTGCCTTGAGCCAGCTGCTGAGAAAGCTCTGTCTGTTGCTCTCAAAATATCATCCTCAAGGCTGACAGTTTCATAGCTCCTGTGAAACGTAGCTGTCAAGGGAATCTGTCACTACAGCAGAAGGAAAACAATTTCTTAGGTAGTTTGAGCCGGTTCCATGGAGAGCTTTGAAAATTATAAGGGAAAAAAGCAAATTTAATCAATACTACAGCAACAGTAAGGGTGGGGACCAGCAGCGGAGTGCAGTCTCAGAGACAAAGTATGACCAGTCCATACTGCTTATAGTTACAAGGGAATGGTTTTTCTTGGGACATACTTGCTCCTACTTTAAGTCTAAATTAGGAAATGTGCAGGTCTTGGCAGAAAGCCAGGCTTATTTCAGTGTAGATGAGTCTCTCAAAAAGGTTCCAAGGGAATTTAGGCTAGTTCTTATTATGTAAGAACCTGCATCATATCAATCCCTATTTCCATAGGTTTGGAAACAACCTCCAGGATTGAGTCCAACCTTTGACCAACCACCACTATGACAACTAAACCATAGCACTAAGTGTCACATCCAGTCATTTCTTGGACATTTCCAGAGATGGTGACTCCACCACCTCTCTGGGCAGCTCGTTCCAATTCTTAACCAACCTTTCAGTGAAAAAAATTCTTCCCAATATCCAAGGAGAACCTCCCCTGGCACAGCTTGAGGCTATGTCCTCATGTCCTGTCACTGGCGGTCTGGGAGAAGAGGCCAACCCCATCTTGCTACAGCCTCCTTTTAGGTAGCTGCAGAGAACAATGAGCCTCCTTTTCTTCAGGTTAAACAACTCCAGTTCCTTCAGCCCCTCCTCAAACAACTTACTCTCTAGGCCCTCCACCCGCTCCGTTATCCTTCTCTGGACACCCTTCAGCACCTCAATGTCTTTCTTCATGCGAGGGGTCCAAAACTGGACACAGTACTTGAGGTGCACCCTCAGCAGTGCCCAGTACAGGACAATCACCTTCCTGGTCCTGCTGGCCACACTATTTTTGGTACTGGCCAGGATGCCATTGACCTTTTTGGCCACCTGGGCACACACTGGATCATGTTCAGCCGCTCTTGACCAGCACTCCCCGATCCTTTTCCACTGAGACACTTGCCAGCCACTCTACCTCCAGCCTGTAGCACTGCAGGGGATTGTTGTGACACAAGGGCAGAACCCAGCACTTGGCCCTGTTGAACCTCAAACATATTATGTTAGCCCACTGATCCAGCCTGTCCAGATATCTCTGTAGAGCCTTCCTACCCTCCAGCAGATCAGCATTCCCATCCAAGTTCATATTGTCTATGAACTTATTGGGAGTGTACTTGATCCTCTTGTCCATATCTTTGATAAAGATACTAAACAGGATTGACCCCAGTACAGAGCTCTGGGGAACCACTCTAGTGACTGGCCACCAGTCAGCTATACTGACCTGTCCTACTGAGGTAACTCCCTCCACATCAGGAAATACACTATATTGATAAAGATCTTCTTCAAATCGATCAACTGTATCCTCCTGAGTTTGAGTTTCATTCATTCCCAAATCAGCCCCTGGGCCTTGCCCATTCCTAAGATATAACTCCCTGCTAGAATGAGCAGACTGGACAGCTACATATGCCAGCTAAGAATCTAGCCAGATGTATTTATTCTGATCATTCATTTTCTATTCTGTTACTATAGTGATTGGGGAGAAAAAAAGAAAAAAGAAAAAGTCACCCCTTCCCAATCTAACACTGTATAGCCACAAACATAATGTAAATAAAATCTAACGTTCAATCAACATTCCTCGCAGCACATCCCTTTTGTTACAGTGGCATTTCTGATAACAGGAATTACAGCCACATGGAGACTTTTTGTTCCCCACTAAAAGTGTGATATCTCTGAGAGCAGATGATGGTTTTATTACAAAAACTTTTGTAGTTTGAAAAGAGCAGTAGTAAAAGTTAGTTCAAGGTTTTTATGACTTCTTTTGTTCAGAGGAAACTAAAGGAGGAAAACCACTGGTGATGTATGAGAAGATTGCTTGTTTACAATCAGTACACAGATCCTTGCCTTTTTCATGAAAGGAAAGGAAACCAGTAGGAGAATTACAATACAGAGCACCTCCCAGGATCTCTTTCACCATTCTCCCCATTTGTGTATTAAGCAACAAGGCAGCTGTTGAACAAGTACTATCAACAAAGCAATCTTCTAGCCCTTTGATTTAGGCTATTCATATCTTCTGCCCTGAAATAAAATGACTTTCACAATTAAAACACCGAAATCAATGCTGTATCTATTGTCATGTCTGCAGGAGAAAAGCTTTAATTACAACTCTAGTTAGATAACACAATCATTACACCTCCTTAATCTCAAATATAAAACCAGTACCCTTTGAGTGCTATGCCACCCTTTCTTTGATTTTTTTTATGTGAATGGCTTTTTATCTGAGCACTTTAATTTGCATGCCTTTGCTGCGAGGCAGCTCCCCGTGATATGTTAATTGCAGAGTGCTTTAAGTACTAAAAGATTAACATAAAACCCTTTGCAAACAAGCTAATAGTTTATGATAATTTTTGCATGGCCTTTGTCTGTCTATCACTGGATTGCCTCTAGCTGTAATTTTATAAAGAAGCTGTAAAATATCATTTAAACAAGTTCATTTACACATAATTATTACCAGAATCACATTATTCAATTTAGATACTCCAGCCTATTAACAATCCATGAACTAAAATGTAATTAAACTATTTTCCTTTTATGAACCTATTCATTACAATGTGTGGGAGATGGATCTCTCAGTTTCACTGAAAATTTCAGCACTTTGTTGTTGGAAATGACAAGTCTGGCACTCATTCTGTGCTTTTAATTATATTAAAAGTATTTCAAGGCAGGTAAGATAAAGAATATATTTATAAAAGAATGTGTACAAATGCCAAGATGGTGTCATTCCCTAACATATATTTATTTCACTCCACACAGTTTGCCCTTCTTATCAGATAAAATAAAACCAGGATATATCATTTCAATTAAAAGTTCTCAAGTTTTCTCTTTTCTGAAGAAATATTTGAAAAAAAAAAGTTTATCCCTAACAAGATTGGTTTAGCATTTCAATTACAGCTCAAGTCTAATACCTTTCAGTACAGGGACTTGCATTGTGCAGCTGTGGATATTCCCCTTTGATAAATATCATCTTAGCTCAAAAAATTGATTATGTTTCAACAAAGACTAAAATTTGCTGTGCATCTGTCCATCAGGAACTGTAAGAGTTGTCTTAATGGGCCCAGAGCCTCACTGCCGTTCACTACCTCACGTTGTCAAAACACCATTGTAACACTCAGAAGATCCTCCACTTAGCATTTCACAAGGCATGGGTATCAGGCCCTGTTTACTGATTGCATTTTTATCCCAATTATCCTGACTTATCAACAGAACAATCTGATCTGGACAACAAAAGCCTCAGTCTTTGCTCAGCGATACAAACTGGAGACTCTCCTACACAAACCACCCCTTAGGATTGCTGCTGAAATAAACTCAATGGAAACCTAACACACGGGTAATTTGCCCTGATAATCAAAATTATTTTATCAGAAGCATCAAAATCAGAAGACACTAAGCATTTCCTTTTATCTTTGAGGATGGAAGCCAACATATCCAAGTGTCAGTCATGAGGAAGACAAAAAGAATGGACCCATAACAACTACAAATACTGATTACCCTCGGGTTTCAATTCTCTCACACCTGGGTCAGAATGGGAACCTTATTAAAAATTTAAGCTGTAAATTAGATGGTACCATTACTGAGACAAGGACAGGTCAGAGGGATGCTGCAGATGAGGAAAAAAAAGCAAAAATCAAGTCATTCCTCTAATGGGCAGGAAGAGCAAGTATTTCTCTTTTTTTTGGTGACATCATCCAAATCCATTGTCTATCAATTCACTCTACCTAATGTCTGATGCCTACCTTTTCAGCTGAATTAAAAACCTGCAACTTAATTCTATTATGGATACTTATCTTCTGCACAGATAAAAATACTGACCTTGACAAATTTGTTAATATTCTAATGATAGATATTTCTTATCCAAAAAATTCAAGATAAGCTTTTGGTCAAAGCACACAATAATCACATAATAATACTAATAAGAGAAATGCCAACAGAAATTACTATGGGAATAAGATGCTCTACAGAGAAATTCTGTTGCAAAACAAGGGATTCATAAGAAAACCCTGACAGATATTTCAGTCTAAATGGCCAGGGATCTGTGAATCATTGAGGCTGATAAGCTTAATTATTTCTAACAGTCTTTGAGCATTTATTTCAATCAAACGTCAATCTGAGTGTTACCATTTAGATCAGTTCCTAGAGAAGTTAATGACTATAAACTCAGCAGGTAGCTGTGACAGACAAATTACAGTAGAACCTAAGACCTTTTATTCTCTCTAAACTCCTGGTCTGTACCATAGAGCTACTTCACAACCCTTTGTAGTGGACTTTGCAGAATAAATTCCAGCATATACTTTTTCCTTTTTTTAAAAAAAATTCAAACACTAAGGGTACAATAGGGAAATGGTAAATTTTAAATAAATTCAAGTTTCGCTCATTCTAGAGCACTGCCAAGCCCTACCAGAACTCTTCCAGGTCCCAATACATTTACAGAATTACAGTGAATTGCAGTCCCCAGTGTTCTTGATATTACATACTTCACAGTCATTAACAGTTCTATTTATTATTATTGCACTATTATTATTATTATTATGGTTGTTGCTGCTGTTGTTATTACTATCTGAGGGTTTTAAGCATCAAGAGAATATAAATTTTCACTCTTTGCACTGTCAGCATTTGAAATTTATCTTCATTGTCAGAGTCTTATAAGTGCTTTAAAATAAAACTAACACCACAAATTTTATATGCCTACTCAGAAGTTAATTATTCATTGCCAGAGTAAGATTAAAACAGTTTCACTGAGAAGAAAAGGTGTTAGGTTAGGTCAGGGATAGCTACAACTTGTCTTCAGGGCTTACACTTATACAGAAGATCCTTTACTCAATGCTTAAATAATCCATATGGTTGAGATATAACTGACAACACTTGCAGTGTTATTTAAAAGCATAACCAAAAAAACCTCTAACAAAACACTTTAGCATCCCTCTTTACATTAGTAGCTTCAGACTGGTTTAGATAATGGTCTAAGAATAAAATCACTGTATTTCCTTTTCACAACAGTAGGCTTCATCCTCAAAATAAGTTACAAACAGTTGCTAAAATGTGTGGGGTTTTTTAGTTTCATGCTGTTTTAAATCAAACTGTTCCTTATGTAGCAATAAGTTTATGAAGGAACCACAATGTATGAAGAGAAGCATTTTTTCATTTTAGAATCTTCCTGTTCATTCCAAACTCCCATTATTTGGACTGTCACCCTGACACTGCCTGAGGTGCATTCCAGCTCTCTGCAAGAGAATCTGCTTTCCCACTAATGGTGCTGTTCTTGCAATAGCAAATGTAATTTTCCACTCCATTACAAACTGTGTGCAAAAGGACCCTATTTCTCACTGCACACAGATCAGTTCCCAGTGAAATCCTATTCACCAAATATTACAATAGCAGAATCCCCTTCAAATATAGGTGCTTTTTCAGGGCTGGACAAACAGGTCTGATTCAACCACAGACACATCTGAACATTCATTGCTCCAATATTCTTCAATGTTAGAGAAAAATACACAGAGGTTTAGGAAGGATCTAGAAGTTAGGTAGAAACTGAGAAAGCAAATATTGCAATGATCCTTTCCCATAATACCATTTTCATACTGCTTTTCTTTAACAACCAGCCATAATGCAGATTTATATAGTGACCTACTCTCAGCAGTAATTGATTTGGATTTACAAATTCATTAATACACCAAATAGTGGTTTAACTGCCTTTTGAATATCTTGCAAAGTTCAAAATCAGATGCCTTTGCAGCTAAGTAAAATTCAAGTAGAAGAAACCCAGCATTCTATAATAAAATAGTTATGTTCAGCTGTATTTTATATTTATTACCCTTTATTTATCTGTATCATTACATCATCAAGACAATTTTACAAAAAGGAATTAATATAATCACAGAAGAACCTATTACAAGTGCTTTGTCTCTTAATTCAGTGTAAATTGTTCTCATACAGTCCTCTTCAGGAAACAGTAACTCTGTACCCTTTGATCAAAAGAAATTAAGACAGTGCAAAAGCAGTGCAAAAAGAACTGTCTTTGGGAATTCTAATCCTAGAGTTCTAAACGGGGCATTAAGTTTATTAAAAAGAAAAGAAAACATTATGGCTTTCAGTTAAAACTGACAACCTCCAAATTAAAGTTTCCCAGAGTTTTCCTCCTTCTACTATGTTACAAAAATAACAATACTAAAGTAACTTAAGTGAATTTTAAGAATATATCAGGAACGGACTTGAAGACATACTTCCCACAGTCTACAATACGTATTGTAGCACCATTCACCAGGCAGAACAATTAACAAATTACCTAATTTTATTCACCCTCTTCCTCCCTGGAGATACTCAAGAACTGCCTGGATGCAATCCTGTGCCATGTGCTCTGGGGTGACCCTGCTTGAGCACGAGGTGGGACCATGTGACCCATGTGGTCTGGTCCCTTCCAACCATTCTGCGATTCTGTGTTCACCCCTATAACCCTCCCAGACTGAGACTACAAAAGGCTAAGAAAAGATATTCTAAAAGAAAACAAAAAATACAATCTTTGTTTGTATTAATCAGAATTCAGTAAAAGAAGTATGAAGACAATGCTACAGTAGGGAGGACCATATTAACAATAATCTTTCAATTTTTCAGTTAAGAAATAAATTTATAAAGAGTACTTGAATTAAAATCTAGGAAAATGAGATCTAGAGTATGGGGGTACAAATGAGCAAAGAACATGTCTTTATTTCTTGCTGTCATCACTGAATTACTCCTAGACAAATAAGCATTCTATGTTATGTTCCTTTGATTTCTTCCATCCCAAACATACAACCTTGGATAGCAAGTTTTAATATAATAGCAAAATACTTCCATTTTAATTTTGAAGGTATTATTGTCTCCATTGTGACAATATGGAGACATCTTTGTAGATATCTATCACTCCTGACAGCTTTTTAACTAGGCATTCAAAAGTTCAGAAGTATTAAAGAATATAAAAATATCACATCTGGGGAATCTTCAAAGACTAAGCATCAAATCACTGATCTCAATGATAAAGGCAGATGACAGGTGACTGAAGCAAAAGAAAGAATGGTAATAAAATGACTGCAATGGACACTTTCATAATTTATCATGGCAAGAATAAGAAGAGCACCTTTCTGCAGCTCCTGTAGTGCATAGCATAGAACCACTCAGCAATATGAGCTGGGAAGTAGAACAGTCAGAAGCCTTCAGGCAGGCACTGTGGGGACTCAGTTATGGATGTCTCTGGGCAGACACAGACACACCCAGTGATGCAGCATGGAACCACAAAGCACCAAAATCCTTGACAAACGGCAAATGCAACTAACTCCTTAACTTTGAACGACTACTCAAGTCAGCCCAAATCTGAATGCTTTAAACACCTTTCCATTTTGTTGTTTCTCTGCATTTTACAATCTAACAGTTAAGAGGATCTCTGGAGTTGTCCCTGTCAGTTCCAGACAAGAGATAAAAGAACATTTCCCCTTTCAATTCTGCTTGGTTCTAAATTTTAATAAGGGCAAACCTTATTCTAAAGGCTACAGAATTAATTGCAATAATTTTACACCTTGAAACAATTTACAAAACTTTCCAGGAATATTCTTATTGGAATATATATTTGCAGTCATCAGTACAATCCAATTTAAAAGAGTAACTTGAAAGGCATAAAGCTGAATTGAAAAATAAATTCCAATTTGATTAGAAAAGATGCTTAACCAAATATCCAAACGTAACTTCACCACTAAAAAGCTTCCATCCCTTTGATTTAAACAGCTAACAGATCAGAAAAAAAATACTTTTCCTACTTATAATAAAAATATTCCAATTTTATTACAAGGATTCAAATGAGTTCTGTAGTTAAATGAATAAGAAAGCATTACCTTTAGAAGAGGCTAAGGGCCAGTAAACGCTGATCCATCACATGGATCTAGCACAACCTCTTTAGATCTGAGTTGATACATAAAGTCTTCAGTGCCTCAGTGCAAGACAGTTTTATTGCATGATGAAATGGAACAGATTAAGAAAAACTCAGTTTACTTTAGTGCTACAGATGGTTACTCAAGATCGGGGCAAAAAAACCATCTAAACAACGGCAACAAACACAAAGGAGTGGAAATGTAATGGAACTACCATTATTCAGAGATCTTCTCAGCCTGAGAATAGCCTTCTATTCATAACTCCTGGAACACTTCGATTGACCTCCAGAATTATGTTTGCTGCAGTTGGCTAAAGAAAATAATTATAGGGTGGAACAAGAGGAATTATAAACTGGGAAGTATATATTTACAAATTACTGCTACTTTGCATATTGCTACTAGTCTTAATTCTAACAGAATTGCTATGCAACTCATTACTTAGGAGAGTCTATCATTTTTTCCCCTCTTGTGCTGGCAATGCTTTAAACCATAGTGTAATTAATGTAATTAAGTTATTAATAAAGATTGAAGGGGTTGAGCATCACAAGAAATACTTAATTTTGTGTATCTTTCGCTGAGTGACTGTTTAGGTTTGTATTTCAACTGTCAGCCAAATTATGCGCAATTAAGCCAAGGCAGAGATCTCTTTTAACCAGTGATAATGTCAGAGAGACTCATAGTTCTGGGTGGTGGGTGGTAAAACTGCCCACTCTTTTCTATCTGTTGTATTTTCCTACTATGCCTTATTCATGTACTGCATGGATCAGTGTATTCATACTTTGCATTTCTATATTAGTGTGTAATGCAAAATAGAAGGTTAGAAATAAAATGTTCCGAATTTACCTAATAATGAGATGAATGAACTCTTGTCCTTACGCAATTTATTCAGCTGCTGTGGTAATCAGAACACCAGTGTGAAACTGCTCACTATCTCATTGTTCTACCTGTTTACTCAGCATCTCTACAAAGCTACTTCTGGAAAAAAAAAATTACTTACTCCTATTCAGGCAGGTAACGCCCTGAAGCCTATAGAACTTGGAAGAGATTGGCATTATTTGTTCTGCAGACAATCCTGGAGCTGAGAACTGATGCCAAATCTACCTGAGAATCCTGGATCAAGTTTGGGCCAGGGCACAAGAGCTAGGGGAATCTCTTGGTGTAACAAAGACATTTTGTGAACTTCCCAGTCATTCTAACGAGCTCCTGTGAAGATTTGCCATTATGCTAAAGGCTTGAAGGCTACCACTGAAAAGTGCACACATGCTTAACATTGTCATCAGCACTGGCCCACATCACCATCTCATCTGGAAGATGTGCTGTATTTTTTTACATCAATAGTTGTAACTGGAAATGGATCAAGTCAATAATACACAACAAGTGTTAAAATCATTTAAGGTATATCTCGTGCAATCAAGCCTTGAAGGTGCCTGACATTAGGCCATGCCCCAGCTTCCAGACAGTCAGGGTCACAGAGCTCTCTATATTTATCAGCTGCATCAAGATGTCATAGGGCAGACAGGGCATGCAGACATTTCAAAGAAGTACAAAAGCAAAGGGCTCATATTATGAATGAAACAACTGAAGATTTATATTTGTGATCTTTCTATTGAGCTCTGATTTATGGCCATATTCTTCTAGTTCATTGACTCAAGGGAACAAGCCTTCATCTAGTCTTAAGAGAAAGAAGCTCCTAAATATGAGATCAGCATTTTGGGCACCTTGCAAAAAGCAATGAAGATAAAACCCTGTATTACTCCTATTCTTTTACACATAGAATTTTGTTTTTCACTGCTATAACATTAAAAGTAATTTTCCAATTCACAAATGATAACTTTCTATACAGTTGCAAAATGCCGTCAACAACAGCCATCAATATCCCAACTCTTCTCTGCTGAATTACACTGAAAGTAAAATTGAGACTACAGAGTAAGCTATGTTAGCCACTTAAAACAGACTTGCAATCAGCCATGATTTTAAATGCAGCAATACTCTCAATTACTGCAAAGTTCCCCAGACTGCTAAAAATTCTTCACAGGTTTTGTCTTTTATATAGATGAGGAATATTTTTAAACTAAATTTACCATGACAGACACAAGGCATAAACACATGAAAAAATTCTTAGCCAGGCACCATTTGTATTTCAACCCCGAGAGAGATATTTTCTGTTTATCTTTTATTTCAAGTTATTAAAGACTGGGATATTTCAATTCAAAGTGACTTTAGTATGAGTATCACATGGAGCTCGTGAAGAACATCTTAAATAAAAACAGTGTATCAAATTTTGAGAATATCCTTTTTATTCAGTGAGAAACACAGTGTACCTTTACCTTGTTTACTATCTAGTAGTAATAAAAGGCTTATGAAACAGTGTAGAAAACTGACTTCACTTCTAAGGCCATCAATAAGAGCACTTTAAGCTAAAAAAATCCCAAACTTGCTGCCCACCCCCACCACTCCCATTAAAGGCTCATGAGGAGTTCTGGACAATAAAATCAGTTGGAGATGTCCTTGATCTTTCTGTGGCTTTTATAGAAGCCAGATGGCTTGGCTCTGGAACATCTCATAATTTAGTGAAATGAAGAATTAAAGGAAGAGTTCAGAATTAGCAAAATTAAACTGCATGAGTTACCAAATGTCAAAATCACTGGGGTTTTTTTCCTTCTAGAATGTTACATATACTGCGGGCTCTCAAATAAGCTCAGAGAAAAAAATAATAATGGGCTGAAATTGTATATTTCAATAGTGCTGAACAATGGGTTTGACAGCCAGAAAAAAATTTCCAAAACTATTTTATTCCAGTTAGGCATACTTTGTCCAATATGCCTTCCAAGCACAATAGCTACATTTTGTATTATTTTGCGTCAGTCATCCCTTGTGCTGAAGACTGAAGTGCTGCTGACATTCCCACAGAATCATGAATATCAGGATAATAAGACAGTTTGTAGGACTATACTGTGTGAATATAGAAATGAAACAATCTGTATAGGACTAGAGCAAGGAAAGGGCGTTAAGGAGTCACAATTATCTAAATAAAGTAAGAATTAAATAAAAAGAAACCTTTGCACACATAAATCTTTTCACCAAGGAAACTGAGAATGTTTCTTATGCACTCTCCAACACCCTGGGAGATATATATTTAAGCCGAAAAACTCTTCAGTCAGAAACTGAAACTCAATTCTTATTTCATCATGAGTCTGTGGAGCTCACAAGCTTTTTAGGTACTGTGTTTTGTTTCATATTTGTTCAGCACCATATTAACAAGCATATGCCTTTCTCATGCTATCAAAAATTATTTAATAATTATTCCCAAGACAGAGAGCGTGTTATGACTTTTTTATTTACTCTACAGTTCTGTTACATGTCATATATTGGTGTCATATTTGAATTTCATTCCTGCCCTCCAGCAATATCCCATGTGATTTTCTCTAAGATCTTGTGATGGTTATTGAAGACTTTGTTTTCAGAGAAAACATTAGCCCTCAGTTTTGAAGAATTGCTTGAGGTGGAAAAAGAATTTGAATTATACCCTGCTAAAACTGTCATCAAAGTGAATTATTACTGTTTATGGTTGTGTTCATTAATTTTACCTGTATCTGTCCTTCTAGATAATGTACATAAAGACAGAATGCACATAAAGAGACATTCTATAAGAGGCTGCAAAATAAAATAAAATAAAATAAAATAAATTTTAAAAACCCTCAGCAATTACAAATGCCAGGATTAATGCTGCTTGTGCAAGTGCAATTGAAACCTTCTTTTTACGACTACTCTTCACATGGCAGCAATATTAGCACATCTGTTAGCAAAGTAGTAGAAAAGTTTTACACCTTTTGTCTCAGGTTAATACCTGAAATACAAGAAGTCACTCTCCTTGGTTCTGCAGTACTTTATGTACATTCCCTATCCTCAAATGCATCATGCTTAGACCTAGCAAGACAAGAAGAATGTATGAGCTGGACATAAGATGAAATGCACACACAAAGGAAAAATTGGTGGAGGGTATTTATCATGTTACAGAAACAGTAAATACTTAATTTCATCACTTGTTGCAAAGGTCAAAAATAACCCCGCCAATCATAATCTTGATGTGCACAGCAGAAGTGCCCTGGTATCCCCAGAAAACATGTGTCACAATTCAATCAGCTGATAAAAATAAAAAGCCTCTAAGAATAAATTGAAGAATAAACTCCTTGTCAAGATATGCCATACAGGAATCCAACAATAAACTTAAAACACCATTATGCTGTGACTGAAACATCAGTTTTTGCCAATGTCAAGTAATGTCTGCAACATACGCAATTAAAACTAGCATCAAAGCAATTCAATGGAAAATACAATTATACAATTTTACCTTTTTTTCCTATAATCCCAGTAACTAAGAAGCCCAGGGGTTAACAATCCCTACAAAGTATTATTCAGCAGATTTCTCTATACCTCAACCTGAGAAATATTTCTTTTGTCTTCTTTGCAACAAGCTAAATCTTTCCAAGACTTAAAACTGTACTTAGCTCTGAAGATTCTGACTCATATTTACCCCAAAAAAGGACAAAAACTGATATAATTTTGGTTGTGCAAACCCGAATTCCCCCACTGAATAATATCTCTATGCCAATGTGGCCACTGAGAGAATAGGATGTCTAATGCTCCGCACAACATAGAATCTGTAAAACCAGAACTATAAACGTGACTTGTTACATTCTCTGAAACAACTCGTCCCTTGGTGGTCCCACAATGCGTTCTCAAGACTGATCAATTTTATTCCATCTATTGGTGTTAATTTTCCATTGTGAAAAAATCAAGACTGCCAGAGAGTAGGTGCTGCCTGCAAAAGCTTGCAGGAGGGCAGGACACAAGCTGCACTACGTATAAAACACGGGAGACCAAAACGTCACATTTAAAAGCCTTTCTTCAGCATTCACAGTGCTCAGCTCTCAGTGCCTTTCACTGTGTCAATCCAGCATTTTATAATAAGGATCCTCTGTTCCAAATCCAAAATCTAGTCACATACATCTCTTCAGCTAATAATACTTACACTTCTAAAAGGTAATGAGTTAGAAAGGAGGAGAGATTTCATCTTCAGTTATCAAGAAGTTATATCCATGTTTGCAACTAATTTTGGGAAAATATGACAAGATATGCTTGGCATAATTATCTGATGAAGTGAATTATTTCCCATTAGGTATTAAAGGTTATATCTGTCAACTGTTAGTACTGTAAAAAAGATTTCACATGCTTCTGAAGAACTTAAAGCATTTTTTTACCTGTTAATAAATAATCAAATGATACACTGCTTATTTTCCAGATTTCACATCTAACTAACATCAGAACTAAAAGTTGTTTCATATAAGCCTAGATCCTCAGTATAGGCTTTGGGCAAAAAAAATTAAAAGTCATTAAGTGGCTTAGCTGTAGTTTTTGTGTGATTTTTGACCCACAAGCTAGCTAGCTTTTTTTTTCCTTTCATAAAAAGTCATTTTCTAAAAAATGTGTACTTATAATTTCATTGTTTCCTTATATGACCAAGCATATTTCTAAGCAGGAAAACCGATAAAAAGTAAAGAAACTCACACTACTTAGTCTAAAGCACTCCTGCTTGAATTCTCATTTTTAATCATTTTCATCAAGCTGACTTAAAAGAATATTTAAAGGATAGGAAAGGTGAAAACTATATTGAAGGGGAAATAACTGCAAGTGCTGAGAAAAGTAAAGATGTTTTTCCTCAGGTTCAGGCCTTCATTTCCTACAAATACAAAATCAGCTAAAAATAACCTGCATATTTACAAGGTGTATATTTACACTATAGACCAGTGCCTGTGGGAGCTATGAAAAACAAACCAATAAAAAAGAGATTGAATTATTTACTGTGGAAATATGATTTTCATAAAATATACTTGCTTCTGTTTTTTAAGTTTTTTCCCACCTCTGAAATTTTATATGGAATTTAGCATATTCACATTCACAGCAAAAGATTAACATTATAAAATTTAACAATGCTGAAGCAGGCACTATAGTCTTGAAGGTTAATAATTCATCAAATACACAGCATAATATCCTGGAAAATTTTGAGGTGGTTTTCCTTTCTTTAAAAAAACAAACATATGGTTTTCTTTTCAAGCTTTTTTTCTGTCTTAGTTTAAAAAATGTCCAAGCTCAGCTGCCAGTACTTTTACAGAAAAGTTTCCTCTCAAGTACTAGAGGAAGCTTTACTTAAACAGGGTATTAATAAAAAAAACAACACCCCAAAAAGCATCAAAAAGAACAAGAAAAAGGCTCAACATAAAATTCACAAACTTAGGCAAAGAACTGAAATAGAAACACTTCAAGGAGTCATTACAAAAGAGTAGGGAGAGGCAAGAGCCTCCTCAACAGCCTTGCTGTGGACTTCCCCTTTCCATAAGGTCCAGATTCATGTGAGGTGTTTGCTTTTGGTTTTGTACTCCTAATGAATAACTTACTGCATTTCATACTGAAAATTCTGGTTTGAATTGATAATAAGCAAACAATATAGTGACAGGTATAAGAATAGAGCTATTTGATTTCACTAATTCAAAGAACTCACTAAACAATTCTGATACACAATGATACAAACTGGCCTGATATATGACATCATCCATGAAATTCACAACAGAAAAGGGGCAGAAGGGATTTCATACTTACTACATTCAACAAAGGAAAATGCTATAGTCAAAGGTTATAAAATCAACACTTAGAATTAAATACTCACAAAGGATGTGTCACACTGAAAAGCAAACAAGTGAAAAATATACTCCATTACTTCTGATCAGAATGTTTTCATTTAGTTTTCATTCTGAAAATGTTTTCCAGTTACAGTTCTCCCAAAAAATCAGTGCTTTGTTTGTTTGCCTTTTTTTTTTTTTTTTAATTTCCAAGTACCACACAATAATTTAATAAAATTGCCTGTTGGATGTGTGACACTGTGGGCTGAGCATCAATACAGCAGTCCATCATGGGCTGTGTTTCTTTAGCTGCACTAATGCATAAATGACTAGCCATGTCACTGTCCCATGAATTAAAGGCTATGGTGACAGTAATCCAATTCAAAGGTGCATTACTTTTCTTTAAAAATAGCTTCTCTTGTTATTGTGATATAAGAAAAGTTGCTTTCTTAACAAGATTTTGAAAAGTGAAGAATAAGACAGTTAGAATTCTGAAGCTGCAATTGAATGACAGAAAGACCAAACCTGTGGCTAAAACCATTTCAACTAATTATTAAAACGAAATTATCCACTGCTGAATATCCTGACCTTTAAGCACGATCAAACTCAGTAATAACAAATTCTTACTGAATTTCCAGGCCAGTACCCATCTTTAAGAGATCCAAAACATTTTTCATATTGAAATTCACAGCAGAGTTGTATGTACAAGTTTAATGTGTTATCAGTATGCCTCTACTACAGGGAAAGGGCAGGTACCTTCTGAAGTCCTTCCCAGTCTCTCTTTTTCTTTAATGTAAGCAAAAGACAACACTGGAAGAATCATTTCTTTACGTTACTTTAGTTTTGCAGCCTTACAAGCTGAAAAGGCACAGACCTGCCCTGTTCTTCTGATTCAGTGCTGGAAAACCAGAAAAAACTCAGTTTTCTGTGATGACAATGAACAAATGATTCAGCACAACAAAATGGTCAAGACAAATCATTTGGAGGAGATATAAAAGCTGTATTACAATCAAGGTGACAAGTCAACCTTCACTTTTCACAATGGTTCTTTCCTGTTTTCAGGAGGATCAAAAGTTAAACTCCACCAACCAAGTCAAACTTTCAAACACAAATTTTCAGCAATCTTCATAGGAAAATGGCTAGGAGAGTAAGATAATGAAACTGACCACCACTTTAGTGATCTCAGTTCCCAAGACCCAAATCAAGCACAGCTTACATCTTTTCCTACTCAATCACATCTATCTAACTGGTATCTCACTGTAGTGAATTCAGGGTTTTAGAAGCCTCACCTGTTTAACATTTGCATTCTATTTCTAAGATAGTTTATCATGCACCTACAACTGAGGCCATTAAAATTATGACTTTGTTCAGATTATTTTTTATTTCTTCAATCTTATTGCAGAACATTCCTCTTTGCAGGAAAATATCATTTCCTTCCACAGAAAGCTGACAAAAAGAAATCTAGGTTTCTTTAGTAATGATGGTGTCATTCATGAGTATCATAATCCTAAACTGAGAGCTCAGATGTGTTTTATATCCAGATTCAATTGATGTCTTTAGAGAAGGATCCGCTGAATACTCACACCCTCATTTGGTTTGACTTGGTTTGTGTGGATTTTGGCTTTTTCTTTCCCAAAACAAAACAACTGACCAAAAAAAAACCCAAAAAAACCACCCCAAACAAAACCAAACCAAAAAACCTCTTTGATGACAAAACCTGGATTGTTAAATTTTGAAAAAAAAATTTTTTTACCACTAATCTGGGGATATGGTCTTGAATTTATACTCCTTAGGCTCCTCTTAGTGTAAAGAAATGCCTTTTGAAATGTCACAAGTGACAAAAGCAAGGTACTAAAAATTATAGGAGGGAGCTGCAAACCGTGTGGAAATAACTTCTTTTGTAGAAATTATTTATGTAGGCTTTCTTTTTTTTTTTTAGTAATTCAATAATGACATTGTTACCAATTCATGTTAACTCCTTCGACTGCACCTAAATGAAAAAGGAAAAAAACCCACTGTTCCAGTCTCACACATTACTCAAGCTGAGGAATGTATCTAGCCTAACTGTATGGTAATTTCATTAACCTGAAAAAAATATTCAATTCAAAATGTACTTACAATTATTTTTTCATGCAAGTATTTAATCTAAAATTAGATGGTGGGTCTGGGGAGTGCAGGGGAGGGAGAAAGGAAGTGTGCAGAGGGCTGGAGGGAGTGAAAGAAAGAGAGGGAGGGGGAAAAAAAATACATTGTCTCTGGAACAGAAGACATTAAAAAACAGAGCAGAGAAAGAGATTCCAAAATTGTTGAATTAATTCTGCTCTTCACTGTTGTAAAGCTAGTTACCCTGTCAGTTCAAAGACCCATTCTCCCATTCCTTTTAAGTCCCTGGGATGGGTAAACCAAAAGCTGGATAATTGCTACTGACAGAGACACGGCCATGGGATTAGACCCTGCTAGTACCACAGAGGAAAAGCGCTACTTGCACACTGCTCAAGTGTCTCTTGAGAAACAGATGTTGAGTACGTTTAATTCAGTGTTCTCATTTCCCCATTAAAGGTACATCCTTCACCAAGGCCTGAAAGTAACGGGCAGAGAACTGGTATCGCTTTCCTTAAGTTTATTTCTCAGTCATCACATACTCATTTTTCCTCAAGACAAGCACAGTTAAAAGTTATTAGCTACTGAGAGGGTTGTGTGAGGAAAACAGCAACATCAGAAAATATTCTGCAGAAGGGTGACCATCAATTAGCAATGCCAGGTAAAATGCACAAAAGATTGAAACTCCTGACAGCACAGGTGTTATTATCATCTGAGAAGGAAAACTTCTACCTACTCAGAACCAGCTCAGAACTAGGAAGCTGAACATAAGGAAAGTGCAGCTGTCTAAACATGTCTACTACTGACTTACAGCATTAAGAGAAATGTGCAAAACTAGATAAGCCCAACATAAAAGTCTGGAAGCCAAAAAATATAAAAAGAGTATTTCCATTCCTGAGTCCAAGTGTTTGTCGTGGGTTGAATCTGAGTTGATGGACAGATCTTTCAACGAGTAGCCCTTATTGGAATTTACATATTTAAGCCCTGTGGAGACACAGGAAGTTCCCTTTTGGTTTGAGCCTTCCTGCGGGGAGTGGGGGGAATATGGGCTCTGCGCTCCATTCTTCAGAGTGGCCCCGGGTCTCCCCTCCCCGGTCTTGGGGCACGGGCCCCGGGTGCCTGCGGGAGAACCCCTCAGAGCCACGGGCAGCTGAGGAACAGCCATAAACTGCTGCAGAGCCGAGACCACCCAGAGCAGCTGCTGAGGACTGGCAAACCCTCCCTTCTCTCTACCCTCTCCACCCTCCCCATGTGGCCCACATAGACCCAGCAGAAGCTGATGGAACTTTCTGCAACCAACTCAGCCTACACTGAACCACAAGACAAAATCAGATAATCAGCAGCATAAAGGGAGTGAGGCTTTCTTCATCATAAAGCCTGAAGAATGAAGACTATTCATCATCATGGCGTCTTCAGGGTCAGAGAGAAAGAGAAAGTGAGTGAAGCTGAAGATGGTGGCGGGGGAAGAGAGGGCAGAGTCACACCTTCTGCATGTAGCCTAAACCTGCTTTTTGCAGACCGTGGTAAAGACTGTAATATCACAAACTGTTTTTCTCTTTAATCCATTTAAAGACATGGGGGGATGAGAATTCTGTGTGCAGCCTGTGAGAGAAACAAAGGTGACCACGCCAGGTTACCCAGGAGCTGTGAGAGGTTGTGAGAGACTTTTAAAATTTCTGTGAAGAGAGCTGTTGTTTTCAGGCTGGAATTTATCTGTCCTTAAACGAGAATACCCCATGTGTGGCCCACGGTGACAGTGTGGAAGAAACTGTGATTTCTTCCCATGGGAGAGATATTTTTTACGGCAGCAGATTTTTGGGCGGGGGCTGTTGCTGGTGCAGTTTGGGAATCACGAGAAGCAAAAGAGACCTGTATTTCCTCAAATAGGAGAGAGGCTTTTAAGAACTGTAAATGCTGACCAAGAATCATCCTTTGTTATCCTTTGTGTGAGTTGGATAAGAGGGGGAGCTGCTGGAGAAAAGGGGGCTTTGTTTTAATTTCTTATTTTTTCTTTTTACTCTTAACTCTGTTAGTAATAAACTTTTTCCTATTCTTTAAGTCTGAGCCTGCTTTGAATCTCTTTAAACATCCTATCTCACAGAAAGTAAGAAATGCAAACTAAACCACTACAGTGTTTTTGTTTATAAAGGATCATGTTATTGAATAACCATCTTTAAACCAAAATTGTTATATATGCACACTTTACACTCCATAACCTCTAGTGTACAACCATATGGAGGCACTTTTAAAAATTTTGCTTTTACAATTACACTAGAAAACACTGGTGGAGTCTACACAACCTTTGTATAGCAAATAATAATTTAAAGAAGGGGGCTGTCTCCCCACCTTGGTCTAAATGTTGAAAGATAGGTGTAACAGTTCATTGAAACACTGACCTTTTCTTCAGTCTTACACCAGTGATGAATATTCTGAGGACTCAGTAAGTTCAGTCCCTTAGGTCTTCCCTTGAAACCCTCTGGGCCAGTGTCTTAGGCTGGTGACCACAGTTCACTCAGAGTTGGGTTACAGAAGCATTAAGGGTTGTACAATTTTAAACGTTACAGCGAATTATGTCCCAGCTTCCATGTGCATCTAAAGCTGTGATTCTCAGCTACCTAACTAAGAATGAAGAACAATAGTAAAGCATGCAAAGTCCCCATAAATAGAAGAAGATAAACAGTCAGTGCATGTTTTAAGATTCACAGTTATCACTTTGCCACTTTTTCTTTCCCATAGGTCCAAATTTCCTACCCTAGACATCCCTCTAGTCAGAAGGACTCAAAGGACAAGCAATGACCACCTGGTTTGGATAAAATGGTTCAGTAATAGTGATTTTCATCCAGCACAACTTCTCTTTAACAGCTCGCAATTACTTCTGAACATAATAACCATTGCTTTTGCAGGTTTAATTATCTAAATCTATTCCCATTCTTTTCATACTGCCATTTCAATAGCCTTGCATAATTGAACATATAAATACCACCCGCCTTTCAATGAGTCACTACAATATAACTCTCTTAAAAATGTAATACATGGCATTCAAAAGTATCATCTTAATTCAATGTTTAAAGTTCCCCCACCTGCAGCCCAATGGCTCTTGATTCCTTTATCCTGGAATCATATTGCCTCTATAGAGTGAGGTCTCTCTCCCTTCTTATTCTCAAGATAGCAGCATCAGTGGTTCTCTAGGCCAAACAATTTCCTCTCTCAGAAAAAGCCTTCTCCTTTCAATGAGTTGTGAAGACTGACTTTTTGTCTGTTCCTTGTTCCTGCTAGCAGCCTCCCCCATGCCTTTATTCCTGCCGCAAATTCCTTGTTTGCTGTTTCTTTCATTCCTTGCCTGCCCCAGCTTATGCTTAGATGGGTTTCACAAACCCTGCCTTTTTATAGTCATAGGTCACATGAAAATATAAATCTTCCCTCATCTGTTGGCTAACACTCACATGAAGCCTTTTCTTTTCTCTTTATTGCTAATGCTCAAAAGATATCTAGATGCTGGTATGAAATGTTTATATACAAAATGTGCAAATAGCACAAGACAAAATACAGTACTTTAACTTTGTGGACTAAAGCTTAAGAATATTGGAAATGCAGTAGGAATGGATATGAGTGTATACACAACAAGCAACACAGCAAAATGATATATCTGAGATGACAGGAAATCCAAGAAAAAGGTTTTGGGAAGGAAATAGAGAAGATCCAAACCCAGATGCATAGAGGTCATCATTCCTTTCACCCTTCTATGTCACTCTTCCGTGTACTTTATCATCCACTGGATTGATCTCACGGCTCTTCTTCATAAGTGAGTTTCCAACACTTTGCTGTAATTTTCAATTCAAAGGGTGAATAGTAAAAAAACTTGAGGCATTATGCGAAGATACTGCAGTCCTGCTTTGGGTCATACATATCTACCGAGGAGATATTGAAAGAGGAGTTTGATTCACAAAGTCCTTTAACTTGCATGTTTGTTCTTCAGATTCTGTACCATTTGGGATCTGTATTTTGAATAACTGAATTTTTTAAATGAATCAATGAACAGTTAACCGGTTTCTCTTGCATCAAAGTTGCATCTTGGTCTTATTTCAAACAATGACAGACTTAGAGCTCCAGAGTGAGAATTTATAATAAAAGCCATAGCAAAAATTGTAGGTAACAAAATCAAGAAAACAGATGAAAATTAAGATGGAATAGGAATTGGAAGGGTCATATACATAAAGTTCTAATTTCAGATGTTCAACATGACAGCTCAAAAAAATAATATCCCTGTAATTTGTTTAAAAGGCATAGAATCACTCTGAAGTTTGTGAGGTGAGCAGCTCATTCAATTATGACAAAGTTATGACAAACCCCAGAGCCTTAAATGGGGTAAATTTTAAGATCAATAATTATATTTAAGTTCATACTTTCTGGATTTTTTTTCCTACATGAAGAAAAAAAAAACTGCAACAAAATCTATTTAATTCCCCAGAAGGTGATACAATTGGTTTGGGAAGTTTAACTAAACACAGATAGATGCCCAAGAATGACACAATATTCTGAAAACCTGCAATTTTTTTATCTAAGAGTATTACTTTTAGTGGATACTCCTAACATTAATTCCTTTCTATCAAATTACTGTTACGCTTTGGTCTCTCTCACACATTCAGATGCTGAGTACATCATTCATTTCCAGCTATCCCAAAAGGCTTGAATACATTCACAGTTAGATCAGACTCCAAGGGAACACAAGCTTTCATGCATCAGTCAACAACTAACGGATGGGGTTAAGTAGAAACTTCACCCAGGGGCAGGCGGTTTCAGTAACTGTCCTCTGAGGGGTTTCTGTGAGTCTCCAGTCTGGCTGGGGTCTGATAAGGGGAAAGGACTGTGCAAGGCAAACATCTGAAGCACTTCTGGGTTACAGCTGCACCAACTACACATCCACCTCCCCCAGCTGATACCTCAGCAAGTTCTCCAGCACCCATTTTCTGAAGACATATTCAAACCAAACCAGTTTTATACAAGATATTAGGTATAACAGAACCTACAAGAATAAAAAAACCCACAGTGCATATAATGCAGTGCAAATAAAATAGCGTATATGAAGTAGCTGCGGGAACTACAAATGAGGCCAGGACTGACACCTCTCTTCAAAAACACAATTAATGTATTTAAAAATTAAAATGTTCTTTCCATGTTTAAATTTTCAAAAGTATCTATCACTGCTTCCAGTTGATATTTAAAATAAAGCTAATGTAAAATATTGCTGTAACCCAGACATATGTTGGATTTCAAGAAACATAGTCTTATCTACAGCTTAATATTTATGCAGCATATCTAAGACTGACAATGAGCAGCCTACAAGGCTTTTTATAAGACATGCTGAGAGCAATAAATGTTAAAGAGTAAACCTCAGTTTTAAATATTTCTCACAGTATTTAATTTGCTTTTAAATATAAGTTTCAATATTTCAAATAATAGGGCATTTATACTCAGTTTTCATGGTTGTTTTTCAAAATAAGCAGCCCTTTTCCATTAAGACACATTCAAAACTTGGTTATGTGTAAGTTACATAATTTTGGTTTAGGTCAAAGATACACTGGACTAAATTATTGTTTCATTTATTATTTTATCAATAATTGCGATGTGCAGAAACAAATCTTGGAGGTTCCTTGCCCATAATTAACTACCACACAACTATTAAATACAGTCAAAACATGTAAGACTACAGTAGATTTATACAATAGAATATTGGGGTTTTTTCAATGGTGCCAAAGAGGGTAAACTTTTTTTTTTAATTTTTAAGCAAAATACAACTTTAAAAAACAGACAACAGTCAGTGTTATAGAAATATGGCCAAAATTTACATAACAGTTCAAGGAAAGAGTTATACCATAATTTACTAATCTCACATGAAAAGCATTTATTACATTTTAAAGTGCAGTACTCTGTGCAGACCTGATTCAAGATCTCATGGAACTGATCTGTTCAACGCAGTAGCTCTTGTTCTCCTAAATGCCATTTAAACTATTACTTCATAAACATCAAAAAGATTAAGTAAAGATTAATTGAATAGACAAAAAATTTAAACAGAAATTACATGATGCAAAGGCTCGTGTCTTCAGGATATGAAGATATGAATCAACTCTTTTCACCTACTGCTGGAGTATGAACTGAAGAAAAGTCTGGCATCTTCTACACACAAGTATGAGAAGGATTACTACTGTGTTCAGTGAACCCTTGCCCACACATATATTAAGACTCTCAAGAGAAAAGTGGGTCACACTCTAATCATAAAAACACACTGACTTGTACAAGAAAACATTTTATTACCCTTTAAACTTTTGTTTTTGCAGCTGCAAAACAGCTTTATTAAGAGAGATAACACATATGTGATCATCTGCCAGCGTGGTAGTGCCTGTGCAGTATTACACTGTTAACACAGCTTCTTTTCAAAGATATGTTACTAAAATGGAAATACACTTCTAGGGACCTCCTACCTCACACTAATTCAAAGGATAAGAGTCAGTAATCAGTAATATAGGTACATCTGATGAACTCACTGATTCCCTAACAGCTTACTACTTCCAGAGTAGCACACAGCATATTAAAGGATTTTGTTTAGTTGTTACTGCAAGCTAGGAAAAAACCTTTATATGTAAATGAAAGATTTAATAAAGTTATATATTAACTAATCACAGAACCCAAACACACAAAGGCAGGCCCGGCTCTTTATATCACACTTCCTGAAGAGAACAAGATCACTTGTTTAATAAGAAACTTAACATAAAGTCCAATATATCGCAGTACACTTTAAATATGCCCTTTACATTACTTTCAGAAAAGAAGGAACTATTTTTAGAAGAGGCATATTTACATTGACCAGAATGTTCTAAAAGGCCTAAAGGCCTTTGGCGAACGATTTCATGCTGCCTTTAAATCACTGCCTTGCATTCCACAGTGAAATTAAAACTGATTCTCACCCCAAACCCCCAGTACCTCCATGATTCAAGAGTCAAACATTACCAGCACTTGTTAGGCAACCTCAGGAGTGCACACCTGCAGAACCCAGAATGTTCTTTCTGCCATACAGTGCTCACACCCATCTCCTTTAACAGCCTACAGAGATATATTCACCTTGCCACACACTTAAAAGAGGTCAATTGACCAGGCATATTTGGGCCAAGGATAAGGAGGTGAAAGTTCTCTCCCCGTCTTTCTCCCCTCTCCCCTCCTTAAATGAAGGTCAATCTAACAAATAGAACTCATAAAGATTTCTACTTTTCTAGTATCAATTCCAGTGTTAAATCAACTGTTAATCTTCTTGTGTGTTTTCTCTGCACTTTGTTCACTTAACCCATAACTTGAATTGAAATTACTCTGTGACTGAGAGCAAAAGGGTTTATCTGAGAAAAACAAACAATAGAGAAAGAGAATTTGAGTTCTGGTATTTAGGATATGTCAGAAAACATATTTGACTGTTAAGTACTGTTGTAAGCAGGCTGAATTTTCTTTTCAAGCTAGGGATCACCAAAGAAAAAACATTCTGGCTATTCAGGAAAAAATATAAGGATCAAAACCACCATAGAGGTTATAGGTATTCTGCCTGATTTATTTAAATTGAAAAATACAAGAGTGCATTTATAAGAATTGCTTTTTCTTTTGTATTTATCAGTCTCTTCAATCTTACCTCCATTACTGCCGTGACAGAATAATTAATTTCAGTCAATCAATCATTTAAATAAACCTCACAGGTGACCTCAAAATAACACATAATCCACCAAGAACCAGTCACAACAACAATCTCTAAATTCCCTTGGAAACGAAAATTAAGTCAGCTATGTGTGGCTTGGGGCAACCTAAGCTGTAAATCTCTCTTTTCTGATCTCTTCATATGGATGAAAGAGCAGTACTGCTCTGGATTACATAGAACAATTATGTGTTCTAAAAACTCAGGGAATCGGGTTTCAAACAGCTTTAATCATGACCAATTAACTGCATCTTTTGCCACCCTGTAATAGTTCCACTCATGTCTAAAGAATCACTTTAAGAAGCCAATCCTTTAACATTTAAGTTTATGGATACTAAAAGGCCTGTTTGTATTTGTGAACAAATCCAAATAGAGGCCCTTTGCCTGACTGAAAAAGTACCCACCTTCTCCCTCTGCTGCATACCTCAAAAAATGTGGAGCAGGCTTTGAACACTTGAGTAGGCTGCTATTAATGTGAACACATGGAAGGAACGGCGGATGTGGGTTTCACAGTTGCTCTGGCAATCACTCAGAGAATACAGACAATTAAATAACCACTTCCTTCTCTGAGGATATAAATGTGTTGTACTGTCCTTAAAGTAGGAGTTACTCTCTGCAGCAGTACTGTCTTTGATATTTTGAAGATTGGCAGTATGCTTTTTCTAGGTTTCTTACTTTCGAAATTTCCCACCAGCCCACTGCTCCCAGCAGGAACAACTGTGCTGATATAAAAAAGACATGATACAATCAGCTGCCAGAATATTACCACTAAGGGGTCAGTCTGAGAATCAGTAGATGACACAGCAGTAAAAATGCTGATGCCTTTTCGATACTACAACTCTCATCATTGCTACCCATAGCAGTGCTTCACCAAGGAGAAATTTTATGAAAACCTTGGTGTAGATAGCCACTCAGGGTTGCAACAAGATATATATAAAGTCATAACAGTACAGGAAATGTGAAGCTCCTGAAATACAAAAGGCTCAGCGCTGTAAATCCAGAAGATAAACTGACTACAGTTTGTAATTCAACCAAGCAATGAAGTTGTTAGGTAGACAAAAAATCTCAGTAAAATTTACTTTTGTTTTTAATTAGTCAACCAAAGCACCTTGTGCCCAAGGGCACCACACTTTGATTTAGGAACACTAAATTCCTGTCCTCATATTCCCTAGCAGACAAAAACTACTGGGCAGCAAAGCTTTCACAGCAAACCTAAAACCAAGGAAACTGCTCTCAAATAGACAGCAGCAGAGAAAATCAATCCAGCAAACAAGATGAATCCCACCTCTTCAAGGCTGCTGTTATCAAGCGGCAACTAGCTGAGCTGGTGTAAACTCAAGGATATACAATGGCAGGAACACACTATAAGCAAAGAATGGTACAGGGGATAACTTATTAGACCAAGGGATATAGTTAGGAAAACTAGACAGGCCTTTTGACATGCATATCATTCTTCACATCTGAAGCAGAATCAGCAACATTTCATTTAAAAACTAGTTGAGAAAAGCTGCTAGGAATTTAGCCAGATTATGCTAATCAGATGGTAATCTGAGGGAAAAAACCAGTTAATATCTGTGGTGCAGACAGGAGTGTTAACAAGGAGAGGGCCTGGCTTACACATGCCTAAAGCCATAATTTTACCTTCCCTATTTGTCTGCTGCTCTAGGCAAGTAACTACTTTGCCTACAGCTTAAGCAAGTCTGGTGAGACAGCTGAACTAAAAACTGAGAAAAGATTCTTTATACATTCATTATAAATGTACTGAAATTTCAGCAGAATGAGCATGTTTTGAGATGGCAGCAAGTTATTTCAGGGTTCAATATTGTGCTGCCAGAGACACTGTGCCATGGTAAATAAACACTATAGCTTTGACTGTCCAAATTGGCTTTAAAGTGGCTTCTACCTGACACTGTTCATACAAACACTACGTATTGCAAAAAGTTAATAGCTTGAGGCCGTTTGTCCTGAAACAAAAGGGTTGATTATAGCAGCTCCAAGGAGTGTATATGGGGTGTAGAACCATAGCCATATGCTACCTGTAAAGCAAGGATTGCCTTTTCAAAAGCACCCTAGAAGCCCCTTCTCCCAGCAAAAGCACATCTGTGTGGAAGGATGTTATTTTCTGGAAGAAGTTTCCAAAGATTTATGTCTTGGAGCACAAGAAAGCATTATGTCGAGCTCCATTCTCACCAGCAGTTTTCAACCAAAAATGTAAAATTAAGACAAAACTATAAATTTAGTACATTTTATCATCAACACATACACAGACATAATTAAACATCCCAGTTAAAAGGCTGCACAAGCATGTTTCAGAAACCACATGTGGAGGCTATCCAGAAAGGTCCCATTGAAGCATCAGGCCTTTGTTATCTCCTATACAATGAAGAATCAACCAACCAAGTCCTAGACTGAAAATCTCAGTGACTTTCACCTCCTCCTCTGATGGAGAAGAAAAAAAAAGAGCTTTTTCTGTCTGAGCACAGGACAGCCTTGGATGTAAGGCAACTGTGATTTCTTAAGAAAAAAAGTAATTTTACAAAGTACATATGATATCACTGATACACATCACACACACTTATCCCATGCAGATTTGTTACAAAACTACACTGCTAACAGTTGAGTCCTTTGCACCGTAGCCAAAGCTCCTACCACCACATGTGATGCTATTTATTCAGCCCAGTCACTCAGAAGCTGTGAAAAGATGCAGTCCAAATCTTAACAGACTTATGCCAGAAACCCAGCCCTATACTCAACACAGATCTTTAATTTTTATTTCAAGTTCTGTGTTTGCTTTTTCTTTTTTTTGAATGAAAGAGATCAGCACAGCCCTTCACCAGGATTCTTTTCAAATGTGCTTTAACTTTTTACTATAGCAACTCAACCCTGAAAGGATGCAGTAGACAACTGTACATAAAAGTTGAGAAATCTTTCGTACCCTTTTGGTGCAGAAAAGCAACTTTCATAGAGACCAGGAGGTCCCTATTTGCGTAAAATAAAACACTTGGTGTTTACTTGACAGGAACAGGTGATTCTATTTAAACTAGACAGGTTGCAATAAAACATTTGAGTCCCAATTGCTGACTGCTTACTTCTGCATTCCAACTACAAAATGTTGGTACCTTGATAGTCATTAACCACTTCTAATGCCTCAATGAATCAGCCATGCTGCGACAAAACATGAAAACTACTACTTTGTTTCCCTATAAATGTAGATTGCTATACCCAAGACAGAAATAAACTAAACAGTGCTGCTGGGCTGCACTTCTGAAAATTAAGTACTTCTGAGATGACTGAAATTCCTGCAACCTGTACTTTAGCTAAGCTATCACACGTCTCTTTCCACATTACAAAAGACTTTGGGGTTTTCACAGTTTTCATATTTGTCAGTGGGGTTCTCCAACGCCGCTAGATCATTTTCAAAGAAAAAAATCTTGTTTTGAATTAGTCCAGGAAGTGAGTAACCTTTTGGAGTGATATTGCAACCAAAGAACACGAAGGCCTTCATTAAAGCAACACAAGGGATACTGTGTTCTCAGGACCAAGTACAAAAAAGCATAACAAATACAAGGATTGAGCTGTCTGGGCACTTAAAGAAGCATCCCTAGCGCAGATCTGGACTGAGCTAAATGGGAGGGAAGATCTAGTAACACCTTTTCAAGTGGCTCAAGACTACTGCTGCTGGAAGCCTTTCCTGCCCATCTGACTGACAATAAAAACAGCCTCAGTGTAGTAAACAATATTTCGCACCTTCACACATTATTTTTTCTTTATAAAACTTCTCCTGGATATGGCAACTGAGACAACACCAGTACTTCATACCAACATAAAAGAGATCTGTCTTAAAAATATCACCTCATCTGAGGGTATTTTTAAGAAGATGCTCATTGTATTTGTAAAAGCCATACAAAGTGTAAGAATACACAATGTATTTTGTTAAGCTGACAATAAATTCCATTTTAATGTAATACAACATAGAAGTCATTGGTATTGCTAGACTGCACATATTTTAGTATTTCTGACTGTGAGGAAGCAGTAAACTTTTTTTTTTCTTTAAGGGTGAAGGAGAAGACTAAGCTCATTAAAATATTAAATGCTTAGAACTTTAAATAGAAACAAAATTAAATTTTGTAAGATTTGGTAATTCAGATGTTCATGGACGTAGGTATACATGAGGTCTGTATAGGAGTAGCCCTCACAAATGCAGAGAGAGAACAGAAGAAACTTGGTATGTTTATAGACTTGCATTCCCTTTCCCTGTGCCTGAACTTTCTTTAATGACAACATGTATTTATTACCATAAATGCAAAATTCAGACAATATGAAAATTAAGGAGGTCATACCTTGTCTATGATGCATAGTTAGGAACTAACTTGCCCTCAAGTTATTAGGCATAGACATGCAGAATATAAACATATGTGAACATAGTGTATGGTGATTCTATTGTACAATAATATAGACCCAGACAAGTCTGGTCTTATTATGATTGATTATTCTTAGGAAAAAACCCAAACCAACCAACCAAAAAAAAATAACCAAACAAAATCCCCACTCTCTCAAAATATAACTAATTGTGATTGCAAGGACAAGAGGTGACTTTCCCCAAAGTTAAATAGTTTTGTAGGCTGCATCCATAAAACCATATCTCTGTAAAAACGTAAGTTTTCATAGAAACTGTATTTTAAAAAAAAATAGAAAAGGAACTGCAAAAACCTTGTCTATTTGTATAATTGTTCAATCACTCTTTTATGGATACCCTTGAATTTACCATTTTGTCTACTCATTTATAGATATTGACTTTGTCTTGTGGTATATGTAATATATTGCTCACATTTTGGAGAACTACCCCAGAGGAGAGAGGGCTGACATTTGCAAGTCCACAGGTTCAGAGCACGTCAATTCCTAGCCAAATGTGAAGTAAGATATTATTGTATTTTTAAAGGTGCTGAGTATCCATAATTCCACGCAGTTCACAAAGATGCAGATGCACAAAGAAAAACTAACCTTACATATCTGAAAATCAGGTAGCCAAAAAATACCTCATCAAAATTAGCAGACACTTAAAAATATAGGCCTCTGTGATTTGACTCTAATTAAATGGAAGTTGAAGTTGGAGCCAGGATTAGAAGCCACAGGGGATCCTTTGATCTCAGTTTCTCAGACTCTGCTGCTTTTTGCACTACCGCACTTTCCCTTCACTTCAGCAACTCTTATGCTGCTGCTTTAGCAGAAGAGTCAAATCAACTACAGGCATGTGGCTGGGAAGGAATTTTTGGCATCTCTACAAACACTCACAAATGGCATTATCTTCAGCAGATGAAGACTGATATTTTCAAAGTCAAGCCCTCCTAAAGTTTTGGTCCACTGGACCCGAACAGTCCATGTTTTTCTCTGAGTATTTTATACAGGTCAAGGGTACTTTAAACTGTTTACAATTACATACTGGCCCATCCAAAATATATGCAATATGGAATTGCAGAAAACAGTAAATAAAACCTTAAAAAGCTGACAACATAGGCTATTACAAAGCTAACACTATAAATACAAACATACTTGGAAGGCATTCATACCCTGCCTTTATAAATAATCATTTCTCCTTCTGCCACAAAATCCTTTTCCAATATTAGTATAGATATTAGGGTCCAGAAAAACAAAAGGAATGTTTAGCATGTGAACTTCAGACGTGCATTTTAATAATTTTGAAGGGATGAATGTAAAAGTTGTCTTAATGATCTCACAGCAAGAAGGATTCATATTTTAGTCTTCCTATGCCAAAAAATAAACATACAAAAAGAAAAAAGTTTAACTAAAAAAGAATTTGTCAGAGAAATATAAATGGCTTGTTAGGGAACTGTAATGTAGTAATAGGTATAAAATTTAGCAGAAAGTTTATATTTCCTACAAAGGCCCCACATCCAGTGGTAGGCACATTTTGTGTTGCTTCCACTATAAGAAATTGAAAATGGAGCTTTACTGAGCTCCGTTATAGCTTACTGAGGTAAGGCTACATGAGTGTGCTATGAGTGTGCACAGAGTTGGTGCAGAGGTCCCCAGATCACCGACTTTCCAAAAAAAAGGTGCAACTGTAAAAGAAGGCTGAAGAGAAAGCTTTCAGGTACCTTTGCTCTCTCCACATCTGAAAACAGATATAATTTAAAATCTAATTTAGCAGCTCTACACTGTAGAGGAGCATTTTAATGTGTTACAATAGGTACAGAATTATTCACTGCATCTCTCTACTACCATTCAAGAAAATCAACCATTATTCTCAATCTACTAATATAAGTGAAACTTAGTACATAATAAACATCTAATTAAATTACTTTCTCAGCACATTTTCCCCATAAAGTTATTTTTGAAGCTACTGACAATATATACAAGGATTGAACAATGTGTATTAAATTGTAAGCTATTAATTTTGGAATGGATCTGTATAGGCCCGTTAGAAATATTAACAAATGACTCACTGATTTTCAAACCATTACTACATATGGACAATTCAAAGAGATTTTTTTTTTCCTCAGTAGACAGAGATCTAACAATTAATAAATTGTCTTTGTTTTCTTTATAAAGGAAATCTCATTATAGTGCAAGTATATAACTTGCTAGGAACATACAACAGTGAGTAATAGCACAGTTAATTTACAAGATATTTCTACTCTTTATTGTGATGTTTCTATACATTCAATTATGAAAAACATCAAAAGATTTCCCTCTCAAGAAGTACATTAGACAGTCAGCATTCTTTTTTCATAACATAAAAAAGATATCTTTTAAAGATATATGAAAGACAATTTTCATTCTTTGAGCTAAAATTTTTTGGTAGTATTGCCATTTCTACTTTCCTAAGCCATAAGAGTTCAAGAAATGTGAATTAGCTTCTTTTGTGAACACTATTGATTCTCCAGCTTCCAAAAATTTTGTTGCACGTGCAGGTGAAAACAGCATTTTTCCAGACCAACAAGAGATTTGACAATATCAGGAACTTTTTAGGTAGTTAAAGAAGAGAGGACTTCACACTCACTCCTGAATATTAATGAGCACTCCTTCAGAAGTGCTTTACACTGTTTGCTCACTGTATACAATACTTAGAAATCTGCTCCAACTCATTTCATCCTGAAAACTTGGTAACATCTGCATTTGTAGATGTAGGCTATACAAATACAATTTCTTTTGAAAGTGTTTTTCAGATGCAAAATAAGTAGAATTCTACTTAAAAAAATTTAGAAACGTCTCTCAGGAGGTTTGAGAATGTCAGTTTGTTTAAACTTGTACTAGCTCTGCTTTCTGACAATCTGTACTGTAAATCTCTCATGAAACAAGTGGTATTCAGTTTGGAATACTAGTATCACGGTCATAAAAGGGCAACAAAAATTAAGATAATGCTAGCCTACCATATCTTTGCTCTGGAAGTTAAGATGTTGCCATGGTTTTGGTGATTTTGAATCCTTAAAAGAGAGATCATTGTAGCAAATGAAATGCCTTAATACTCCTCCCTGGCAGCCAGGTCCATTTGCTATTATTTTCCTCATTTGAAATTAAGAACATGTGTCTGAATGGTGTTGAAAGCTCTGCCAAAAACATACAATAGTTCAACTCAAAATGCCTGATGCAACAGACACAGACATTCTCCACAGCCAGAAGAGAACATGGGCTTATGCCACACGATGACCGTAGGCGTCATTAGTCAGGGAAAGCCATTCAAGCAACCAACACAAAAAGAAGGATTCTCCTTACAATCATTCTGTTTGGAATAACTTGAGAGCAAAACCAAGGAATTATAAAGTCTCCTGGCTTGTCTGGGGCTGGGCTTGCTTTTGCCATCACTTTTTAAATAAGACACTCATACTATCAAGGGTCGCCTCTCTGAAAATTGACCTTTCTAGAGCGAGGTTTTCTTGGCTTCGACAGTGATACAAAGAAAGGAACCCTGCCTGAGAGAGAAAGAGAGAAACCACAATAAGCAGAGTTTAAATCTGATATTCTAACAGTTGTATTTCACAGCAGGAAATAAACTCTGGGGAAGAAAAAAAAAAAAGAAAATGCGCTAATATGGCCAACATTCATCAGAACACACTAATAGGGGTTTAATGCAGCAGAAATACTGTTAGGTCTTTTAGCACTTTACAGAAGAACATTTCTAAATACATTTTGGATGTTCATTCTGGGATGCACCATAGCCCTTTCAAAGCCCTTTTGAATGACATAAGAGAAAGCAGTTTTGCTTATTATGTGAGACAGTATTTTTAAATACTAACTTGTGGGCAAAATATATTGCTGTAAGTGGTAGTATGTCTTATGCTCAAGGAGGCAGAATAGAATTTTGAGAAGAAAAGCCAGTCCTTGGAAAGATATTAGGACTGGTAAGCTGCTTTTCTGGATTTAGTTGAAATTTCATCGGCGCTGTGGGTAACATTTCTAGTTTTGTAGCTGAGTTTTCAAACAATGAAATGTTCTTGTTTCACACAAGTCAAGGAGCTAAATCACTTTTAAAACTCTTAGCAAAAATAAGTGGTTTGAGTCAATGTTGCTCCAGGTAACTCTCTCTGCTTTGGGACTAAAAATAAAATCGCTCATTCAGAATATAAGTGGAAAAAAAAGCAAGCTCTGCAGAGTTTTCAAAAATATTTCTTCCTTCTGGGTTTGAAGCTAAACTCACTATTTATGAGAAATCTTGGCAGAACATAAAAATTCGAAACAACACAGCTGCAAAGACTGTCACTTCTTTACCTTGAGTAAAATGATAGGTCTTTCACTACAAAGACATTGGCAAGTTATTAAAGAATACAAGTATTAAAAATAAGTAAATAAATAATTCTGGTTTGCACTCAATCACACAAGGCTTTTTGAAACATGTGAAAGGTACTTAGCATAATGGTCTCTAAATTTGTAAGGAAACAAAATTGCTTGGCACTTAAAGGAAACTGGCCAATGAATGGTTTCAAAACCCAGCTCAGGAATTTGGGAAAGACACAGTGAAGTCAATGTAAAGTCATTTGAATAGGCTTTAAATCAGAACAGGAGTCAAAAGGATAGATGAGTAAACTTGATTAATTTCTTCATTTCTATGCAACTAACAGTACTAAACAGTGTCCTTGCTAATATTTAAACCTGAATGAGTGACTTATTCTGTGTGTGATCCCCGGGAGATTAATCAAGAAAACAATAGAAGAATTGAAAACAGTCATCTATCCTACAATCTTATCAGAAGTTATAAATTTACAAAACTTTGATACTACAGTAAAGAAAGCTTTACAAAAGGATCTGATCAGACTCTCCCATGTTAGAATGGTCACTTTACACCACTTCTGTGTCTTAATATGCTGTTCGATATCCAAGCAAGCAGCTATGTAGTTTTCCTCATTTATTCCCATGAATTAGTGTCTGTGATTTTATCTACATCTTCTCCTTTGTGCATGCAAGTGTGTGTGTGCGTGTGTGTTGTCATGCCCCAAGCAGTTCTGTGGAGTTCTCAGGGTTGAAGCAGCTCTTTTATTGTAATCAGTTTTCATTACAGTCCTTTGATCTCTCTCCATTCTTTGTATACAACACTTCATCACCTTTATTTTCTGTCATAATTGCATGTGAAAGATTTCTCCTTTGATAGACCCTGAATGCCAAATCAGTATCGAAAAGAGTGTTGAAAAGTGTCATGTGCTCTGTCTGCTTTAAAAGGCATCCCATACACCTGTGGAAGACAAACAATTTTTCAGTGATATGACATATCTATCATCCGTCCACAGGATATGAGCTGTTCTGTCTGCTTAATAGCAAGGGGCTATGCATAGCAAAATAGTAACTGCTGAAAGAAATGTGTAGCACATTGCAAACTGTCTGGCAGCCCTCCCTAAGCCTCATCTCATTCTGGCCTGCTGATAATTCACAGACTGTGTTCCTGTGCGCTCATCACTCCGGCAGTAAGAGTGGCTAGATGGGGCCCCCTGTCTCTGCTCCCTGTCACGCTGTCATTCAGGTGTGTCTGTCTGCCATCACCTGCTGACACAGCCACATGCGTCTCAATTACAGAGAGGCCTCCATTCACACTGCTGATGAAGATGTTCAATCTGTACTGGCTAACAGCATTCTTCCTTAAAGATGTGTCTTTTGGGGTTTGTGAAAACAGACACCAGGTGAAATGTGTTGGCTGCTAGAGAATAATATTTCTCACCATACTTTTGGTAACAAATTATTAGTGGCCAGTCCTTTTCTCTACAATTGTAAGCCTCTGCCATCCTGTGCAATGATAAAATACAGTGAAGGAGTATAATTTTTTTTTCCCTTCTCTACATCAGTGTGAGGACAAGTGATTAAGCAGCAAAACTGGGAAGGCAGATATGATACAATGTCAAAGTAATTTATTTCTCTATTTTACAAATACCATGCATTTTTACAACCAAGGATGTTTTGAACACTGCCAACACAGCACTGAAGACATCCATATTCACCTTATAGGAAAAGAAAAATAAAATAAAATAAAAAGGAGGGAAAACGCTTAAAAGATGATAATGGGAGATATATAATTGTTACATATGTACTTCTACAGCCATGGAAGGTAACACACAGTGATACTTGCCCAGCAATGCCACACAATACACACAGGTCCTGTGAGGCATGGCTGAGGGAGCTGGGGGTATTTAGCTTGGAGAAAAGGAGGATCAGGAGGGACCTTATCACTCTCTACAGCTCCCTAAAGGGAGATTGTAGCAAGGTGGGGATCAATCTCCCACGTAACAGGGGACAGGACAAGAGGAAATGGCCTCAGTTTACACCAGGAAAGTTTTAGATTGAATATTAGGAGAATATTCTTACTGAAGGAGTTGTCAAGCACTTGAAGAGGCCCAGGGAAGTGCTGGAGTCGCCATGCCTGGAGGCATTCAGAAGGTGTACAGATGAGGCAGGTAACAGACAGCCTTTCCAGAGGGGATGCAATACTCGATCTGTTGGCAACCAGCGCAAGTGACCTAATCAGGGAAGTCAAGATTGGAGGCAAACTGGGCTGCAGTGACCATGTGTTGGTGGAGTTTGCTGTCCTGAGGGATCTGGGTCAAGTAAGGAGTAAAGTTAGGCCACTGAACTTCAGAAGAGAAAACTTCTAGCTCTTCAACGAGATTGTCAGAAGGACTTGCCCTCAGGAAAAAGCAAGTGGAACAGAGCTGGCAGATTAAGGAAGTCCTCCATAGAGTGCAAGAGCTGGCAACGCCCAGGTGCAAGACATCGGGCAAGGAAGCCAAGAGAGCGGCATGGCTGAGTAAGGACCTGCTGGTCAAACTAAAGGGAAAGAAGCAAATGCACAGAAAGTGCAGGTACCCTGACAGGTACCCTGGGAAGAGTACAGGGGCAATGTTCAGTTGTGTAGAGATGGGGTGAGGAAGGCTGAGGCAAAGCCAGAACTGAACCGGGCAAGGAACGCAAAGAATAGCAAGAAGGGCTTCCACAGATATGTTAACCAGAAAAGGAAGGTCAAAGAAGGTGCACCCCCGATAAACAATGTTGGTAAACTGGTAACGGTGGATGAGGAGAAGGTTGAATTACCCAACAACAGAATGAGAGTGGCCCTGCCAAGAAGGACTTTGGGAGTGCTGCTGGGATGAGAGGCTGGACATGTGCAGGCCATGTGCACTGCCAGCCCAAATAGCCAAACGTGTCATGGGCTGCAGTCCTCACTCTGTCCCAGCTTAACTTCTATTTATTTTCCCTTTTCTTTGGTAACCAACAGAAGCAAGTTAAGCCAATAATTTGTTCTGAAAAACACCAAATTTACAGATGTAATCTTAACTCTCTTAAAACCTTTTAAAAATTGGATTATTGGGCTGTGCAGCTCAACACACTTATTATATTTTCTATTTTTCTTTCTACAGTTAAAAAGTGCTATATTCAGTTCTTTTCACACCTACCACTTAGTCCTGACCAATAGCACTTTTCTTCTTCTCTCCTGGCCATAAGCATCTCTTAAACAGGAAACTGTCTTCAGCTCTAGAAAATCCATTTTGTTCAACAGGCTTGATTAAATCCAGATCCACATATTGGAACTTTACAGTAAAATTAACTAGAAATTGCTATATTTTTACTTTTTCACAGACAGATACAATTTCTTCAGATTTCTCAAATTTTCAGTACTCACAAATGACAAATGAGATTACAGTATTTAAAGTAAACAGCTCACTTCTCTGACTTAACATATGGAATTAAAAATTCTAATATCTATCCCATCAAAAAGCAACCCAACACACGTTACACATAGTGGACATAAAGCTACAGCTATCTTTCTCTGACAGTATTACAAGGAGACATAGATCTACCTGCCATGTATGCACAAATAACTGTATGACCAAATAATAGGGTCCTTGATATGTACATCAAGGGACCAGCTAGCAAGTTTTCAGTTTTACTTCTCTATCAACAATCTCATTTATGCACTTGTCCTAAACACGAACAAAATGATTGAATGAAAGAATAATTACCATAAACTAGAGAATGCTAATGCCTAGGCTATTCCTCCTTGAACTCAGATGAGTGACTTGCACTGACTCTTTCTAGATGATGACACTTAAAAAACTGGAAAGATTACTAATAAACAATAAAGAATATTATCAAGACTGAATATAGAAAATGAAACCCAAGGACAGTTATGTAATTTCTGTCTGGACTTAATCTTTTCAAGACTCAAGATTTTAAATCAAACTCAAGACCATCCCCATACAACTGACAGAAATTAATAACTACAATTGTGTATGACAAGTGAAAAAATCTAGTTCTCTCACCTTTTCTTAATTTTTAAAAAGGCATGGATTGTGACCTCAACTAAACAAATAAGAAATCTTAAAGCTAAAATTACTTTCTTTTTAGATTTCTTGCTTCTTTATTTCTTCCTTGTCCCAGTGTGGACATAAATGGTGACCTGCTACTTTGTTTTATACTCAATCCCGTTCCTACTGTTTTCAAAGAGAACTGGGATAAACAGCCCAACAAATAAAAATAACTTCCATACGATTGTGAAGGAATATAAAGAAGTGAAGACTTACATTTATGGAAAAGACATTAAGTCCCAGTTGGCAACCTTTGTGTAAAGATATATTTCACTTTGTGCAGCTCTGCAAATTTTAAAAGGGGCTTCACTTTAAATAAATAAATAAATAAATAAATAAATAAATAAATAAATATTATACAGAGAAGGAAAACAATCCTGCAAGTAGTCAGTGCTTAGGGTCTTCCTATCTCATAAAGTAGGGTTACACTCAGAAAGAACCAGAAGAGGAAAAAACTTTTTGAAGAAAAGGAAACACACTTTCTCTGATTTTCTCACTCTTTATTCATTTTAGTGGAAATACATGAGACTTCGACACAATCTTTCTCTCTTTTGGATTCCTCCTGTTAATCTTCTCATACATATTCTCTTTTTGGAATCAAACATTTGAGAAGCGTCTTCATTTACCTTGCTTTTTCTGCCTTATCTCACACATGCGTGTCTGTTTCTATCTCAACGGTTTCTCAAGAATGAAAGATGAAATTCCATTTCCTTGATAGTCCAGTCCAGTCTAGTGTCTTTAAGACACAAAAACTTTTAACTACACCTTTTTAGTAACAAAGCATCAAAAAAGATTTAATAGTTTCTAGTTTGATCTCTATATTAAAAAAAATAATTACAGAAAGGAATAGCTTTACAAGTATTTAAATTTATCAACCCTCAACAATATTTATAATGGCAATTGGGAAGATATAATATTTTATGTAAATTTATTGTTTAGTCATATTAAAGATTAGAAAACAGTTTTGAAAGTTATGAGCTGAGCAGACAAGAAAAAAAAAAGGAGAAAGGAAACAGAGGTAGACAGTGATTAAACTATTTGCCCAAGGCTACATAACAGGTCAAAGGCAGAAATGTGAATTGGAAACAATTCCCCTAGCTTTCCAACACAGTTCCTGAACACCAGACTACCCTGAGTTTTTGAGTTGGACGTAAAAAACACCACTCCAATGAAAAATTAGTATTAAACTCTGATAAAAATCTATGGAACTCCTAATCATGGCACTTTGCAATTATTTTAAATATTCTGCATGTATGTGTGTGTGCATGTAGCTGTAATCTGGTGGCTCTTGGGTAATCGTAAGTGTTGCCTCACACTTCCATAGGATGAGAGAACTGTAAAGCAAAGCTGATCGAAACTGTCACCCTTGGGTCACAAGAGTCGACACTCTTGATTATGCCAGGGGATGTCCGGGGTGCATCTGCTGACATTGTGTAAATCATTGTTATTTATTTTTTAAAAACACATCATAGATAATTTTAACATGAAGAATGCTCTCTGTGAGAGAAACACTTCAGGAAAAAGGTGACATATTAGAATGATTGCATTTTTAAAAAAAAATATTCACCATAGCACTGAGTACTCAGTGTGATGTAACTTGAGTTATAGACTCATCTCTCTCTTAAGACAGCTTTCTCAGTGTACAGAAATGCCAATATTGTGTAGTGGTGTTGATGCAATAAACACAACTAAGAAAATGAAGTATATAAGAAATGAAGGGATCCATAACTGCATAGCACATTTAAATGAATAAACATAATAGAACTGTTGATACGGACTTCATCTACCTGCCTCTGAAAGCAAACTTTCAGAGATGTCAGCAGAACAGAACAATGATACAGAAAAAGACTCTGTATCACATACTGCTCCTTCAACTCCATGATTACATCTATTCATCTAGGTCATTTTCATCTATTATATCATTATAGCTTTCCTCCATCTGAGAAGATCAGATCTGCATTTGATCACCTCCACATTCCCACAATCAAATCTCAGCATCTTCTGATGCCGGAAGTCCAGCAGCATTTCACAGTGTCTTCTAGCTGTTACAATACTGTATACTTCCAGAAGATAGTTATCAACAAACATCTTCCAGAAAAAAAGAAACTGTAATATTATTTCAAACTATTACCTTGCTAAAACTAAGAGGTCTCTGTTAACGAACCAAGTAACACGAAGTTGGTATGATCTCATCTAAGAGATTGCCTGTGCATGCCACAGGCTGAGGTACTGCAGACTTTTTTGTTCAGGTTAGATGAATTAATTGTACTTACGTCTCTTTCTGCAGAGATTTTATCTCTTACTTTTAGCATATTAAAATATCAAAGTTACCAACCTCACTTTTGTTACTGGGCTGCTGACAGTCTAACTGAAAGAAAGGCCCAGTCTTGTATAAACTACACACTCAAAACCTTAATGAAAAGTCAATAAACTTTGCTTTCTTGTAGCAAGAGAGATACTTATCTAGCTGAAGACCAGTTTGATTCACCATGCCAGGAAAGATTCCTTAAATAAGAATTCATATTTTCAGGGCCTTGCTACTGAAAATAGTTATGAAATATATGAACATTCAGTCTGGCAAAATAATAAGAATTAAAGTACTGGAAGTTTACTCTGAAAAAGTAAATATTCTTCCATAATACCATGGCAAAACTCATTCACGCTGCCCTATAAAACAGAATATGAGACAGTTGTACCTAGTGCATGTGAAAACAAGAAAATAGAGTGAGCTACAGAAGTTACCTTTGTTCTTAAAAACAAAACCCAAAACCCCCACAACATCATGAAGTGGTTCATTTTTAAATGTTAAAAAACTTATTCAGTTACACAGCACAGAAAACAAATACAAAGGTATTTATGCAACGCAGTCTACTGTATCACCATATGTTTTTTAAACAAGGTTTTCCCACCACTCTCGATTTCACCTCAAGTAAGGATTCTCTGTAATCAACATACCAATTTCCTAACCGGAACATGCAGAAAGCAATCTGTAACTATTGATCTACTGTTTTAGCTGGAGCTGCAATCTGCCTGAGCTAGCTAAAAGCAGACTGCCCTGTGATATCCTCACATTGTTATCGCTTGTTCGAAATTTTTTGAAAGACATTCCATTTGGCAGTAACAATAGAATGAAGTAATAGGCTTATTCACTTATACACAGGCTTGAATAAGAGAGCATAACCTCTTCCTAGCTCTGTTATCAAAGACCTATCTATGTGGATATTATGCTTTATGTTCAGCTCAGTAGGATTTTTGGTCATGCTGAGAGCCAGAAAAATGTCGGCTATGACACAAGCCAGAAATGCTCAAACGGTGTTCAGTGGATCACTGCTGGACCAAACTGTTCCACCCATTGCAAGGATTAGCTGCAACTCCAGCTTCAGGCCTCATCTACGTGTTATGTTCCTGACTATGAATTATGAACACATGTTTCTGGTTGCAACATCAGTCAAAGGAAAAGTCACTTACACTTACAAGCTAACAGAGCTGATTGCAACACTACTTAAATACCGCAGTAATCTCTCTGAACCCACCTCACAGAGCAGCACTTTATTTTCAAGGCACAGAAAAACAGAAAAACTGGTTTCAAAGCAAGGGATGGAATGAGGCACACACTACAGTAAAAAAACCCCAAATATCCTGTGACATCTAGATTTCCCCCAAACAGCTAGAACACATACCTCTTCTAAATATTATCTTTTCAAAGAAGTCTTTCCAGAATAATTGTTGTGATGATATCATGAAATCATGAGTGAGAAGGAAGAGGGTCAAAAAGACTTTGAGTAAGCAAGAGAGGTGTGATCACTGTCAGTGTTTAAAAAAAACCAAAGCTATAATTTCAAGACAAACTCCTAAATAGAAGGAAGCCAGAAAGAAAATGCTAAAATCTTTCCCATCATAGGAAGTCAAAACAAAAAATACATTCCAAGACTTGTGTATACAGAATACTAATAAACACAGGAATGGGACCTTTAAAGAGAAGAGGAACTGCCTCCAACTAAATAGCAGCAATTTAAATCCCTGCTTCTGCCTGATAAGGTACAAACTACCCAACTAAGCTGTCCAGAGATGAAACTAAAAAACCTGACACTGGCAGACTCTCTGGGTTTAACAGAGCTTCTTCATTAATTATCTAGACATTGGCACTGCTACTGTGAACTCCCAACTATACAGAGCAAGAAAAATTCATTTGGCCACAAGCACTTGAATGTTAAAAAAGAAAAAAAACAACAAAAAACCCCCTGCATTTCAGTGGATGCAGCATTTGTATGCTTATCTACGGGTTTTTAATGTCACTTTACAGTTAATAATTAGCCCTCCTCTGGCCTGCACAAAGAGTGCCACTGAGACAAAAGAAAACGTTAAGTGTGTTAGCTATACTTGCCACTGGTATAAATAGTCAAAGGGATGATTAATGAATGAGGGGGAGAATTAAACAGAGCAGTGAACAAAGACAAAGCCCGTTTGCTTGGCTGCCCACAAACCAAGACAAGCTGCATCCATAAAGAAACTACAGAAAGTGACAAACAAAAAATCAGCTTAATAGACAGCTCATGAAGACTTTATTTAACCCCACATTATGACAGCCTCAGTGCTTTATTAACACTCTGACATGTTAAGATGCCAGGGTCATTTGAGGCTAAAACACACATTTGTTGGGGGGAAAGGCATAGAAAAAAAATGCACATTTTTGTGCCACAAAAAGAAAAACAGAGAAGGCCCAAATAACTTAAACAACACCCTTCAGTTCTCCTTTGTGGAGCATGCCAAAATCGACATTTTTAAAGAGTTGTTTAGAGATGTCAAACAAAGCAGATGAAGCACTAACACAGGAGAAGTAGCTTGACAGGCCTTATCCCTCTCTTCAAATGGCTACATTTCAGACAGATGCATTTCAGATTAAAAAAAAATTGTGATGGCTTTTAAATTTAAAGCAAATTATACTCGGTTTTTTTCCTTTTAAATGAGCTAATGAGCATTCCCAGCTACTCTTCACAAATTACTCCAGATACCTGGTATCCTCTATAGATGACTATGATTTCTGAATCAAAAGCTCTGCAATAAAGTTTATAAACACAATATGGTCCAGCCATTATTGCTTAGGCCATTTTCAAAGTTGGACTTAATATGGACAACTTAAATATATACTTTAAATTATCTTACCTTTTCTTTTGTTAAGTAGAGATTTGTAGAGATTTTAATTTTTTTTTTCAAACAAAAGTAGTTTTCCCATTCAGTCTACGTCCTTTCATCACCTGCCCAATGTATTCAACAAATCTAATAAACCTCTACTAAAGATAGATAGCAAAGTAGAAAAAAAGTTAAAAACAAAGCATAAAAATAAAAACTCTGCAACACAAGTACCATAATAAGATAAAGAACTTTTTCTCCTGCTTATAATGTCGTAAGTGCACAATTCCATAAGTAATGTCCCACATGTAGCCAAATCTTCTAACAACACAGTATGCAAATATTTTGTTGCTACTGACAAATGAGCATAAAAACTTCTTTGGTGCTATGGATTCAATATTGCATATCCCTGAAATGTACATCAAAATTCTTTACTCTTTCCATGCTGATATACAACTTACTCAATAGATAAATACAACTATTCTACAGAGCTTTTTAACCTGAATTTTACATTTTAAGTAAAGGTATTCTTATCCTCTCAAATCAGCATTAAGATCCAATGAAGTTTCCTGTCCATGCTGTTTTCTCCATACAATGCTGTCCTCTCATCCATCCCCTACTGCTCAGCTTCTTTTTGTATGCTTCACTGCAATGTCTAAAAGAGGCTGCAGAAGAAAGACATTCTATATTACTTAAATTTTTCTCCCTAACATAATGTAACACGCCCAAAACTGATACCTTTATGTCAGCAAAAAAAGCCCCTTTTAATAAACTGCTTGATGAACTGAAAATTGAACACGCTCAAAACTTAAGGTGAGATCATGCACAAAAAGCATTCCAGGTTATCTGCTAAAACCCCTCATCTTCCTCTGTGAGAACAAACTTGTTCAGGCTTCTACTTTCACTTCCATCAAATATTTGCCATCTCAACAACAGCTAAATTTTATCCATCAGCTGCATACCTCCCAAGTCACAAAGGAAAACTTTGCTTCAAACTCCATTCACAAAGAACTGAAACTCTATTTTTTGAGAAATATCACACATTTTCAACACAGAAGGCAATCCAGAGTTATAAGCGCAACTTGTATGCTGCTGTTATTTGGACCAGTTTATACACTGCAAGAAGTTTTTTAATTTACCAAGGCCATTCAAAAAAAGACTAAAGGGGACTCTCCTTTATCATGCCCAAATTCTCCTGAGTTTCAACATGTTCAAGTTATTTCCAAGAAAATAATATAATAATATTTTGGAGAGTTAGTATATTTATTTCCTTTAATATGAAATATTTTTAGAAATAATCACAATTGCAAGCCAGATCTCCAATTAAACATGAAAAAGTCTAACTGCTCTAGATTCCTTTGAAAGCTCTAGATTGATCATACCTATTAGCTAAAACCTCTCTTGGCATGTAATTCAAAACACAGAGCAAGCTAAATAACATAAACTGTAGAATTTGAGTCTAACGAGGTTCAAGTTTTTAGCCCAGTTCTGATTGAGTATCTTATTTTAATGCATAATGCCTATAAAATTTGAAATGTGGGGGGTGGAGAAGGGAGAGTTTAGGGTTCTTCTCCAAATGTCCTAAGAGGTGAGAGACAACATAAGAAAGTGTTCTGTATCAGTTCTCACACATGTCAACACACTGTTTTTCCTTTAGGAATGCAGTGAAAACTGATCATCTGAGTAACTAAAAGATATCAGCTTCAGTAGTCAAAGTCATATGTTCCTGGGGAACCTGCAGAAGGAGGGAAATAAGTAACCTCACAGTGTTCAAGTGTGATCTCTACAGGGAAGTGTCACATGCAATCGTACATCCCCACCTAGGATGTGCAGGCATGTTTAGTGCCTTGTCTTTTGCCAGCTGTCAATAAACTCCTGTTGCTCTCCTGTACTGCCCAATCACTCACAGAATCACAGAAGGCAGAGGCAAAGGAGACATATGAGGTCATCTAGTCTATATCTCTGCCAGTGGGTGAGATGTACTCAAATGAGTAACGACTGGAAAAGCCTCTCTGGATTTTTCATGCTGTGACATCATTCTCACACCAGTATCACTCTCCCACAGCTGAAGCTTTAAAAATGATAACCAAGTGTGACATATAGGCTAAGAGCAAAAAAAATAAAGTGAAAACCAAGACATTTAGGCCACATCTACACTGTCAAGCACTCAGATCTCTGGAACAACTGGAACTGTTTCTTAGCCACATACATTTATTCTTGTTAACTCAAGCATGCATCTCACAAACAGCAAGTCACAAGAGTTAAAGATCTTGTGAGAGAGTCACTGTGTCCAGTGAAGGGAGTTGGCTTGTTTTTAAGTGCCCAAAGAATGTTGCTGCTAATTTACACAACACTGTCATATATATGTGCATGTACACACATGGATAAACCAAATAATGCCCTTCTTAAAACAGCTAGGCAACACTAGTATTAAAGAATGAATCCAAGCATCAGTTCTCAATACTTGAAAAGGTTTATGTTTTATGAGAAGGTAGTTGAAAATAACACAAAAAGTGAAAAGAAATTTGTTTATTTAGTAATCCCTTGACAGTCTCTATTGATCTGTAACCTCCATTTTAAGTTTACTACCCACAAAAAAAGCAATTTGTGCTAACTTGAGTCACCCCAATGAAAAAAAGGGAGGAAGGCAAAGTAATGAGGTAATACAAGGCAAGATCCATAAACAAAAATAACAACATTGAAGTTGCCTTTCCTTTTTTCTGACGCATTACCTGCAAAGTAAACATTACTTTAGGAAAGATTTCATTTGAACTAACACCCCATGCTTGAAAAAAGTGCACAAGCAAGGAGGAATTTATAGATTAATTAGATTAATTGATGGTCCAGATTTAATTTTAAAGTATAGTTGCACCTATGTCCCTTTCAATGCCCTGCCCACTCCCAGCCTGCTTGTCTGGCAGAGAAACCCCTGGTGCTGTGCAAGCACTGTTCAGCCACAGCCGAGTTACTGGCTGCTTATCAACACTGCTTCAGTCATAAATCAAACAAACCCCAAAACTAAACCCTAACTCCACCCCAGCCAGACCAAGTACAAGTTTATATACGTAGAGGAATTAGTCAGTCAGTTCCTACAGCATAGCTGGCTCTTGAAAGGAAGTTACATAAAATGGCTGGGGGATAGGAGTGAGAAATCAGTCACTTTAAACAGCAGGAAAAGAGTGACAGTATAGACTCTTACAGTGTCCAGATTAAATTTAAATCTGTCAAAGTCCAGTTAAAATTTAAGATCTAAACAAGAAGCTGTATTCATAGCAACTTATTTATTAGAAAAGACACTAAGAATAAAGCAGTTCTCCAAGTACTTCAGCAAGGCTGAGCAGTCATTTCTGAATTTATTTTAAATTCAGTTATGTACACTGAGCAATTTAAACATGCAAAGGAAAACATACTTTACATCATTATTTATCATTCCATAAAATAGAACAGTAGCCTATAAAATGATCTACTTCTCTATGCATCATTTTCATTCTACTTCAAATGTGCAATCCAATTTTTTTATACTTTAGATTGGAAAGTTAAAACTGCTCTATTTGCATGCATCACAATAAAGAGACAATGGATTGAGGATGCTGGGTTCTGCAACTCTCTAAAGGAGAAACTAGAGAGATTTAAAGAATTTAATGAAAGACCTACTATGCTGCCAGAAATACAGAGTTGCTTCCATGAAAGTGATCATGCTAAGTAAGAGAACCTATTCTCAGTCCAAATTTTCTTGAAAGAGTAAAATATCTCTCTTGGCCAGTTAATAGGAAACAGTAGTTTGAACACATATTTATTCATATTTGCAATAAAAGAAAACAGAAAACGCTGTTTACAAGCTTATTTTTCTCATGCATCATTCTTTCAGACTTCCTTTTTCCTCTTTTTTTTTAACTATTATTCATATGTATGTAGAAGAAATAAGCCATTCACCTCTACAGCTATGTGGTGAACAAGGGCTGGTTTTGCATCTTATATTACACACATACACACATATATGTGTATATATATATAAATCTCTGATTTAGTCACAGTCTGATCAAGCATAGGCAGCACATTTTATTAGGAATTAGTGATTTTGCTTCACTGATTTTTTTGCTATTGGCTACTTCTAGAAGTATATTTTAACCTGGCCATTCTAGTTTTTCAGGAGTGTTCTATGGCCACAGGGCAGCTAATTGAGGTACTTGACCAGGAACTCGAAACTAAATTTCAAATTCTGTTATATATTGGAAAACAAATGGGAGCTCAGGTTCCAAAGTGTTATGTCCACTATTTTCTAGCAGATTAAGAGGAAAAGAGGAAAGATGATTCCTCCCTTTCTCCACACAACAAGACTACGTGCTGTTTTTCTCAGCCTATAGCTATTTCTTATGGAAAAGAAAAAAAAAAAAAGAAAAAGGAACTTTTAAAAATGTAAAGACAAAAACAATCAGCAAAATTTCTGTAAGATTGGATACAACACTTATCACACAACCACAGACTCCCAAGGAGAATGAAGGCACACATGAAAACTTTCTTGTAAAGAATTAATGATTAAAAAGCTGAATTAGGGTTAACTAAACAGGAATCCATTGATTTACACCCATGCAAAGGTCTGACATCAGCAATCCCATGTTTCATTAAAAGATCTATTATAATTTCCTTGTGTCCGTCTTCTGCACTTTGATGCTCTTGAGAGAAAATACGCACAAAACAAATAGTAAAGAAGCATTACACACCTTTTTCTTCTTCACATCTTGACCAGTAAAGGCACTGGGCCAAAAGTGGGTGCTTTTATCTTTCCTTACTCCCAAAGAACATTATAAAGAAGCTGATATTACCTGCAGGTTTCTTCAGACAGAAAGAACATTTTATCAGCAATATTGAGGAAGGTATTGAAGGTAGAAGAGCCATGGAAAGCTTAGTCTTTAAAGACACAGGTTTAAGGGAAAAAGTGGTGAAACAGGGCTGTAAGGTTGGAGTGAAACTGTACTCCATTTGTTCCCAAATGCTAACTAAAATATGTATCATAGATTTCAAGAGGGTTAATTAGCTCCAAAACTGAGATGCTGCTGATATCACTGCAGCAAACCTTAACAGTGCTACATGACAACTACATTGACTTTTTTTTTTCCCCAAGAAATACATTTCTGAAATTCAGCAATTAGTTCTGTGCCACTCTCACTCAGAAAGACTGTCCTAGACAGCAGGAAACTGCTCATTGCTCAATCACAACATTTTGATTACCAGTCTAGTTCAACACAGATACAATTTTGGCTTTTTTAGCCTCCTTAGTTTGTTTTCATGGTCTTTTTCTTCATTTGATCATTACTGTTATTTTTCCACTGAGATATTTGCTTTAATTTCTTCATGTTCATCTGTAGAAAACTACGACGTGAAAAAATGTAAGCACCTCCTCTAGGTGGCAGCTCAGAGGGGTTTATTATTCCTGTGCCCTTAAACACGATGAGCATGGCTTCACAACCTACCATTTGTCAGTACTTTTGGGCATCAGTTGAATACTCAACCAAAATGCTACGTTTCTATTGTATTGTCAGTTTTATCAATATTACATTTACATTTCATCCAATTACTCACATAAAACAAACTAAGATCAGTAACAACTCTACTTGACACCATCTAAATACATATGGCTACTGGGACTGGGAAAGTGTGAGAAATGCTGTGGAATCACACCACTTTTTATAAAAGCTGTCTAATCAGCAGTTTTTTCACCTATCAACACAGTGAACTCAAATATATTTCCAGAGTAACTGGCAATCTTTCATTGCCTGAAACCATGAGAAAAAAAACAAACTATCAAGACTCTAGTTCATCCAGTATGATGACTAAAGCATTTAAGATATTGCTGTAAATGAAATATGTTGTTTCATTTTGATGTCTATTGAGTGTATTAAGTTCTGGGTCAATAATATGTAAATAACTTTCTGCCCTTTGAGATCCGATTTAGGCTCACTATTAAATCGACAGAAAAATCTGTATTCTCCTAGGAACATTTGATCTACTTTGTCATAACTGTAGTTTGGGAAATATTTTCAATACAAAATAGCTTAGTTCTAGTTGAGGAGGGAAGAGCAGTTTAAAAGCATTTCTGCTGTTTTACAAATGCTGGAATGACTTTAATTGTGTATATTTCTAATATGTTTTTTTCCTTAGATGCTTTTAAAATTTGAAGACATTGAAATTTTATACAATTTTCTGACAAAGGGATATTACATCTTTATCTCTTCTCGATGTTTGTAGGTTGAGATGAACACACCAAGCTAAAGGGCATTGTGAAGATAAGTTTCCATGACATTTACTATAACTCTTTTATATTACCATCTGGCTATTTTATATGTAGCATTCAGACGGAAATATAAAAAAAATGATGTAAAGCTGAAATTATTTCCTTGATAACACTTGTTTTAAACACCATGCCACTAAATAGCTAAAAAGTCTCAAAAGTGAATGCATAAAGCATATAAAAGCTACAAGCATACTTACATAAATTCTTAAGATTAAAGTAATAACTTCTAGAAAAAGGTGGGAGAAAACATGCTACAGTAAATCTATTTGTAATGGTATTTGGGTTCCAGCAACTGCTTTCATTGTTCTCAAGTGGCTTACATATAAAACAATAGATTTGATGTATGATTTCAATCCCTTATGGAAAACTGTTCTATCTACAAGCAGCCTGTCAAACAAAACAACAAAAACAAAAAAGCAGCTCAGCACTAAGAAGAAATAACATACTTAAAAACAAAGTAGGGACACATTTTTGGTTTTTTTAAAATCCATTTCAGACAGCTTTAAGGACCAGCTTACCACAGAGAATGGGATCCAGGCTTGGGGAACAGGGAGGAGGGGAAGGCACACAGGAAAGCAGAAAGGTAACTATGGGAAGCTGTACCCTAAAACACCATCCGCAAAGCTGAATAAAAACAAGTGCTTTCATAAAAATTCATAAGCTTGATGTTACCTAGCAAGGAATATTAGCTTCCCTAGGAGTTAGACTCGCAAAATGAAGGACAGCTGCACAGAAGGACAAAAGAGCACAGAAATCAAAGGTGATATTTTTATGGCTTAGCAACTATAAGCCCAGCAATTAGGCAAGATTTTCCCATAGCTGGTGCTCCATTTTAATTTTTTTTAAATGATTGCTACTGATCTCATACATAACAGCAACAGTGCAGCGCCTATTACCTGAAGACACCTGGCCCTTCATTCATATGAGAGCAACACCTACGCACTTTATTCAAGGTCAGATAATGCCAGTACTGGGCTTCTCAGAATCACAGAACAGCACACAGGCCCTGCCTTGAACAGAACACAATCTAACTTGACAAGGCAGACAAAAAATAGCATAAAGAACAGATTTAAGTATCCTATCCAAGGTCATATAGCAGGTTGATGGCAAAGGAAGAAACAAGTGTTTCTCCCACATTGAAATCTCTTGCCCTCACTGACTGGGAATTGCTGTCTCTTTAAACTGCCTTTGTAATATATATTATTTTCACTCAAAGCAATATTGTATGAAATTCTATTTCATATTGATCAGTGTATGTTAGTTTTATGATTTTCAGCAGTTTCCCTCTCTAAACAAAACTCTAATGTGCTTACACAATGCATTACAGACAGAAAGGAACTTATCCTGTCCACCCCAAACAAAAAATGTCATATACCTGTATTACTTCTGCTATACTAAAGCTAATAAATCCTGCTGAGAAGTTGGATTCACAGGCTGAGTCTCACACTGACTACATTTATTTGCTTTTTCTCAGCTGGAAATACAAGCGAAGCAAGATTACAATTGCTCGGAAGTTGAGCAAAAGTAAGTTTCTGCCTCACCACTTATTAGTCTCATGGGTTCAACAAGTTGAATAAGCAATTTCTGTTTTATTTTTACTACAAGTGCTGCAGCAATGTTATAATGCTGCTTTAATCATCAAAACTGCCTGCCTGATGAAAACTTATAATTTTAGTCCAATTTCTCATATTCTATAGCTAAACCTGTTTGGCTGTCACTTTATGAAAGTTCACAGCACCAATTTCAGAATTTAGACACTCTCTTGTTTGCTTCTGCATTTACCGGTTCTGGATTTCAGGTCTATTTTGGTAACCAGGAAGTACAAAACCATAGATGTATTTGTACAAATATGCTGTTATCAGGAAAAAGAAGTCTTCTACTTAGAGTACAACTAGTCTCATTCTTCCAGAAGTTCTACTGAGTCAATTAAATATCATTTTGAACAATTTTCAATTAAATAGCCAGCAGCTATTGTGCTTAATTGTTACTGAAGTCCATGCATGACTGCAGGTTTGGGCTTGTGGTAATTAATTTAATTCTTTGTGGCTTGGTAATCTGCTCCACTGCTGGATGTATAACATGATAGAAGAAAAAAATCTGTGTTGGAACAGTTTAGCGTAAAAAGCACAGATTAATGTAAAAAACACAGATAAAATAGATCCAGTCAGTTGAAAGCTTTGCCCACACTGTCACTAGGTAAAGTAAAACTGTGACTGAGAAAATGATGCCTATATCCAGAAGCATTCCTTGTTATACCATGTAGCACTTCAAATGCCGAGCACCACAGACCAGAGCTTCTAGAGTAAGCTGCTCTCAAGATGCCAACACAGACATGATGAAAGAGGGTGTCAGAAAAAAACATACACACGAACTGAATATTTCTTAGAAATCTCCAAAACATCCTGATATGTCTGGGCAATGAAATTAGCAAGGTGACACCAGAGGACAAGAGAATATCACTATACAAACTAAATTTACCAGCATATTACCACTCAACATTTACTGAAACTCCCAATATTCTAAAACATTTCACCATGAAATTTTCCATTCAGATTGCTTTTGTCTTAACCTCTTTTTTTTCAATCTTTCACTGTTACCACGTGGGTTCAAAACAGCACAGATACTTACAGATGAATATGACTTGTAGACCATTTCAGCACAACCTTCCAAGAAAACAGAGTAATACCTCAGAAATGCTTTTTTTTTTCCCAATGTAGTAAATGCTGAAGAGTTAGTATACCATGCTATTCAAGTGGAGAAATGATCACATTAAGTTTAATTATTGTATTAAACCGGAAAATAAAATTTTCAAAACTAATAGGATATTTTTGCTTTTCAATGTAAGACACTTGAACAACACTAAATACCAGTATTTTGGAAACTAGCCTTGTTCACACTGTCTCAGGTTGGCATTTAAATAATCTCCCATCCTCCCTCTAGATTAATAGCTATTTCTGAAAAATTAAGAGTAGAATATGAGGCTTATCTGCAAGTTCTTAGCAAGTACTGAATAAACATTTTGATTGAAAGTGCTCCAAGAGTCTCAAAGAAATACAAATATTTTATCGCCCCAAAAATATTAAAAAAATATTATTTTGGGTTTGATTACAGTTGGAGGTCAAGGTATGAATTTGGTTTGTGTGTCACTCTAAGACTCACCTATCTGAAATACATCCTAAAATGATGTCTGAATGTAAGAGTATCTGATTTCTGTAATGGTTCTAAATGAAAGCTTCTTAAGAAGACCCTACTATATAAATTATCAATCTCTGTCAGTAGTGGTTAACAGCATGCTCTGAGAGTGCTGATTAAAACAAAAGGTCAGAACAAACATCAGTGCTCCAGAGACTCTTGTAGATAATAGTGTAATTAAAATGTAACTCTAGACTGCTCCATGCTTACTATGTCAGCATCTTTCCAGCAGGGAATGGCCAGAGAGCCTGGCAAACTCAAGCAGTCACAGTAGAAAGTGGCAGGAGATGTCTGCTGAGGGAGCAAATAGATAGGCATCAACGTTATCAACTTGTGCTACATACTGGAACTCAAACAGCCTTTTTCATTTTTTCTTTCTTCTTTTCTTCCTCTTTCTCTCTCTATTTTTTTTCCCCTCCTTTCAGAGTGCATGCTGTCCTGTCTTTTGTTCTGGCAGAGATAAGATGTATAAATTATGAGTGGTTGACAAAGTATACTTCAGTGCCTGAGGCAGCTCATCAATCATTTTCCACATGTCGACAGGTAATTGATGCGAGCCCTGCAGGCGCATCTCCATCAGGTAAAAGGAGGAAGGAATTAAATCTGCTGTCATGGTTTGAGCAGATGATCTGTATTTAACATTCTTTTTAATTTAGAAGTTGTTTATTTTAAACTGTATTTGGCTGTTCTCGCTCCCTCCAAATCTCTCTCCACCTTGCTCACTCTCCCCAAGACCTCATAGAGCAAGCAGTGTGTAACTGTCTGTAGGCAATGTGTCACATGAAAAAAACCCTTCAGCAGGGTGTGAGAGGGTGCTCCAGCGTCAGACAGCAAGAGACCACCCAAAGACTGTTGGGGAGCAGCTGAGGAACTTACTTTCTACTTCACTGAAGCTTAACATCAAAGACACTTCTTGTCAGGCAATTATCTGTCAAGTGAGTTAGGTTCTGATCAATCTGGGATACTAAATATACAGACTTTTTCCTTTGGTTATTATCTTTATTCCATTTAGCTACACCTCTCAATCTGTTTACATTCCTTGTCTTTGAACAAAGCATTTTAAAGTTAAAAACTCAGGGCAGAGACAGAAGAGGGAAGTAAGAAATGGTATTGGGTCCAACTGGAATGGAGTTAATTTTCTTCATAGCAGCTTACATAATGCTATGGATGAGATTTACAATCAAAACAGTGCTGACAACACAGAAATGTTTTAGCTATTGTTAAACAGTGTTTGCCCAGTCAAGTCACTCCCTGTTCCTCACTCTGCTCCCGCAGTGATTACCCTGGGTGTGTGCAAAGGGCTGGGAGGAGACACAAGCAGCAAGAGAGACCAAACTGAGAAGATATTCCATGCCATGTACTGTCACACTCAGCAATTAACCAAGGCGGATTGGTTCAGGTATGTGAGCCATCCTGTGCCTGGGAACTGCCTGTGCATATGCCCACCCATGGTAGGTGGTGACTGACTGCACCACTTCCTTTGTTTGGGTTTTTTTTTTCCTCTTACAATTAAGTGCACCACATCAATTCTTTGTAACCTATGTTAGCTGTAATTTACTCTGAAGATCCACGGGAAGAGGTAAACCTGTTAAATACTGCTTAACGTGGAATCTCACAACATTACATACTATCCTTAATGTAATTAAGCATTCTGCATGGACTGGAGCTGAGCCTTTCCACCACAACTGAGCAGCGTTCATTTGACAAGATGCAGAGCTGAGATTGTGCTGCTGAAGCATGGCATCATATCCATTGTTCTACTGTGGGTGGAGGTGAAAGATAACTGTTAAAGGAAGTTTTGTGTTGATAATATTCTATACCTCATATACATCCCCTGTTTGGGCTGGAAATAGTCAGTGCAAATCCAAGAAAATAGTGCTCAAAAGGTTCATCAACATTGACACAGAAGAGCTTCCTCCATGAATTACTCAATATTGCCAACACAAAGGCCCTCTAAATCCATGGCTTAGTAGCACAATGCTCCCAAACACAACACAGATGGAGTGCAGAGGGAGAAAAGCTTTCACGTACTTCGTCAGTGAAAACAGAAAGACAAAAGACCTAGTAAAAATTCCGATGGTGCCCATCAGTTTCAAACCAAATCTTACTGTGGCAGAGAGACAATTGATTACATATTAGCTATCAGAGAACAATGTTCATACTGATTTTCAGAATGAACCATAATTAAATTTCCTCTAGCATAGTTTGAAGTGAATCTGAGCAACAAAAAGGAAGTGGAAGACAGAGCTCTGTGAATTACTGTCATTGCCATTCTGAAATGCTTCAAGAAAAGAAGCTTAAACCATGGAGAAGAAAAAATTAAAAAACAAAAAATCAAACTACAGAAGTGTGACACCAAGCATAAAAAACCAGACCAAAGGTTAGAAATCTTACACCAGAAAAGGGTATGGGAAGGATCCTGAAAAGGACAGCTGTCTCTCTGATGAATAACACAGGAGATCAATTCATTAAGAAACGTGACTATACCTAAGAATATCTGAAGGCATTACCTTAAAGAGAACAATTTTGAAAAAAAGGAAAGGGGGATAATGTTAGAAGTGTTTTGAGGAGGAAGAACACTTTACAAGAAAAAGAACTGCAAAGTATTTATAGTTCTGATTCCACAAAACATTTGCAAAACTTTAAATAGCAGTTCATCTCTGTAGCTAATTGTAATAGTAGAGATTTGCATAGTGAAACATATATTTCCACTGATTAGTCAAGTGCAGTGTATCTTGCTTCTATCTAAAATAATGACTATTCAATAAATACAGTAACAACTCAGCAATAACATGTATCCCCCTTTGGTCTCCAAAACCAAAATGTGCTTCCTATATTAAAGAACGAAGTACTAAATATTAAATTTTAGCCTTAACACTGTGTATACGTGACATATACTGACATAAAATCTGAAAAATAAACTGAGTCATTACTAGGAAAACAGGAACCTTTGCTTACAGTCTAAAAAAAGAATTCATGAATAATTTCACTCAAGGTCAAAATAATCAGACTTTGATCAAAGTATAAAAATATTGTTTCTAAAACATTCCTGATCAAATTCTTATGCATTTCATAAATAATATATTTCATTTTATACTATATCATTGGTTAGTTTATATATTTCCAATTAATTTTTCAACTCACAAGAGCATGATTTTGAACCAAATTATCTTTTCTAAAACTCTTTCGACACTGAAACTAATAGATTATAATAACACTCCTGATCCATCCAGAAAACTTGCCAAGATCTATTCACTTCATAAAGATACTAAACTTTAGTAAAAATTATAAATTATTTTTCTGTGAGGGAAAGAGAAAACGTAAAAGAATTTATTACTTGAAGGCTGTTTTTTATACAAAACACAGCACCTTCACAATGCAAAGAAACAAGAGGTCAATAATATAGGGTTTGAGCTACTGCTCTAATATCACACACATGATCCACTACACAAGAGGCTGAAGTTTGTGCTCAGGTAATATAGCACTTTATCACATGGCACACATACACAAATTCTTGTCAAAGTTAATATTTGTCGGTACAACAGAAGCCAATCAGTGAGTTATCAAGGATGAAGACTAAGAACTTCTGTTTAGCCTGGAGAGAAGTCTAATTAAAGTTCTCTAGCCCTAAGTACTTCATGTTGCTTGCCAGATTCAGACTGGCTGCTGACAACTTGAATCTCCTCTTTAGTCCTGAAAAGAGCTTTTTCAGCATTCATTTTGATGTGGAGGCTTTAATCTAGCTGCCATTTCCAACACATTTTATCAGCCCTGAAAAAGGCTTTTTGTTTATTCCAACTGGCAACTCTTTTTTTGACAGCAAGGCTACAGGTTGGCAAATGTCAAAAGTTCCATTACAACTCTCCCTTTCTTCATTTCTATCTTGACTGGTATTAGACTGATAAGTTAAGCACATATCACAGACCAATTTTTACCATCAATTTGACAGTTTTCTCCTGCTGTTGATCTCCAGATCATCTATCCCTCACAATTAAGGGTACCCTTGATCTCTATCTAAAACCATGGAAAATATGCATAGCCTCAAGAATAAATATAAAATATAAAAATATCAATAAATATATTAATAAATGAGATCATGACAATAATGCAAACTTTCAAAATTATGCTCACAATCTCAAATACATGTGTCATGGATAATATAAGCATTTGGTACTGAATGCCAAACATTTCATAAATATGAATATGAGAAGAGATATGCACTCTTCTATAGAGCCCTCTCAAGATTCATCTGTTGAATCAAATAAATCCAATGAACTCATATATTTCTATGTGTTCACCAGATTCTTGTGCTTCCAAACCCTGAACAAAACTTTAGTACAAAAGGATGGCCAATAGGCATAGAGCATGCCTGCATAATCTACTCCAATAGTTTGATTTTATTGCACTGTATTTAATAATTAATTTCTGAGAGATGGAAATTCGTATCCTGGTACTCTGATTTCTTTGTGGCTGACCTCCTACTGACTTGAAGTTTAACTCAGTAAGTTTGAGTAACCTGGGCAAATTACTCTTGGTCCTTAGCAATGTAAATTACTCAATCATTCTAAAGACCACAAGGTCCTTCCCACCAACTACTGTACTCAGGGTTGTGTAGGCAGTTATTTTTCCCTAATGGTGTGACCCAGCTGTTGCTGAGCATCTCACCGAGAGGCAGTGCCACCTCCAATCTGGTTCCTGAGCTAGTCAGAGCCTCTACCTTCTCACAAGGCAGCACTGTGTTTTCTGAGCTAAAGAAACAGACTTTCCTCTGATATCAATCATCATAGTTCATAAAATAGGATTCCACACCATTAATTAATTTTCAATTTTATTGAGCATTTGACTACTTAGCATGCTTTCCAGACAACTGTTTTGAGCATCATCACCCTTGTTGGCAATTCTCAAACTGCATAAGATTTCTAATTAAATTAAGCTTTGCTGTGTGTAAAGAAAGAAGGGAATGTTTTATTCTGACTTTATGTAGATGAAACACAGTAGTCACTTGCTCAAACAAGCTGATGAAAATGTATTGCCTTTGACTTACAGCCTGTGTTCTAAGCATAAGAACATTACACAGGATAAATTTATCACCATATAACCTAATTGATCAAATAATACATAAACCCCTAAAAACAGACCATGAAATATTTCGTGCAACTCTCTTCACTATCATACAACTACTACAAATCAAAAATTTTCATCTAATGATTATCACTGATTTAGTCATGCAAATGACTTAAAATTAATACCATACTGGTGAAAATGTGCAGGCTGGTGTCACCAGCAATTATGCTTTTATGAACTGGCATAGTTTATGGGGAACAAGACTTAAGCTGATGTTAATTACTTTAACAAAGTGCCCCAAAACCAATTTCCAGAATGGGAAGAAAGGAAAGCAAGCAAAAGAACAACTCAGATTCCATTACTGTTCAAGCTTGCATTTTTATGCTGAAATGTAACATTCTGATACTTGGATAGATTATTAGAAACTGAATTAGAATTACCAGCATTCAGACATGAATATACAAGATAGAAACTAGTGGGAGCTGGCCAGAACATAAGCACAGCTGCAAATGTTTTTCTCTCAGTCCGAGGAAGGGAAAAAGCACTATACTTCATGGAAAGAGTCACCAGAAGTACAAGAGGAAACAAAAAAAATTCCTTCTGGTTGAGAACCAGAATGTTTGCCATGATGTCTAGCATTGCAGAGCACTAAGCAACTATCCTATGTAAAGGCAGAAATACATATTTCTCCACAGATGTTTTGTTCAGAAGACAGAGGTCGCTTCTGTCTCAACAATTCTTAGGGGACATTTGTGGCATAAGCTTTTTGTAGTCATCCCAAAGAGAAAGCCAGCACGACTCCAATTTCATTTTATAGTATGAACATAATATGTTATGAGTAATTGCTACTATCGCTTTTGTGCTGCTCTTGGGCCTACTCAGGTTTTAAGTTTACAGGAAAATATTTCCCAAACATGATTAAAAGTACCACTTAAAATATTTCCACAGATGGACAGTGACTGAAGAAAACATACATCTCCTAAGTGACTATTTGTCCATGGCAAAATTAAAATAAAAAGAAATAGGAACAGATCAAGAAAAAAAATATATCCTAAGAAAAATTTTCTCTGCTTTTAAAGATAACCTTGCTTTATTTTTTTTGAAAAGTAAATAATACATGACCTATAACGTGAATTTTTCTAAGCAAGATACCACAGCAGCATGACTTTAGATCAAAGCTCACAAGCTACTTGAGTTTAAAGAATTTAAGTGAAAACCACATTCTTTAGGTGTGGACACACATATCTACACACACCACACATACACACTTACTTGAACTATTCTCAATAAAATTTGTAAACTGTCCACAAGTCAATGAGTTTGGAAAGTTTAGCTTCTCATTTTTCAAGTGTCTTATTCCAAACCAAAGAGAAAAAAACATAGAAGTTAAGGTCAACTGTAAATCATTTATTCATCAGTTTGGAGGTGGGGAAAAAAAGTAAAAAGAAACAGCACAGCAGCTTGAACGTTGCATTTCCGTCTATTACCTAATTTCCAGAAATACAAACTAACAAAATCAATACTATTCATATACTTCCATGAAAGACGGCTTCCACCTGGCAGCTCCTGAGAGAAAATATCTGTTCTATTTTTGTTGCTCCCACTTCCAATGAACAAGCAATGAAAACCTTGGACATGTTTATACAATAATATGGATATAGCAATCCAACAGAATACTCAGAAATTCAACACCAAAGCTGAAAAAAGCAATTTTTCCTTTGCCACACACAAGCTGTTGCATAGGATTAGGGTCATTTATATGGAAAGAGTTAAACTAAAAAGAAAAAAAGAAAAGTAGTCTTGAAGGGAGAAAAAAAACCCCAAACCATAATACACTACTGAACCTGCAGAGACAATCTCTGAGATTTACTGTGCTTACTTATATAAATGCAACTTTCTGTAGCCTGAAAAAGGATTAGTGCATCTAAAAGCTCTCCTGTTTCTTCTGTCAGCTGGGACAACAAAAGGTACCGTTTTTCTTATGAATTTGGACTGCATATATCTTTAGATCACCAGCATTACAACACCACTACTGTTAAAGCATCATCTTCTAAACAAGTTAATAGGACAAAGAATGAAGATACAGAATTTTAAATTATCTGATTGTCAACTAATATGAAAAGCAGAAAAGAAACACAGCCCAACAACTATCCATGCAGGGGGATATATGCCTGCCTGCCTCAAGAAATGCCCACTTTTGACTAATGCTCAAAATTAAGCACAACCTTCCTTATGTTCCATCACATCAAATTCCACCACACTACTCCGTAATAGAAAGTAATTATTTCAAAGTCTTTCCAAACCCTTACAATTTCTGGTGTTAGCCTAATGTGATCCTTGATTCTTTGAGTAACTTCTGGGGATTTGGCCTCTTTGAGCATCCTGCTAGGACTGGAGATCAAGCTTAACATACCAAAATCCCCTTAACTGCTTAAAAACAGACACCTTTAAAATTCATCTCTTCCTCCTGTAATAACCAAGACAGAAGAACACTGTGAAAAAGGACTCAAAAATCCCACTGAACACTTCTCCAACTTTGAAAGATCAGGAATAAATCTTCTGGAAAAAGTAGTTTAACTTGTACCTCTGTTACAGGACAGAGAGTGCTGAGCACCACACGTGGCCAGATTCCCACACATAACTTAAACTAATTCCCTGTTGTATTTTTTAAGATTTGGGGTTATTCAGAGAATGCTGCACAGTGCTAGAGGCAGGTAACCAGAATTAAGGAACCAGATAGCTAACCTGTCGATGAGAATTCACTAAGATCTAAAAAACATTTGCTCTTTCCAGCAGAACACATCCAAGCTTGTCTAAGATGTCTGTATGTACACTTATATAATAGTATCTTTCACGGATTCATAAATATAAAATGTAAGTTCCCTATTTCATACGCTTATTTAACCTGTACTTCTTGGGTTTTTTTTTTTTCCTGTGTGGTCAAATTAAATTGATATTCCAATTAATAATAAATGCAAATGCAAGAACAGAAAGTGCAATTGTTCCCTCGTAGCTAAGCCTTTCCACAGGAAGGCCAAGTCCTGAATATTTAGACAGAAACTTAAAATGTTTACATGACCAAGTCAGGTTTTTGCAGTTCCTGTCAATGAAGAAGATTCATCTGAGTTTACAAGATTTATCCCACTGGGAAACTGGCACTTAGACAATAGACTCATTCAGCTGTGTTTAGTTCTGCAAGTCACTGAGCCCAAAAAGGGAGCTGGGGATGCCACATAGCTTTCATTCACATGTCAGTTAAAAAGAAATAAAAATACCAGGTGTAACACCTCTAATACTTAGGAGAAAATGGTGAGTAAAGAAATACATGTTAATGGTGGAGAGTTCACTAGGACAGCAGTGGTGAGGGTAAGAAAGCATAAATGCCAAATATTTGGTAGTACTCGGGGTTGCACATCCTTCACTTCAAAAGTACAGAGTTTTGTTCCTTTGCATTAAATTTATGTTTTTATTGTGGTTGCTAGCAGCAAAAGCTATGTGTTTCAAAACACTCAGTGAAATTAATGTTTGTTTATATCTGCATCACATGCAAGGCACACAGCCTTAGTCTTTTGGTCATTCTTTCCAGAGAGTCTGAGGAGACTCCCTCACTGGAGATGTTCAAGAACTGTCAGGACACAATCCTGTGCCGTGTGCTGTGGGATGGCCCTGCTTGAGCAGGAAAGTTGGACCTGATGACCCACTGTGGTCCCTTCCCAACCTTACCCATTCTGAGATTCTGCAATTAGTTCTGAACATTTTCGTGGGCCACAAAGATGCTTAATGAATAGAAGATCTAAGGAACATCTGAAATGGATTTTACAAATGAAATTTGCTATCTTTAGTCTCCTGAAAAGCATCTTCATCTCATGTCTCTTACATTATTTACTTTCTTACAGTCTTGATCTATTTCATGTGGTAGTAACCATGTAGATGAGAAAATCAACCTGAGATCTGAATTAAATGGTATAAGTTTAGCAGTTTTAAATGGTATAAGTTTACTAAGTTTAGCAGTTTTGATGGTCACAACACAGTAATTCTTTCTGTGTTATGCTGCCACTAATCATTGTTTAAAAGTACAGATATTGAGTATAACAATCACATAGTAAGTCAGAATCTAACTCAAACCTTTAGGAGACTTTTTCATTTAAATAAGAACTCCTGAAGGGAAAAATTGTTTACTATCACTTGGCAGAGTACCACAATTTATTAGGCATTTTAAAAGTTAACATAAAGTGCCACACCTCTCAGTGTTTACCCTTTGAGACAACTAATTCCTGAGAACATCCTCAGAAAAATAACTGTCCAATGGCCCCATCTTCTTTCATTACTCCAATAATTAGTACAAAATGCAGAGACTCCTGTCTCCAGTGACAGCACCAGCAGAAGCAGCAAAAAGTAGCTCACCAAAGTTGAAATAAAAATACCCAATGTACAGTAGATACATATTTGAAGACCATTAGACATATGGGGGAAAAAATCCAGTAACTGTAAATAAATATATTTTGATGGCAGAAACATGATATGGACACATGCTTTAAGAATTTCAATCACCATATCACTTGTAAAACTCTTAGCTAAAAAGTAGCATTAATAAAATATAAAATGAGTTTAATAAATATTATACAATTTGAGGTAAAACTGGTAGAATTTCAATGTGAAAACTAAGCTTTTAAGTCACTGAGTAGAGACTAAGCCTTAACTAACTTCAAGGTTCCATTCTAGGAGTTGAGAATATGATAGGACTCATCTGTATTGCACATAGACCTTTAAAGTACTTTACCAGCTAGAAAACTTCTCTGAGGACTGGTTTACATATAAAGAGTTTTGGTGTATACAACCTAGATCAGAGTGCTAGTTCTAATCCTTTCGAAGGATTTTGCTAACAAGAAAACTAAACTTTACTTGAAAATAACAGTTACGGTTATGAGACAATTGTCTGAAACAAATGGGACAATTCTCAGTAACTAGAAAAGGCTGGTAACTTAACAGACCAAAACCTTCCAGAATGTGACACAAAGGCTGTATCCATACCAGCAATTCATTTCGCAATACAAGCAGATCGGTTACTTGAAGCAGTTATTGCTTAAGGCTTTTCACACTGCCTCCCAATTCTTTCAACTAGATTTAAAGCCTTACAAACACCCAATATACATTTCAAGTGACTTCAGCTGAGAGGAACTGACACGTGTGTTACTTGCAAGTAGATCATAATCAATAAACAAATAGCATGCAAAGATTTGTGCCAGATAAATCTCCTCTTAACTAAAACTGCACCGTGTTTCCTTATCCAAATAAAGACAAGTTGTGAAAAATCTACACAGCTGCTTTCAGGGAAAATACAGCTTCCTAAAAATTCTAAAATATCCCACTAAAACACAGCAACAACCTCCTAAAAAAATGAACTAGGAAGAAGCAAATGTAAAACTCTATCTTATTGACCATGGCAGACTTTTTCCTGTGTTGAGATCTCCAAAAGATAGAGCAGAGCTTTACACTCGGGCTGTAAAACTCTTCTAAGGGAAGAGATCTCTCCATTCTCTCTCTGACCACAGTTCTTTTCCGAGTGAAGGTTGAACTTACAAGTGAAATAGTACTCTACAATCAACCTTAATCAGCTATTTTTCACCCAGCTTTCTTAGAATGAAATATTGCATGATTTCACATATAGTATGGATATAGACTGATTATAAGACATATGTACACACATCCTTAAATACATCCATACATATGTAAGTTCTACTGGCTAGAACCAACTATTAGTAATGTGGTTTCTTCCTATACTTTCTCTCAGCTTTTCAGGTTCTTCAGCATAAATAAAATTTAGCTATTTTTCAGAAATGTTGAGCCTGTATATAAGGGAAACTTGAAGACATAAATTTTATGTCTTATTTGTAGAAAAGCCAGTCTATTGTCAGGTTTTCAGGATGTCTTCTGACACAGTATAAATGTATTTTGAGAACTGGAAAGAATGAAAAGTAGAATCCTTGAGGACCGTTTTAGAACTATGGAATCATCTGCAACAAAGGGATTTAAAGATTCCTTAGCGTAAAACAGATCATATTTATAGTGAAAGACAGCCTACTATGTGAATACTAAATTGAAGACTTCAGTCACTTTCAGGAGTAATTTGCCACATGGTCTTCAAGCACTGTCACTGCAGCTGTCAAATTTTTTTTTTATGACTGTGCAATTAGCACAACTTCCAAGATACAGGCACGAACAACACAGTTCCCCTATTAAAATCATGTGGCTTCACAGTATATCAAATAAAACAGGTATGAATGAATTGCTAATAGTGAAATCAGCCACCCACAAACAAAACCACCAGTGAAAGAACAGAAGATGATGTCCTAAGAGGTCTATTAAATCTACCTTCACTGCTACTGTTAATAGAGGAAGGAATGCAAAGAGTGAAATCAGTGAAAAAGTCCTTCATTTTCAGAAGGAGTAAAGCAGGCGCCTTCAATGATGTTCCATATCATGGTGACTATGTTGTGCACAAAATGAAGTGCTTGGAAGAGACACCAGAAGATGACAAGGAAGAAAAATTATCTCAGCAGATTTTAAAGGGCAACAGGTCTGAAAAAGAAACTAAAGAGCAACTCTAGCTGTCGATAAAGTGGAGTAATTGAGCTGCTAAAAGGTCTGGATGCAAAAGATCATTTATCCAAAACCCATCCTTGAATCCAGTAAGCTGAACACTCTCAACCCTTAGTCCTGGCTGTCGTTCAAGTATAATAGATGGCTTAACATCTGACACATACAGAATAAGACACCACTTCTGCCAACATCCCTGGATTTGCACCACCCTGAACCAACTATGCGCATTAAAATCTTTGCATGTAAAGCTTCACACAGCTCTCCCAGAAGCTACGCCAACTGCCAAGCTCACTTGTATGACTTTCTGTTTCTACAAGTCTATTTTGATTACCAGGTAGCTCTTTGAATTTTCACATTTTGAAATAAGTGTATCTGTGACTTCAAATCTGAACCTTTTGAAACTTCATCGGCTTGAACCTTTTGCTCACTTTTCACTTCATGCATCTAATGTATGTCATATCATCTCTACAAACTGTGCAAATGTAACCTGTAAAGTTCTCCCCTCTTTCAAAGAAGCTTAACTAATTTATCGTGAAAATCCTGGGATCCTCATACAAAAGTTATTATTTGGCTGCCCCATAATGAATTCTTAAAGTTGAGATGAGGGGAGCAGGCAGAGGAGAAGTACAATATTGCTTCATCTCAGCAACGTTTATATAGTTATGCATTATAAACACTCCTAAATCCTCATTCATACCAACATTTGTCTGTTTGTAATCAAGCCTCATTAAGTAGCAAATACACCTGTGAAACTCTCTTATTAGAGTAGCTGAAATCACTTCTCATCTTGAGAAGTTCAAAAATATTGTCCAAAGCAAGTGAGAAGAGATGACTCCAGTCCTGAAAGACAAGAACACAATTTGCTGTTTCTAGCTACAGTAGATTCAAACATACTACAACAATATACATGATAATTCTTGATTGCATTGCTCAGTGAGTTTTCAGTAAATTCAAATGTAATTTGTCAAGAGATATAAATTGAAGAAAGTATTGGCTTTTTTTATGCGATTGAAGTATATCCCAAAATACTCCTAAGTGACTGCCTTTTTTTGCTTTGGTTTCTTTTTGACAACGATATTTCACCCACTTATAATTACATACTCTAGACTCTGGGAACCGAATTTCAAAATAAAATCTGGTTTTATTTATATATTTGCTTTCTGACTTTCATGAAGTAGAAATATTTCAACCAAGATTGATTTTCCTTTACGAAAAACGTGCTCACTAACTCTTCAGTGTTGGTGTGTCACATCCGGCTGGAGAAGAGAAAATGGTGTCTTTCTAATGGGAATAACTTTACTTTAAATATAAGAAGGGGGAAGTAAAAGTTCTGTTCCTTCCTTCCCCCATTTTTCAGTTTTAACACCATGATACTATTTAAGGTCAACCTTAGTAAATGCTGGCTTTAGGAAAGCCTGAATTTGGTGCCTTTACTGATTAGGTAAAATCCCTTTGATTTCTCTGAATTATCCTAAACTGTATTTTATCCCAAATAAGCCCTGGGAAAAGGCCCTACACACCATATAAGACATAGGATCCCCAAGCCACTAGCTCTGCCAACTAACTACGCTGTTAAAATTATAGGAACTTATTAATTCTCTGCTTCTTGAGAGCTTAATTATCTTTTTTCTTTCATGCTTTGTTTGCTAGACTTCAAATATCTGGCTTTTCTTTCTATTCTACCACATGAAGTAATCAGCTGACTTGAAAATGCCAAGTTTTCCAGCGTGCCTTCTCCAGAGGATAATATAAATGTCCACCATGGAAGAAACAGATTATCCATATTTGGGGCTCTATGACATTTTCCAAAACACTCACACAATAATATTTTAATATGCACTTACAATGAATCCCGCACATGTTCACTTAGATTCAGATGTTTCATTTTACCTTTCTTATCACACAAAAAGCTCATTGTTTACTTCTAAGATCACACAAGCAACCAATGTAACAAAGAAGTCTTTCAAAAATATTTTATTCTGATGCATTAAACAGCAACAATCACTAAATATCTAGAGTAAATTAGGGATCTTTCTTCCACATGAATACATTTTTCTTTAATTCTTGCCCCTCAAGGAAATACTACATTGAAAAGAAGAAACTGTTACAGCCAGCCAGGGATTTTCAAGGTACCATCCTTTTCCCAGGATCCCACTGCATTTTTAACTAATTCCATATGCTTTAGTGCCAGCAGACCGAGCATCTCCCCAGCAAAAGCAATCTATGCTGCCCTGCCACTTAAGCATGAGGAGCACCAGTGCTATCAAGGCTTGTCATCTTGCCTATTAGCTTGATGTCTTTATTCACAGGCCATCTGCACCACTGAGAGATACCAAGGCAGCTAATGTCAATATGAACAAATTCCTCTTCTTTTACAAGAAATGTCAAACATAGGACAGAGCAAGAATGACCCCAGGAATACCAACAGATGTTAGCTACAAGGCTTTAAAAAGAAAAAAAAAAAAAATCAATCTTTCCTACTGGGACTAATTAAGATGAAACGAAGAGCAAAAGTAAGAAAAAAATCGTGTCACATTATCCAGAGCTTCATACATACTTTCTAAGCTCATTATTGGCATATTGCCCCGCGTTCTTTGAAAAACTGGTGAAAAGTGGTTGGGTAGCTGGCACAGTATTAGAAAGATTCTCTATGTAATTCTTGCAGTCCTCATCTGAATTACAGAACAGATCATGACAAGAAAAATTATATATAATTATTAGCAAGGTACTGTTTCAGGTAGAAATGAAGCACAGTAGCATTCACACTATAAATGCATACGTTAAAAAGAACTCCTAATATAAAGGAAATCCAGACATGCTACTTGGGCCTTCAGAAATACCCAAAGCCACATTTTTACATTTCCCTGTAACAGAGAGATGATCCCCTCTACCACAGATTAAACACCAGAGTACAAAATTTAATGACCATTTTTGCACCCATTGTTCACAGGCTGACAAGTAGAATCCCTCCCACCTTGGTCAAGAATAGAAGGATAAACTCGTCTTCATGACAAGAGAAACTGTCCGGATCGTTATTATATATTTTAAAGATGAGGGGTAAGAGGAGATACTCTAAAAGGATCTACATGTCATCTTTCACAGCAGTAGCTCAGCTAGAACTTAGGTCTGGGACTACAGAGAACCCAAGCATTTCAGCCCCGTGATGGAGCAGTATGTTGTCCCTGCAAGCTATAATATGATGAAAATGTCAACTCCTTTTGAGTTCGTATTCCATCTTGGAAAAGAAGGATACAGTTGTGAAGAACAGCTGAGCTCTCCCATCGCCATGCAGCAGTGGTAAGATGGACCTACCTGTATCTTAGAGGCTGCTGACCAGGTACACAGATTTTCAAAAACTGTGCCTCCATATGTTCAAAAAAATTTACAGATAGAGCTAAACCAGAAAAGCTCTATCCTCCACACACAAGTCCTCTCTGCGCAGCTCTGTCAACTCAAATAAGCATTCTGCTTGCACAGTTTCAGGTAGTTATCAATGAAATCAGCTTTTCTGAAGGAGCAGAGGTGCACATTAAGTTCATTGCAGGCTTAGCTACGCCAGCGAGGAGTGGGATACTTCTCCATACACAATTCATCCCTTAGGCAGCAGCTGTTCTCTAGAAGGCTCAATACAGGTCTGGAGAGAAATATCACTGCACATGTGGTATACACAACGTGGACAGCCTTTCATGCTATATTTAAAAATTTTAATGAACATTTTGTAGAGACATAAGTTTGTTACAAGTTTGTTAACTTTATTACAGATTTAAAATGCATTTTGTCTGGATGATGATGATGATATCCATTCCACTGCAGGTGCTCTTCCACAGGAATGTTTAATCAGTCTTAGAGTTATATGCCTTAATTACAATTAATTCACAAGTTCCTTTTACAGTATAAACACACATCCTACAAGTTAAAGGAACAGAGCCATCCTTGCAACTCTCTATGGAAACAGACACTAAGCTTTCATTAGTGTTACTGATAACAACAGAAACACACCTGCGTGTATTACAAAATACAACAGATGCACACCTGCACTTCCCTACTACTAAGACTCATTAGGGTAATTCTAAATTCAGGCAAAGTGCCTCAGGCATTGAACTGTATGAGACAAATGACATAAATTGCTCATGTGATCACACTGGAATATTCCACCACAATACTGCTTTTCTACTTCTGGATTAGCAGATTACCCCTAAAATTACCATGCCCCTCATTAACTACTCTTGGATAGAAAAATTCTATGCACTTTGCTTGCTTTCATTTCCCCCAAGGGTTGCACAGAGGGTTAAAAAGTCAGTCTTGTCTCCTCTTGTATCAGACAAGCAATTCATATCCAGCCTTCCTTTCTGATTTACTGATCAAACTACAGGAAAGCATCTACAATGACAAGAGTTTGAAAAACTGATAGCAAAGTTTGAAACAAACAATAGCTAGGCAAACTATTTACAAGATAAGTTGTCACAATTTATCAAACTCTATCATTTCTGTTAGAACCAAGTAAGAGATAGTGCTTGAAATTGCTATTAAAATCTTTATGCTACAACAGATCTGTGCATTTGTGGATTTTTTAACAAAAATAGAAAATAACTGAATTGGACTTCAAAATCTGGAGTGTTCAAGTGAGAGATTTTGGCTCACTCCCACTGAAGCTTCCAGGGCTTATTACCTATATTCTCTCTATTTGCCACTCTGTGACCATGCACATAAAGGAGCTTTCCCATCTCCAGTCACTGGTCCACTGAAGTGTGTCTGTTTCTTCTATTCATTCTATATCGGGAAAACCACTCTGAAAAATGACCTTTTGCCTAGCCAATAAAGATTCAGAGAGTGTAAATTATAGCATACGGCAGCTGATTTGCTCAAGGGAGCATGGCATTTACCATACCCCAAGCTGGATTTGACAGTTTAAACAGTGGCAAAGAACAAAAAATTAGTCTTAGAACCACAGAAACGAGAGCCTTTATTCAGAATGGCTCCCTTTAAAGTGGTGAAAATGCAAACTAAAGTTCAATTAAATGTAAAGTCTAATGCTGGAGCACAATAACTTAACTAGGGCCGGTTCCTTTCCTTGTGTAAAAGGAAAAGAAACCATTCTTAAAGGTACGTAAAGCTGAGGAAAAAAAACTCATACGAAAAAGAAAAGTAACTTTTTATAACTAAACTGAGGAAGATACTCTGCACATGCTAAAAGATGAGCTGAAGAAAGCAGCATTATAAATGGCTAAAAATGGTACCAAACCCCAATAGCAATGGTATAACAGCAGTAAGATTTGCACGGAAGTAGCTTCTTCATTTGGCAAAGGGGGAAATCCTATTCCCTGGTTTCACTTCTAGTTTTGTTTTGAAAATTAACTGCATGCAGGGGTAATTGCAGTGCTAACATTCCCTTCTCTGCCTGTGTAATACTACAAAGATATTTTATACCATTCCTATGATTAAATGAATAGGCCTATTTATCTGAAAGATGACACTTTAGCAGTCCTCTTGCTAATTCTGCGCTGTGTCATGTTGAAGGTGGAGGGTGTCAGGATGCTTAAGCTGCGCATTTGAACCTATGACCTAAGAGGTGAAAGTACTCTGGAAGATATAAAATACCTTACTAGATAACCACCAGCTAATAAAAAGGAATGAGGATTTTTATAAACCATTTTAACTTCCAAGATTGTCTTGCCCTAAATGGAGCAGTATTGATGAGAATGAGATAGATTATATATACTAGCACAGGAAAATGCTATACTAAAGCATCAACTCTATCAAGCCTTATCTGTACTGAAGCAAAGAATCTCCCCCTCTTGCCATAAAACACAGTGTGTGGTATTTTATCTAGTCCATACACACACATGCTAGATCTACAGTCTCCCCCAGCACATCAGAAAGCGTAAACCAGGGGCGATAGTATGACGTGTTGTGCATTTTACCAACCCAGTTTGGCAATGCTATAATTCTTCAATAACTATGGAACATCTGCAGTTTTTTGATACTTACTATGTTTCATTCCCATGATGCTCTCGGTGTCTGTTCAGAGTACAGAAAGGTCAACCAGCCCATCTGGAATCCTCCCCATTCATCCATTCTTGTGTGCTGCCTCTCTTGCAAAAGGAGTTTCTGCAGAATTTGTCACTTCCACCTGTTCTGACAGGTTCTCCCTGCCTGACCTGGAGATAGCCCTTGGGGACATTAATCATACAACAGTCTGAGCTGTGAAAGAAACAAGGCTTGGCTGGATACTGTTACAGTCTCTGTCACCTACTAATCATGTCCTGTGACACAGAGGGGTTTAATCAGATGGTCAGGTTTCTCATTAATCATTGTGGCCTCACAATGAAACTCTTCTCAGGGAGATTAAAGTTTAGACGATCTTCTCCACCCTTGTTCCTGTCCAAATGCCTAAATTTAGCTCTACTCCCAAGGACAATAATTTAGCTCCAGCTCATATTTCCCACTTTCCAAAGGTTGAATTTTAAGTTTTTTATTGTGACTTAGCACATGAACCTTTCCAATGAGGAAAAAAAGGCACAAATACTCACATGGAAAAAGTGATAGATAGAAAGATAGATAGATAGATTATATTAAGAAAATTCTCAGGATGCATATAGAAATGAAGATACATAATGATATCTCAGCCACTATAATAACATAAAGGCAGCATTTATTTGAAATTAATCAACATTAATCTACAGGAGTCAATTGTAAAAGATATAATCCATTCTAACAGATATTTGGTACAAGAAACTTCTGTCTTGTTACAGTCAATGTTCTATCTTCCACTACAGCCAAATTAAATAACTTCAGGAAGCAAAGAAAAAATAAAGGTAATAATCAAGTGATTCTGGAACCAGAAACAGCTATATCAAAACCAACCAAAACAAGATATTAATTTGCTTATGTACTTTAATCCTGATATTGTTTCTAATTTCCTAAGTTTCAAAAGCCAAACAAGCTCCAACACAGATTCTGCTGTCTTGGCAAGTTGGCTTTGCACTTCCTCCCTATGTTTACTTTCCCTGCCCCATACAATTACGGGAAACACGTATAATTTTGCCTTCTAAATCATGACACATGCATACTTTATCAACATCTAAATCACCTCTCATCTTGGCTGGGGTTGGGGGTGGAGGGTTGTCAGCAGGAGAAGACAGACAGGATGGGAAAAGGAGCAACAGCCACCACATGATTAACACGGTCTCCTACCTGCCTGAACTTGACCCGGCAGTTTATTGCAACAAAGTCAGCACAGAAACACTCAGTTCAAGGGTTACTTAAAGGCAAGTGCTTACCAGGTTCCCCAACAATACACGTCATCTGAAAGCTACCACAAAAGACCTACAACGCTGTCTGACTGAACTTCACAATGCCGAGCTGAGGCCTGGGGTTTTTGTTGTGTTTGTTTCTATTCAGTGATCCTCCAATGCTAGCCTAGAAATGACAGTAGGTGGAAACGCTATCTTTCATTACACAAAGTATAAATAGTGTAATCTATCAGCACTGTCAATCAAGATGATTGATTACAGGCTGTCATAGAGAAGAGTGACATATTAGAAAAGTTTTGTTAACAATGCCTATTGCTAGTCAGCCTGCCACAGAAGCTGGTGATTAATGTGTTGTCAGCCTGTAATCCCACACCCCTGGCTAATGAGGCAGGAATTTATCATCTTTACAGAGTGGCAGATGTCAGAAGGAAAGGAATCCAAGTGCTGGAAACAATATACTTTTTCTTACCACGCCTGACAAGTCTGACAGGCCTAAAAAACCACAAAGAAGCTTTGTGTAAGCACAAACTTAAAATGAAGAACTTTCATTTGGCATCTTTGCTTTAAATAGTGCTGCAAATCAGCCTCTATCCCTCAAAAAGGGCACAATAAAAAGCTCTATGAACTCTGAACCCATCCTTGACAACTAGGAAATCTCAGGAAAGGTTTCCATGGCAGGCAAACAGAGAGCTTTCTCCGTGAGAGAAGCAGCAAGTAACTTTTAACTTTACCTGTGAACTTGTGAACTACCGCAGGACAAAAATTCTTCTGATGAGAGTGCAGAATGCACCCTACTTCAATGTTTTATCATTTAAAGTTTTAGGAAGTAGCTCTCCAGAATGTCCAAACCAGGTTTGCTTTACAGATTTACATTGGGACAGAGGAACACACAACAGAGAATTGGAAAATTCTGGAAGCTCTTCCTGAAGAAAAATAATGTGTGACACGCATCTGCACTGAGAGGCAGCTCTAGTACTTTGCACCCACAATAGTTATACATCTGACTGAAATACGCTCAGATTTGATAACTCTTCCCTTTGAGTATTTCAAAAATATTTGAAAGATTCTTTTTGAGTATTAGAAAGCCACACAGACATGCTATGCTTTTGATTTATGTTACAGAAAATTTTCAATAGAACATTGGTGATCTGCTTAAGTTTGCTTCTCCAAAATTATAGTGTTCAAAATTCAGGTTTAAAGCAATGATTTCTCTTTTGCCTTCAAAGCAACTGTGTAAGGAAGTCTCATTTTTGCCTTCACTGCTGCAAAGACTATAAATTATCCCAAATAAGTGAAATACAGGGGAAAATGATCTGTTAAGTAAAAAAAAAAAAATTTAAAAATCAATGTCAGCAAATCTCAAGCAGCTTATACCACTATTGGCTGCCACTGTCAAAAATCAACAGTTTTTCAATTAGATGTATTAAGAGGTTAAATCTTCTGGTTCTGAAATTTCCAATAGGCTGCAAAAGGGCCATATTTTTTTGGAAGATTATGTGCAGCTTAGGCTCCTGTCAGTCAGTAAGGAAAGGGGGCAAATTATCTGCCTTAAGTTTTGACTAATGTAATCCTTTTTCAAACACAGATACCTCCACTAATGCAGAAAAATGCAACATACAAAAAAAGTATAAAGAGAGACAGCAATCAGGGAATAAAAACACTGCTTTCTGTCAACAGCACCCTTGGGCTAAAAACACAGCAAAACATTGAGAAATTTAATCTCCAAAAGGCAGCATTCTGGAGTTAAGACTTATTTAAGGTTTATGAGAGACTGGAACTTCCCATACTAGTCAGTGAAAGAGAGGTTTACTGGTCTATAATCTGTGCACTCAGGAGGAGACCAAATCAAAAACAAATAGCAACGCCATGAAAACCAGATCCTTCTTGCCAACAATGGGATTCAGTGACAAGTTATGACCTCTGTGGAAGGCAAAATGTCCCTGACAGCTACCCCAGTGTCAACAACAGAGCTGCATTCTCTCTTCCATTTAAACCAAAGCTCTCTCCAGAGAATCTACACACAAGTGGTAGTTGGAACTGCAAAACAACTAAAGCTGCATGTGATTTGACCTATAAATGAGGACACAAAAACTGACTTTGAGCCCACACAGTTCTGCATGCTTCAATACATACTAGTTAGCCATTTCAACTGCTGATAAACGGGAGGCCCCGTGGCCCAGTTAAGCACAGGTTTGTAGATAAATGACTCATTAACTAATAATGGGACTGTAATGGTGAGTTTTAACACTGCTTTGGGGGAGGGTGAATTTATATTCCCTTTCCTGCTTTGAAAAATCCTGATAGATTCAGGGAAGATATTTTAGATCATATTAATCTAAGAGAGTACTGATGCCTCAGACATCTGACTGGTTGAGCTCTCCTTCCTTCCTCATACCAGTAGAAACAAACTTTGTCAGATTTTCACTTTGCAGCCCCTTCCCAACCTCCCTAGTTCATGGGAAAATACATCTCCTGAATCTGCATAATTCAAAATGTAATTAAATGTTCCAGTTTTAGCTGGAAATCCTATTTCTTGCAGAGATTAGATTAGACTCATTACTTCGGTATGTACTGACCTTTAATCCCCTTGGCAGCCTCTTGGCAAACTGTGATGTTGCACAGACTTCTTTGGAAAGAGCCCACTGTTCAATGCCCCATGTTTTTGGACTATACTCTTTTGAACCAGGTTGATATGAAGAATTCTTCCTCAATTCCACAACAATCAAAGTTTAACTAATCCACCTCAGTTTCTTGAAAAGTCTTCATTCAGACAACCAGGAAATCAGGATAAGGTCAACTTTTGAAAACATCAACAGAACTACTTACGATATGCCATGGTAATGTCCTAGGTTAGGGCCGTAGTACTCAATGCTGCACGGGACTTGGCCAAAAGCCTGTAATTGTTGGCAATCTTGCTCCAAAATTTACACACATTAAAAAAAAAAAAAACAACAACAATTGGATTAGTTCTAGGCCTACAAGCAAATTTCAGCTTCTCCCACGGTCAACACATTAAATGCTAAATTTGTTTGGAAAGGAATGACCACTTCAGTTTTTATGCATCTCTCAGCTCCTATACACCATATTGATTTATCCAAAAATATTTATTAATGCTACAGCTGTAGGTGCCTCCTCACATTGAAAATATGCCTTTTTCAAAGTAAAATTACACTACTTTTTGCTGGACCTGAAAAACATGGCTACTAGTAAATTTCTTTCCACTCTTTTAGCTATGACCTGCATATATTATTTCTTTACTTAAGTAGTTAATTCCAATAGCACCTATTAGGGCTCTGACATCCAAGCAATTTCAACCAGTGAAAAAGAATGTATCTATGTTTTTGTGTCTTAACACTGTCTCTAGACTATAGACCAATTAAAGAAATTAAAACACGTTTATGAGCTTGCTTTATGAAGTCGGATGTAATAAATCGTAACTCTCCCCAGAGTTACAGCTGAGTTCTTTCTTGCATTGAGTTATACAAAGTTTATGAAAGTGGGAGCATAATGTCTTTTTTTCTGAAGCTATGCTATTATTTTGGTCAAAGATTGTTTACATTAAACAAATTCAATTTACCAAACTTTGACATGTTTGCACAACTGCATAAAATTTATATGGGAAACATGACTTTTAAGTGAACTTTCTCTAGTCTAAACTCTCTGGTTTCTACCCTGTAGTTCTAGATTCTTGTACTGCACCAAAAACCTTGTTGCTGGTGTAAATCATATCCTCTAAGAGGTTCTCCATAAAGTAAATAATGACCATAATTTCAAATTGTTCATTAAAACCTTCAAACAGGCTACATCTATCAAATACTGATTTGAATTTCCTGCCAGGTGCATCACTTTGTCAATGAAATAGCAATCTCCAAATTAAGGTGAGGGAAAGCAATTCCTTAATGCTGCGATTTCCCTGTAAGTTTATTTTAGTAGGTTTGATAAATGGAATTTAAATTTGGATTTCATCATCCTGAAGCATCCAGAGACTGATTGTAAAATAACCCTTAATAAATCCACACTGTCTCCTATAAGCTGATATACTTATCATGGCACATTGCAATTGTATCCATAGTGTCAAATAGACGGGGCTGAGGTGTTTTTTTTTCTTTTTTTTATTTTGAAAGACTACATCTGTCTAGCAAATATGAATCCAATCTATGCCAGACTTTCATGGGATTTCAGCACATTACCTGTTGAGCATTCTCAGGTTTCACTGGTTTTTCTGGGAACCAACAATGCCTAGTGCTTGGACAACTTTAGGCACAAGTTATCAAGTGGAATTTAACAAGGCCTCTAAAATCTTGTATTATCAAAGATCTGCTGAGTCCACATTTTTGGGGATAAATGTTGAAAGAAATGAACCTTTGGAGCACCTGGAAGAACAATGTAAAACGGAAGAACAACTTTTTTCTTTAAGAACTATCCATAATTCCTCTTAACTACTGCCATGAAGCCACTCCTACAAAAACTAGTCCTCTTCTGTCATCATATAGCTTTTCTCAAAACATTTGTGCTACTTGTAACCTTGGTAGAGAATAATGTTAATTATAATTACCCCACCACCACCACCACCACCACCACTAGAAGTTGCTCGGATTTATTAAGATCTACATTCATACAGATATGGGGACACATGTAGGACAAGTCTTCTATTAACTTCCCAGGCAGACAGAAACATAACTGCCTCTGGCTTAGAGTGGGCATCGAGAAAACAGTTTTCTAGTCTACCAAGACACCTGTTAAAATCTGCCTCAACACGACTATAAATCCAGGCCTAACCATTGCAAGGAAAGGCAGTCCCTGCTATATCAGAATTAGGACCAGTATTTCATTGTTGCTCAGCTTTGCACTTGTCTCTTCAGTGAGAGCTGAGAGGATGTTCCAGACTGATTTAGAAGTTTAAACTTGCCTATGCTTCCAAGTTATCAGCTGCCCTGTAGATTCTGATGTGCCAAAATTGGATGTGAATTTTTAAGCCAAATATTGTTTTGAGATGTAACTGGCTTTTGAGGAAGACAAGAAGGAATTAGGAATATTGGGGTGATCAGTATCAGTAATTTCTTTCCATTTTTTTAACTCCTCTAGGTTTCTAGAAAGCTTAGTCAACTGTGGTTTTGTTACAATTTGCATGCCTATCCCTTTGATCTTCCTATTTAATAAAAATGATCCTTTCCCTAATTGCAGCTCCTTTTGTAGTTGTATTCTACATGACTATCCTTCAGTATTAATGAAAAGTAAATTCAGATGTAGCTGATTTACTCTTGCACACAGAACATCAAACTGCAGAAAAGTGGCTATTCTTTTATTTTAGTAAAATTTATAGCAAAACCACAGACAAAGCCCTATGATAAGGCAGTTACTCATAAAGTGAATATTTAATATAAGCCCCTAAAAATAGTATGCAAAAAAGGTTATCTTATTCTAAGAAACAGTCACATCTCATTCTCTTCTGAAATGATGAATGTTGTTTAAGGATGCTTAAGTCCAGGTAAAAGCAACTGAAATAATAAATGCAACCTAAGCTCAGATTCCTAAATCTTGAAACACAAATGTGGGCTAAATGAACACTACATCAACACACTGTTCTTGGGGTTCCACAAATACAAGCAGCTCTGTAACTCAGCTTGCACCCCTCCTCAGAAGTTATTTTCTGTGTGGCTATAGTTTGCTTGGTTCTCAGTATCATTTGAGTTGCTGTTTCAGCACGAAGGAAGCCTCAACGTCCTCTAGATCCTCAAGGCGTCAATTAAATATTCCACCAGCTTTGGAAAGCACATGAATATACAACAAAAAAAAAGATAATTTCCTGAAAATGATATGGTCATAAAATAACTGGTTTAAAGTATGCATTAAAACCAGTTTAGTTTCAGAACTCATCTGTCAAACAAGTATCTGATAACACACACTGATTTCAGCCATACAGAAATATTTTATATGTATGTGTATATTTTTGTGGCAAATTTGCTTTTCAAAAAGCTTTATTCCTCTGCCCCTTTTGCTCCAGATCTTCTATGAATTTTTTAAATGTTTTCAAAACAGTTCCAAATAGCACATGGTTAGATCTGAAACAAGTGAATGTGCATTCAAGGGAGGCAAGTCAAACACACATCTTTCCATCCTAGTTTGTAAAGTCTGACAGGCCTGGACATAAAGAACCCTTGGAAAGAAGCCGCCAAGAGGGAAAGTCCTTGAAATACTGCAGTCAAAGAGGATAATAAACATAGCATTTATTTTACATGGCTGAAATCCAACAGAGGAAACGTGTAAAATAAATACAGATTATACTAAACACACCTTCCTAAAAAATGAATGGAATGCACTAGAAATGTGGCATAAAGCTCACATAAAAAATACCAAAGATGAAATAATTAAGACAAATAATCTAATTAATTTTCAGGTAACACCTAAATCTATGCCAAGAATCGGGAATAAGGAAGGTCAAAAAATGCAAGAGGAACCATTTTTGCTCCTTTGATTTTACAACTGGTTTATTTATTACAGCCACTTCACAGATCCTAAATATTTTTCTGTAAAGATACTACCTAGTCAGATACAACTGATCTATCAGTATCTACCTATCCTTACGTTGAGTTAACTTTGAGTTAAGTAATTATTCTACAAATAGTTCATTTACAGTGCTATGCCTTCCTAAAAATTGTCTCATAGTGGAACCACAGTGTCATGGAATGGTTTGTGTTGGAAGGGATCTCAAAGATCATCCCGTTCCAACTCCCTGCAATGGGCAGGATACCTTCCACTAGACCAAGTTGCTCAGAGCTCCATCCAACCTGGCCTTGAACACACCAAGGGCAACAGATAGGCTTAAGACTAAACATAGGTTTTTTTCTAACCTATGGAATGATTATGTTTTTATGGTGAGGAGGTAGGAAGTTTGTACAAATCTTCTGACAATAAACATTTAAACAAAATTTTCTGTCTTTCTTTGCAGTATTTACCATTTCTTTTGTATTTTCCTATAAACTTTGAGAAACATTATAATGTTAATGGTTTTCTGTCTCAACACTTGCAAGCTTTTTATTATATTCCATCGTGCACATTTGTATGTAATACGCATCTGTAAATGCACACTTTATTTATATCAGATTTTACATTACTTTTGAGCTACTTTCTTCACCATATGTACTTGCTTTTGTGGTTTATAACAGCCGATTCTTGCAGCAATCCTAAAATCACAGGAGTTTTCTCTACAGTCGTCTCAGCACAAGTAAATCATTCAGGTTTTGCATTTATTTTTCAGTAATGCCTTGTGCAAAGATTTGAGGTGGGGAGTGGTGGAGATGTTTCAGCCCAAAGTTATTTTTTACTGGCACATATAAAGCTTTTGAACTAGGGACATAAAAGGAATTCTGACAGGCTTAACAGAGTCTATTCTATCCTGTACTAGGTGGGAGAAGCACATCCTCCAAAAAATAGTGATGTCCAACTATCTGCCAAGATTTGGCCACTGAGAGTAATTTCTAGCTTAAATAATACTAGACTTTTTTCTGAAGCCAATTGCTACTCTGCAGCCTGATCTTAATTGGGAAAGTAAATTTAATTATTTCTCTCCTGATACGGAATTCAGACTACTCACATATGCTGGAAAATGAAAGCAGAATATTAACTCTGGAAGCTGTCTCTCATCAAACCTTCACATCTTGCCAGTTACATATCATAGCTTACTATGACCAACACCAGATAAGACAGACTGCCTATAACAAGTATGCAGGGTTTTACTCAAGTGATTTACAGCAAGGTTTATGGGAAATTATTTTCTACTATAGTCATCCTAGAATGAGTCTGATGATGAACAATAGCAACTCAGCAGTATTATCTCCAGATATCTTACCTACTTCTCAAAGGGACTATGAGGTTTGTACAGCAAACATAAGACGGAAGCACTTAAACTACTGTTTAACTGGGTGTGACAGTTTTAATATTTTTAATATTGTTAAATGAAATTAATATTTTAAATATTTTTCATGAAATGCAAATAAATTGCAGAATTTTGAGCCTGAAGTGTCACTCCAAATAAAAATATATTGTATAATGCTGAAGTGATAGTTTCTTTAGCAAAACTTGTCCATAATTACTATCAACTCTGAAGGGATTCAGTCACACAACTGTCTCAACAACTAGTGCAGATATCCTACTATGAATTTTTCACTAAAAAAGAAAAAGCACTGAGAAATAATCAAGAAAGCCAGCTGACAATTAGTTCTATATTTACAACAAAAAATCTTTTGGGCATATCTTGCCACACTATACATTTAAATAATCACTGTTTTCAGAAAAAAAATGTTTTTATATCTCTTCCCCTTTTCTTTCCCCCCCAATATAACCTTCTTACAGACCATCACAGAATCACTCCTATCCAGTGAAATTGCTATGTAACCACTCTAAATTCAATATTATTTTACTGAAGAATATGGAATCCAAAACCTAACAATACTTTAAATAGTTATTATGATTAATTATTTCATCACCTTACACAGAAGTTATAATAACCTGCAATTACTGGTTTATCAAACACAGATTTCCTAGAAACACAAAGAAAGTTGTTCCTGGTTACTTTAATGAAACATAACCATAGAAAAAGGTAGAAAAAAGAAAAATCAGTGAAATTCTCTGACAAAAGGTGAATTTGTGGGAGATAAGGTCACTGAAGAAAGGTTTAGGAAAAATGACACACTCATAGGATTAAAAAGAAACATTGATGCAATAATGTCATGCCAAGTGAAAAGCCATGTCTCTGTAATGTAAATGTCCATTAAGACCTTTCTTTATTTTTAATGAAGGTCAGAAGGGGCTTAATCCTTAAAATACGAAGATTATAAAGAAACTTTGAATCTTAAAAAACTCTGTAAAGTTTTTCAAATTTTCAGCAGATGGAGAAGCATGCAACTATGAGACAAATTTTGAAGTGAAAACATTTGATAATATTCTTTCCCATCATTTCATATCATTTGGAGAAGTTTTCTATGAAAGCCAATCATAAATGCTCCATTCAGGTGTTTTAAGAATCAAAATTCTTGTCTCTGCAATGGCATAATGTTAATATATTTAAATAACAAATTAAAAAAGAAAAAAAAAGGCTGAAACACCCACTATATTCAGGAACCCACATAGTGTGATGGGATATCTCTGCATTTACCTCTTGATCTATGATTCGGAATTTATGACTAGAGCTCTACTGGGCAAGATCTCATTACAACACTCTTCAGAAACCAATATCCATGCTACTGACACTGTTCATACCCATTCATTGTTTGAATAATGCCTCCAACAGAGAAGCTGAAGATTGAGCTCACATAGGAGTTAAACTCCAGAGATTTCTGCCAAAGCAGGAGACAGCACCTAGCAGAGCCCAAGTGTACAGAGCACAGACAAAGTGACACTGGCCATGTATGAACTGAGTAACTCCTCTTTGCCTCTTTGCACCTGCCCAGTGCACCTCAACAAATAGGACTTCATTTACCTGTCTTCAAATTCCAGTAATTTTGACATTTAGAAGCAGCAAGCAATGCTTTAACTCCAAAAGAGAATCAAACCTATATTGGGTAATATAATCAAAACTAACTGATCTCTTTTTACGTGCATTAAAAGGCTATGTTAATACTACACTTGGGGCTATTATAAATGTCTTACATTGCACACATTTAGGATACATCAAAGTTTTATCACAGTCATTATAAAAATGTCACTTGAAACTATTTTTACACTAATAAGATGGTCTTCAAATGAATAAATTGCAGTTACAGACTGATTACCAGTGTTACAACTTACATTTAGTTCACAGGTTAGTACAGTGATGGACAACATGCAAGGGAAGAAAATTAATGCATGATTCAACTTTAGACTTTGTCCCTAACCAGGTTGATTTAAGCCATAAGTAAAAGTTGAAATGTCAAGTCTAGTTGAAAGATATAAGGTAATACACATTCCACTTGCTTCTGAAGTGTGCAACCAGTAACACACTATTATTTATGCAGATAGGATAACACATTCTCTTAGCCCACACTGCAACATATTTTGTCTCAAATTAGCCAGTAAATCACTACCAAAGAAGCTATTAACAATCATAAAGCCTTTTGAGTTTTACAAGGTGTTCATAATGGGCCATTCCATGTGATTTATATGAAAAACATGACTCAGATCTTCAGAGGCAACTAATCTGTAGATGTGGGGCTTGCCGTGTGACCTCTTGTTATCTTTGGGATGGTATGTAAAACTTTTATCTTTCTTAATATTAGTCAGACAAATGCAATAATAAAACAAAACACTCACAGTTTCTATTAAAAATGTGTTCACTTTTGATAAGACTTACACAGAAAGGCTATATTTAAGTGGAACTACTAGATGGATTAAATTCACCCAAAAGTACTTTAAAACAGGCACAAGCAGTTATAATCACCTGGGGACATAGTTCTTCAAGAGACAGAATTAGTTAACTAAAGTGGTATCCATTGAACTACAACTAACAAAAGTCCCTGACTTTCATAACTGTTTGTTAATTGGAGTGTTTCAACTGTTAAAGTGCTCAGGAAACATAAGGCTGCTTTAACTGGATTGTGCTAAGGTTTAGAGAGGGCTTTCCTTCCGTGCAGCTGATCAGTAATGGAAACTTTGGCACTATCTAAAACTTTTGCAACTTCATTCAAGGTGATGTACTTCTCTGATGCCGTAAGAGAAATAAATCTTAAGTAAAATAAATAAATAGTAAATAAAAAGTAAATCCAAACTGGTTTACACTTCTAGGTTCCTCTAATTGAGTTAACACTCAGCCACTTCTTTTCTATATTTTTCTTGCTTTTCAAAACTTTTTTCCATTATTGCTGCTCAAAGCAACTTATAGGCAAGCTGTTTTAAAGAAAAAGAGATAGTGGGCTTACTATTCAGATTTTCCCAGCCACCTTCTCTCCACACTTACAGCCTGTTTTCACTTCTCAAGGGCAAGTGCTGCAGTTCTACTCATTAGCAACCAAAGTGCAGATCTTAGGTGAAAAAAGCCCAGCACATGTCCTCTTTACAAACCAAATTACCATATTTTAGTCACTCAAAAAAGAGAGAGAATTCGAGAAATAAAAATTAATTTCTTTTTTTTCATCTGGAAGAACTTGGAGTTATGATTGTACTGAACCAAATTTAAAGGTGTTCAGAAGAATGAATTGAAGCAAAATAAATTTAAAGTTTAAATCCTACACTTGCTACTTCGAGTCTTACTTCCTGTAATGACCTTAATTAGAGGAAAAAATATTAATGAAAAAGAGAAAAAAAGCCCAGTTAACAGAAGATAACTAAAAGGGAACTAAAAGAGGAGTCAATTATAAAACTCGTAGTGGCTCCAGCACTTTCTGCAGGAGGTTCATTCAAAAAAAGTGGAATGTATGCTACTGAAACAGTCTACAGCATTTACGTTCATAGGGCTGCAACAAGCACATTAAATAGGGAAAAAGTTATTCCTGAAAAATACAAGCCCTTCTAATACAGCCTACATTTTCCTAGAGAGGGTGGCAAAGGGGAACGCACAGCAGAAGGCAAACTAACCCAAACTGTTGTGACTGCAAAGAAAATGTTTCAGTATTATTACATTTTCTTGAACCATAAAAGTACTTTAATCATGTTGTTCTGACCTCATCTTGAAGCTTATTCCAAATCCTACCATTTATGAGAGTCAATCTGCCCACCTTTGGGAAGAAGGGATGGGTAGAGAAATAGAGATAGAAAGGGAGATTTGAATACCTTTGTTCAAAACAAAACTTGCACAATGCAAGTGATGCATTCACCGCTTCTTACTTCAGAGGCTGTAATTAGAAGGAATGAAGATTCACCTTGAAACAATTGTCTCTCAAAGTCTCTTTCTCTGAGTGATATAGAAGGAATTTGGGACTAACATGTTCTAGATGTTAGTCTAGAACAGGGGGGCAGAGTGGAAAGAGAACAAAGGAATAGCAAGAACTGTTTTCTTGATGGTGTAATCCTCAACTCATGGGTATATATAAAATATGACAATATGATGGCTTCAGGAGCTACAAACCTCTCATATTACTGCCAAGAGAATTCTAAAAGCATACCAGAGATTCAGGGATAATAATTATACATAAATTAAAAGAAATGGTTGTTCCAGAGGTATGTGGTTGGATGGTTACTATAAATAGACATCTATACATGCAATAACTGGTGTCCCTTATGTGGCACATGTGACTGAACTCAAAGTATACTTATCCTTTTCAAAGGTCTGGAAAAATAACCATAAAGTTATGCTTCTACCTGGGAGATTTGTCTCCAGTGTTACCAGAGGTCTGTACTATGCAAAAATACGCTTATTTTTTCCTAGAAGTTAAGAGTAATACAAGAAACCTTCAGCCTGCTAGCAGTGTTGGACCTCTAGCAGACCAACAGTCCCCAATATCTCTACCTTGATGCTGTTTCACTCCACTTCTACACACGCAAGTTGCCTGTGGCAAGTATTCATACATTTATGGATATCTGTATGAGTTAAGTACGAATCACAAGATGCTGCTGCATGAACACCATAAAATATTTGAGAAGGAAAAAGAAAAAAAAAAAAACCAAACCCAGCATCAGCTGCCATACAATCTCAGACCAGCACTGCTCCATGAGGTATGAAGTAAGAAAGCGGGGCTGGCTGCTGACCTCAGCAAGGGCCTTGCACACACTGAAAACAGCTTCAACATTAACAAGCATGTTAATCTGCCTGAAATCAAATAGGCAATTACTATGCTACTTCCATGAATTTTGAGGCAAGTATAATTTGATAGTTAGACATTAATAAACCTGTTTCATGGATCTTACCACTATCTGATAAAGAAGCTTTCTTTTACTATCTCTTTAATGTTATTAAATAAAGTAAACTCGTATCTGGTTAAATAGGCTTCACAAGTGCTAATCTTAGCCTAAAGCACTCTAATGGATTGACTCTTCCTCAGCAGGGCTATATAAATATTTATAAAGACTTCACACGAAGAGCAGATCTGACATAGGGCTTTAAAAGACTTCTCAACGTATACAGAACCCAGAGAAAGAAAAGATTTTGTAAAGACAACGAAGCTCTTAGCCTTCAAAAAACCTTCTTAAATCCTGGAGGGCTGGCAATAGTACACAAACACGTCTGAATCTACACACAAGATTCACATCAGGGCCACGCTACCAACCCTCCAATAGTGGTATCTTATGCTCACAAGCTGCCTTATGAGTACAACATTTTCTTTTTACCTGACCCATCTGCTTTTCTTGATAGACAGCTTTTACTATGCCCCTAACAGAGCAAAAAGTGATTACGCTATTTTTCTGACTCATTTCTGTTAGGAGAAGAACCAGCACTGAAAGCCTACATGGAAGCCAAACACACAGTCCACAGTCCCTTTAGCAAAAATAAGCCTTCTCCGATACAAACTACATCAGAAAAATAAGTATTTCTTTGAATATTGTAGAAGAGAAAGCATGAAATCCTGGCTCTACTGATAATGCAAAATTGCTTCTAGCCACTGCATCACAGGCAGGATTTTGCTACAGATACAAAGGGGTGGCCCTTCAGCCTAGGCCAAGAAGTGCAGTCATGGGGATAAGTAAATTATTTATTTTATTCTCACTACAGCGAGTTTCTACCAACTAAAATTATTCCACCATGATAATATTATAGATGAAAAAATGATACACCATCAATTTAAGCTCTTCTCCATCTTGAGATTAAGTAGCTACAATTTTCAATTTACATGGCATATTAGTATTTGATTAATCTATTTCTTTAGGAGAGCATATGAAAGTATAATATTTTCTGCCACACAGAACAGTTATATCATGTATGTATCTAAACAGTAGCCCTGATAATGCAGTGTTTTCATTGTTGTTATTGATTCAAGGGTTGGAAGAAACTACTCCCACCTTCAGATAACTGTAGTATAGGCAAAATCCTCAGCCAAACCTTTTCCCTACCAAGGGAAGACAAAAAAGGAAATCTGACTTTTCAGATCTGTAATAGCTGGTCTATCTGCACACAGCATTTCAACATTCCCTGACTTAAAGTAAACTTTAAATTAACATCTATGAACTATCTTTGGGATCACTGGAGAGCCTAGGTTGCAACATAATCACTTCCCAGCTGTAAAACTGCAAAGAATATTACGCATGAGCTTCGTTCTCCCAGACCACACCAGCCCTCACGTTAACTTCACTGTACCAGTATTACACAAGATTTATAGGGCTTGAATTAGTGCATTTGAGGTTTAATTAGAGCTCCATAAATTTTCAGCAGTTCTCATATGACACTGCCTCAGCCAGCGATCATTGGTTTCCCCTGAATTCTGGGCAGAAGGTGGAAGACCAGGCTATAAAGGACAAGACAACCATTGGCTCTGTGTACAGCAGTTTTTACAAGCCAAACCATATTCCACTAGGGGTTTATCAAATCAAAAAATAGACTTCCCGTTTGCCAGAATATGACCTCAAGAGGACAAAGCAAGTAAGTTCTCTACCAACAACATATCTATTCATTTCTGCTTACAGGGAGGTGGAGGAAAGAGCGCAGCAAAAGAGCACTTCACATAAACAACAAGTCTTCAGAAGTTCTCTCCAGAGAAACTGGTAAACATATGGGGCAGAAAAAGACTCAAAAAGCTATGTTGCTACTGCCTTTAAATCAAAAAGTTGTTATGAAAAATAACATATCTAGTTTCATGTTCAAAAATAAATCAGGAAAATAAACTTCATTCTATCTTTTTCTTTCCTTACTTTGCAACTGCCAATGGCCTTGCAGCAGTGCTTCCCAGAAAGTTAGGTGTGTCCTTTACTGAGAAAGCATGCACCATTCTGGCCTAGCACATGAGCTCAATTTAAAGACATTTTTCTACTCACAATCTGAATTATTTTCTCACCCCGTATGAGTTCTCTACTGTCAGAGAAAAACAATGAAACCCAAAGTACTCCTCTCAGGTTATTACATGTATAGCTGCTGCTGAAAATCTTGCCAATGCAATATTTCTTTATACTTAGAGAACGGTTGTTTGGTTGTTTTGAAACTAGAACTACACATGCAGACATTTCAATGAGTTCTGCTTTGGAATGACCATTTGACATGGCACAGATCTACATTTGTTTCTATTGCTCACATGGCAGATTACTGCTTCAGAGCCTCCTCAACAGACGTAAAAGTGGATTCAAAGGTTTTCTCCATGTGAAAGAAAAATTTTGTGTCACATACACAGTGCTTTTGCCTAGCCTTTTAGAGCATTCCATCTTTCAAAATTGCACACAACATCTTAGACTTGTTATTTAGAAGAAATAGCCCTGTAGAGTCTTATTCAGACCATAAAGATATGAAAAATTATCACATACGAGGAAGGGAAAAAGCTGGAAGATACTATACAAAAGCAAGATAGTTAAAAATTTGAGCAGTCCTGGGGCATTGGATTAATATTCTGGCCTGCTAGACTTCCCTTGAACAATATGCAATACGAAGAAAAGCACAAAACTCCTGCTAAAATGCATGCAAAGCGAGCAAGTTCCGCAAGAACAGCTCTAAGACTCAGCAGCAAATATATTTTATGCTTTATGTTCAACAATCCAATGGACTTGACCTGTAGCTAACTGCAAAACATGCAGGTGACATCCTATTTCTAACTCAGAAATTATATTTTTTTCTACTGAATTATGTACAGTTTCTTCCAGTTCATGCTTGATGGGCTTGATGAAAACAGGTAGAATAGGAACTCTCACTGCCTCTCCTACTCCATTCTTTTTTCTAGACAGATTTCTCTTGTGTTAGCGCCTTCACCTTTCACTTTAAAACCAACATTTATTTCACATTGTCTGTGTGCAATTAATAATAATAATAGGCTGACTGCTTACTCATATCTAAACATTTTACGTAAATTTCCAATCAATGGTGATTAGGCAGTAGATGTATAACATAATGACACGTGTTTAGTGGAAAATAAGGAAAGCAACACAAAAGAGCAAAAGAATTATTATCATATAGACACAAAACTTTACAGTGAGAGTCAGAAGCCAGAGTCTGGTGGCAAAATAATGCCAGGAGTAATAGAGCAGAATGTAACAATGAAAATGAACAATTCACACACATGCCAGAGTGGACCCACCTTCTTCCTTACAAGAATTGTGACAGGCAAACTTTGTCCCATTTGCATAATTCCACTGGAGCAGGATCCTGACTCCACAGCATGACTGCAGACAGCTGTGTATTATTTCAATAAAATGGGTTTCTTCCTTGTTCCTATGCTTTCTGTGTGTAGCCACACTAATAGTCCTTTTGATAAAACTCTCCAGAAAATAATTAACTTTAATAGCTATTCTACAGCTAAAGCTGCACAAATGGGTGGCAAATATAACTGAGCTCTCTACAGCAAAACTGGAGTCTTCAAAAGAATTATAAGAAAAAAAGAAAAAAGATTACAGATTCAGCACTGCTTCTGGGGTAAAATGTATATTTGTGCTAAATGTATCAAATCCCCTAAAAACTACACCCATTCAAACTTCATATTTAGGCTGATTTGCTTTCCAAATCATATAGACAGCACAGTTGTGTACAATATTTAAACAAGTGCAACCACAGAGAAATGCTGGGAGATTTAAGAGAAATAAAAGCATGATCAGCTAGCTTGTAATCTTCTTTTCTCTTATTCTCCTCCCTATAGCTGCATTAAATTGCCTGTTGAGAACAATAACATATTTGTGCTTTTATAGGTAGAATGATTTGTATTATGTAAAGATTTGGCTAACAGAGTAAAGATGCATTCAGACTGAGCTGGATTACATGCTGTTAATAATTTTCTGGATGCTCTAGGGGACCCATAATTCTGGAGGGATAGAGATTAGCATTTGAATATGTACTTTGCAATACATCCCAAAGCAGACTTTTTTAATTTAGTTTTTGTCATTTTTCTAGAGCCACACACACACTAACCAGAAATCAAATCACTGAAAGCATTTTCAAGGAAAAAGTATACCACAATCAAGTTTTTATGCCCCACCGCCCCACACACTTTTGAGTACACAGAAAATCTGTCTTTTCGCAACTCCCACACCATTTCAATAGCTTTCTTAAGAAAGTCACACTACCTAGAAAATGTGAACAGGACTGCAGTATTGTTCTGTGCATGTTGAATAAAAAGAGGAACTCAACAAGCAAACCAGAATTTGCTGTTCTGAGTAAAAGCTCAGGCTACGTAGAAAGCTGGTTTTGCTGTGGGCTAGATTCTGTTTCAGAAAGTAATACATTATTACATTGTTAAAATACACTATTTTAACAAACTTAGTATAACACCTCAAATTGCAATAAAATGCCCCTTAAAATATGATAGCATTCTTTTATTACTGTTAATTTCAGCATAGACAGGACTCCCATTTTGCTGTTTTCATGAAACACTGAACTCTTTTGGCCACCATCTTCTGAACATTGAAATCCTTTGTAAACTGTGTATGATTTTTAATATCTATATTTTCACGATTTTTGAAGCACTTAGTACTTCAGAACAGTCTTAAAGTATATGACTCTCTAATAAACATTATATTCTCTGACAAACTCAACTGAGAAGCATACTGCAGTGTTTCTTTTTAACAAATTGCTTTTCTTAGCATTATAAGGTTTGCCTAGCAAGCACAGATTCACTGGACAAAATATACTTTTCATGACCTTTGGTCCTCAGTTATAATTAGTTGTCTGGTCCCAGTTGCTTACAGTGTAAACAAAGACTTATAAACCCACATTGGCTGCACATATTTATTACACCACAACTCAGCTGCCAAATGTCTAACCGTCCTAATAAAAAACTATTTTCTAAGGTTTATGTTTTATTGCATGTATGACTCCCTTATTGGTTAGCATTTTGGAGTTGTGGAAAAGGTTATGAATTTAGAAACTGACTGCATTCATATCATATTTAAAACTTAATGCTATTTTATTAAAGACATATGGGCCTCCAAAGTACACATATTAAATGTCATGTAAGAAAAGTAGCAGTTTAAATCATGGTCAAATTCATTTTTGACGTGACTCCTGAGGCTTCCCAAGATCTGAACTATTTCTTTGTAAATCTGGCAGTTTAACCACACTCATAAATCACTTTCAAAGCATATTATTTCTTAATTTTACTGCATTAGAGAGCATTTGGCCTACACAGTGAACTGTTTGTAACTGTTACATGAACAAAGTTGTATGTTTAGTCTTATAATGTGTGAAGAAAAAAAAAGTCCTAATTTCTCAGTTCTGAATTTGCCTCTTATTTTAACCCAAATGATACATTTCCTAATGAAATTTACCAGAATAAGATACATAGCATAGTTTTCTGTACTGACATAAAAGAAAACTCAATCTCGTGCTTTAAGTTAGCAACACAAAGGCAACAGTAATTTAATCATTAAGCAAATATCCCACAGGTTCTTTTACAAGAAAGAATGCTTAAAGTTTTCAAACCCCACCAAGGTTGAAAGAAAAATGAACCATCTTTGGGACAATGCACTTGCCTCTACTAGGTTCCTTGATATAAAGACATTTAAAACATTAGAACTGCAGAATACCTTATATACATTTAAAAATTAAATGCATATCACTTAAGGACAGATTCCCTGTCTGCTGAAGTCTCAAGAAAACCTAGCTCTAAAACAGGTCATTCACAGAACAGGATTCAAGGCAATGCCATTTCTGAAATGTGATTGACATTTTTCTTATTTATTTCTAGAGACGTTTCTAATTACAGAGTTAAGTACAATTTGTATGTTTTCTTATGAACATTTTTCTTGGATGAATAAGATAAATTAGGGCAACAGTTCACAGCAAAAGTTTTATAATCTCACTAAATCCTTCAAACATAACACTGGTCCTCAGTCACAAATATTTTTTAGCTTTTTATCCACACAATGAACCCCTGATTTTCCCCTGAAACACAGATCCACAACCTAAATCACCAAATCTTAAATATTTTATGCCACATCCATTGTCCGCAAGATGGACAAAATTAAAAAACATTAGCATCAGCTTCAGTTAACATTCAGGAACTGGAACCAGAATCTGTGACTCCACTATGATTTTAAGGGAGCAGATGAAACTGTGCTACATCCTTTTTCTTGGACAAGGAGCGGTTTTAGAAACTCATAAGCAAAAAAGTTCAGGATTTCTTACAAAATAACCCTTTGGCCTATATATTTCTGGTAAGGGTGGAGACAAGGGCAGAAATATTAGGCCTTCCCTGAAAACAATTTTTTTTTTTTTTCCCCCGAAATCACTCATAAACCAGCTTTAAATTGGTCATGTTCTCAGTCATTAATGAAGAGAGAATGGCTGATATGCTTGTGCTTTCAGGAGATGATCTCATCACAGCCCCATCTGACTCCGGGACCACACTCTGGCTGATGTTAGTGAAGGGAAGGATTATTTTTCATAATGCACTGGTGTTCTTGACCTGCCAATATTTCAAGCACACGATCTTTCTTTTAGCACAACAGGAAAGGCAGGATTCAGCTGCTTAAACACAAGCTTCTACTGCTGTTTTAGCCACTTTACAGTGTCCATGCCTGGTGGTTTGGACATGGTCTCCCATGGTGGTTTCAAAAATAACTTACATCTCCTGTGTAAGACACTTATCTGCCATCCCTACAGGGCCCTACTGTATGCTTTGGAGTATCTAAAATGGCACTAGGCTGCTATTTCTAGGCATTTGCACTGTTTCCAAAGTGATTAGAAATATTACTGCATTCCTTTTACCTTTCCTTTTGTTCCTGTCCTCTCATTCCGTCCCTCTGACAACAGCAACACTAAAAAAACCAAAACCCTAGCATTCATTTCACAATAAGATGCTATATGATGCACTTGCATCACATTTTACGTGATGAAGTCGTGGTTCTTTAGTTGTTCCTTGCTGCAAGATACGCTCCTGAGAAGATCACAACAACAAATCATCTTTGTCTTCATTGGCAGTGGCCCTTCTGACCACGGTTATCTCTAACAGCTGGGGAACTTTTCATGGGTCAGCGAAACAGTGAAGCCAGGCCTTATCGTAACAGAGCACACAAATACATTGCAAAGCCTGCTGTGAAAGCTGTGACATCCAACCACAGTCAAAACAACCAATAAATGTAAAATCAGCCATGACAGTTCTTTCCAGCTTTTAAAACAGGTGCTTCACATGTACAAAATTCCAGGTAGAATCTATGGTAGTGATAGTTTGCCATTGATTTTCTCTCTCAGAAATATTGTTGTGACAAACAGATTGCAGGAAAAAAAAAATACAATTGGACCTTTGTTTCATGGCTAAAAATTAACATATATTCTAACCATCACACTTAAGACTACTACGATTTCAATGGGAATAACTCACCAAAATAACCGAGAGTACATTAGACATTTGTGTCTTAAGGTCCAGGAAAAAAAAATAATCACCTGTAGGAATATTAGAATAGCCATAAGCTAGCAAAGAGTTTTGCCAATGCCATATTAAATCTATTTTTCTGTTTTTACAAAATTCAACATATGAACAACTCCTGTTCTTAACATTGAGGTCATCTGACAATGACATCCATTGCATTAGTTTTTCTGAAAAGAGTAACAAGAGGATCTGCTTGTACTCCAGCAGCGTTTCTATTTCCAAAAGAAAAACAAAAAAAATCCTTATAAAATAAAACTCTAGCCATAGTGATCCATTGAGAATCTAAGACAATTGTGATTCTACTGTCTGATACCATGGTGTTACATTTGGCTGAATGGCATTTTATTAAATAGTAGACATCAGAGTAGACATTACCATAGCCAGACCATACACTTACAGCATCTAATAATTGAAGTTTCCAAATATCTGAACCCACAAATGAAAATTCAAAAAAAAAAAAAAAACCCACCAAAAAACCCCAGCAGTAATAAACAAGTTGTCACAATAGTTTCTTCAATTAAATGGAGGCATCAATTATATACAGTGCCTACTGCCATGCATCAGAGGATTTCCAAGCGCTTTACAAATATTAAGTCTTACAAAGGGATCAATTTGCTCACTACTACTGCAAGATACACACTTTTCAGGTGCGAAGTAGCAGCTGGTTAACTAGCACACTGCAACATTACGGAACAGTTTAGGGCAGAGGGTGGAAAAGAATGCCTTAGTAAATGGAGGCTGTAGAGAAACCCATAGAGGCAGAATGTAATCACCTGAACTGGATTCAGGCCAGAGCTCCAGGAATAACAGCCCTTCCTATCTGAAAAATGCTTTGGGATCATTAATGGCTAAAATGACACAGGCTTCATGACTATGATATACTTTTTTTTAAGGGAATAATTTTAGGAAAGAGACATTCCCTTTCTCTTTCCTTATGTTTAATAGCAATTAAGATAGTGAAATTTAGTTCACATCATACCCCCCCCAAAGAATTTATGAGGATGTTTATTAAGAAATATCAACATAAGAACCAACACTGAAGAAGACTCTTTCTCCCTATCCTAATACACATATGACCCATACGTGTCTATTCTTCCCTCTTGACAGCTGGAATTACAGCAGGTTATGAACCAAACACATTACGGACTTCTGCTTAAAATACCTAAACTTTCCAAAGAGCAAAATGGATGACTGCATGACTGGTACAATGTCCTTGAAGTAAATATTATTTACTGCATCACAGTCTAGGCTGCAGCCTTAAATTCATGTCCTTGTTTTGTTTTGGTATGTGAAATTTTGACATCTGACAATAAGAAACCCTGTTATGTGGAAGCTCTCTCAAAGAGGTATCTTATGAGCTAGCAGTTCACTGACACAATGATTCTTTACTCTTTAGAAGCCCTTTACTCTCCATGTTCTTCAAATGCCCTAAATTCATAAACCAAGATCTCTACAAAATGGTGATGGTAAAAAGAAAAAGATCATGAGCAATGCAGATGTTCTCCAAAGTTTTATCTGTCTCCTCTTATTTACTTTTTAAAAACCAGCCCCATTTTCCTAATTTAGGGAGGGGGTAAAAAGGTCCTTGAAATACATTGGCAAAAATGTTTTGCCTATATTCATGGAAGCAGGTAGAACATATCTGTTCAAGAAAAGTATGATTCTTATTAAATAGTTAGGGACAAAAATTACTCAAATCATTCCTTATGCCTCATCTGATTTTAATAGAAGCATATATCAGCATTGGTCACTTTGATAAAGAGCTTTTCCTATGAGCTTAAACACAAAAATACCGTCAGTGATCTCAAAGCAAAGCTGTAGATTTTATCTCACCTTATTTCTTAAATGGTACTGCCTAAATATTTACTCTCCGTATCATAACAATCTCCCTCTACCCTTCAAGTAACAGTGTGGGCATGAATACAGACAAATCTGCATGGAATGGACTTGCCTTTCTGCTTCAGTGTCTCCATCTTAGCTCCTTAGAGAACAACTGCTATGTCAGGTTTCATAATTATAACTTGTGATGAAAACAATGCATCTGAGAGTGAAAAAATATCGAAAAATTCAAAACACCTATACTGCCTTCTTTTGCTAGAGTTCCCTTACAGCCAGTGGACAAGATGCTTTTGGTAAAGCTGCAAGGAAGCAGAATAATTCAATTTAATATTAAGTTTGTTACATGGAAGTAAATCTAAGGATACCTGCCAATGATTTGGCCCTATAAGCTGCAAAACTGTTACTGGTGACTAAATGCTTTCTGCTTTCTTTCACCACCATAAATTAAACAGACGAAAATGTTAACCTTAGAAATTCAGTAAGTCAAAAAATATTTGTTGGGAAGAAGGGTTGAGAAATACTGGGAAATGCATGTATTTTATAAATATGTGACCCAGTATTAAGTAATTAAATTTATATTTAAAGAGACTTATGACAGTGTGTACCTATTCATAGCAACACACTTTAATGGATATATCCACATTTTATCATCTAGATTAAATGATCATGAATACAGACCTTTAAAATATGAAACTATGTACTTTGATACACCATAATTTCATTTTCTTTATTTATATCTTATTCAACGTAAAAATGTGTAGACTTAAAATATTTTCTCAAATTACATTCTGCTTTGCATCTCTAATTCTGAAAAATGAAACAGTTGGAAGAACAATTCATATACCTCTGAACCAAAGAGGGGTACAGTTTTAAATAATTATGTCAAGAAATGACAACTGTACTCTTTGTGGAAGAGTAGATGAATAATTACAAAGCCGGGACACAATTAAGCAATTTTGACTGTCGTATTCTTGAGCTGTCTTTCTGATGTGAAATGCTGTCATGCCCAGAAACACACTTCACACTGGACAGGCATCTTCCACTTTGATCTACGCTTATGCCAGTGAAATGAGGTCATGGTCTGGTCATTAAACAAGGCTTCCTCATCTGGCTCAATGCCTCTTACCCAGACAGACTTACCCAATCTGTATTAAAAGCAGACATGATACAATGTTCAATATTTTGACAAAAGAAAACATAAACATAACAGAATAACGAAGTTTAGCTCACTTACATAGTGAGAAGGAATACTGCATTGTAACATTAAAATGTTTTCTAATAAATGATTGTGTCTTTCCATAAGACAGTCATATCACAAACACAAGCATTTTCAACAAAGGATGAAATGAAGCAAAGCACAAGAAAGTGTAGTGTTCTGTTTAAAAAAATAGGGAAAAACAAAAGTAAAAAAAATTCATACAAAATAAAATATTTATGACTTAGTGATGACTGGTGATTGCTAGATAGTTTCGCATTTGAGTAAACACAAGCTAGTCAGATGGAAATTTCTTGCTTTTATTCTCATTTTGTGTATTTTTTCTTGGTGGGGTATTTTGCTCTCCCAAGTATTTCATGTCAAGACTAAAAGGAAAACAACTCCCCACATCACAGCCTCTTTAGATCATCAGTCTGCCTTTTAACCTGAATAAGCCATACCATCTCTCCTGCTTATCATAATGGGGGGAAAAAAGCCACAACGTAAGTTAGGATTTTTTGTTGGTTTGTCGTTTTTAGGGTTTTTTCCTGAAAAAGCAGGTCTGATAGGCCCACTGTTGTTACTAAACCTGGCAGAAGATTTTCATGTGGCATCCACCAACACAAATACTAATCACTGCATCTCCTTTCCTGGTAAGCATAGGCTGACACAGCGGTTCCTGCCTTAGGGGAAAGAACGCACATTTTTGGGAAGTTCATTATCATCAATGTCTTATACATCACTAGGTGAACTTATTAAGGAGTTTTTCTGTTGGCCAATACTGGATATGCTGCAATCTTCCTCTGAGTTTGGATCAAGGTGTAATCTCTAACTTGCTTCAGAAAGCTTAAAATATATTACCACTACCTGTCTGTTAAATATGGCTGAAGCTGGTCAAAAACACCGACGGCTATGTGGGAGTGGAACTGATGAAGAGAGAACACAAGATCCAGGAAATGTGAAGGCTAAAGAGTGAAAATCCATTGTGTATACAATGTATAACACATGGCAGAATCTGAAAGTACAGTTCTTGTGCACATCATCTTTGTGAGATACGGAAGAATGCTGCTTGCTTTGGTCTTTGAGTAGAGCTGTCAATAGCTATATCCGTACTTAGCTGAATCTCAAAGCACATATATGCAGAGAAAATTCTATGAGTCTTCTCAGACATAGAGTTTGCATGCATGTGTACTATGAGCATGAATATCCCAGGAAATAAGCACAAATTCAAAACAATTTGGAGCGCTTTATAATACCTGCATCAAATTTAATATTTATTTTAAATTAGCCACTTCTGTGATATGTATACAATATTCTAAGATGAGGGTAATTTTGTAGCACCTTAAGAAGCACTAATTCATGCCATGAAAATCATTTACAATGATTTTACCAACAGTAATTTGTACTGAACCATTTATAAAGAAGAAAAAACTCTTTAGTTTGGCAATAACAACAGAAAATTGGAGCCTTCTGCAAATTTTCTGAAATAAATGTATGGTTTATCATAAGACTTAGTGGGTAAATAATTCAAAACTATACAAAACGTTCAATTGTAGATATAAAAGATAAAGATGTTATCCCTAAATTTGTTAAGTAATTTACCCTTAGCTGTTGATTTAAAAAGAGGTTTAATCCAGAAAAGTAACTTCAAATTTGAGAGACACTATTTTTTCTCTTACACTGTTAAGTTGGATGCAATTCAAAAAGTAGACTCTTAAATGAAAGATCTAACTGTTAGATAAATTTAAAAAAAAGCTTCACCAGATCCAAAGTCTTGGTAGATAAGAATTGTAAAAGATGACATATGTATGCTATACCTAACACAATTCAGCTGTTGCATTTGGCCACATTCAAAGATGGTTTGCTGTGAATAAGATCTCCACCACAGCTTAAAAATAAATTATTTCATTTATTACATATATGAAGCTGAAATAGCTAAAGGCAGTGGTAAACAATATATCAAAGCAATGTTTGTATCAGTACTGTTAACATTTTAGTAGTTATAAATTAATCAGTCTGAATTAATTTGTAATGCACTGCAATTGTACTCATGATAATGCATTTATTCAGCAACACTGTTATGCTACCAAAGAGTGCATTTCCATAACCACTACATTATTATTCAGCATTATTGGAAATCTGCAATAAATTATTGATGGTATACTTTAGAGAAAGAAACAGCAAACAGAAAGCAAGTAGACTGAAAACTTGAGCAGAGTTCTAAGAAAGATCTGCAGTACCCTGAGCACATCTCAGATTGCTGTTATCACATATTGATCAACAATGGAAAAAGAAGACAAAGTGGAGAATTCACATTTGCATTCTGACTGCTTCAGCAGCATGCCCAGAGTTGATGGAAGCTGTATTAAATGCTCAGATTACTGAAACTGTCTCTCTGAAGTTGTCAATGCTTATTAGCGGGACACCACATTAAATAACGTCATACAAAATTAGAATCAACTGGCCCACTAAAAGCCAATAAACACCACAGGTGTGAGCTCTGCAATAGATGTTTGAGTTTAACATACAAGGCAGGGGACAACTTGTCAGAAAAAATTTCATTCTTTCACAAAAGTATATCACATGGTTGTTACACTTCCTTGGAAGAGGGTAAAAATATCCTTTTAAGCTCAGTGACACATTAGTTACTTTGCTGTGTGAAACAGATATAGAAACCAGAAATTTGATAACATGGCCACAGCCCATTAGACATGTATCTGCAAATTTGTATATTAAAGCACACAAAAATTACTGAGGCTTGTGTCCCCCATCTGACCACACTTATTGGTCCTTTCATTTGAAAGGTTTCACCTGTTAGTTTTTACCTTAGCAAAAGATGCAGCCAAGATCTTGGAATTATCTAAAAATAGTGTTAATAAATCATATTATTGTTATTACTTTCATTTGCTCTCCTACCTTAGCATCCTTGGGCTTAACTACTTTCATGAAGGCACCTCTTATCAAGGCTTCCTCTCTCTCCCTCGTGGTTACTTTCCGAGTATCGAGAAATTTCAGGTTTGTCAATTTGTGCAGGACAAAATATCTGACAGATATCAAAATGTACACAGTTAAAATCCAGTAACGAACAAAGATATACTCACAGACTAAATGACTAAAAAATAACAGTCATAAATAACAACAACCTTTGTTTCCTCTCTCTATTCAACTTTTTCATGCAATGTAGCTTATGTACAAAGTTAGAACACTTATTTATTCTCTCAAATGAAGCTTGTTGTAAACTGCCCAAAACCATTTAATACTGGGTGGATCAAACACAATTATCACCTGAACGTGTATGTTCTCTCTATATATTAGTGAGGTATAAAGCACATCAAGAAACAGAATAACTTGGAAATTGTTTTGCATTGCCTGTTTGGGAAAAGAACTCTGAGTGATACCAAAGATTCCAACCTACACTGAGGGAGAAAACCAATCTGAGATATGGGAAATTGACAGCTAACTTCTCTGCAAGAATTCTTATCATTTGCCAATATTTCTTTGGATTTTTTATTTTCCTAAGAACACAGTGATCAGCATTTGGAGGAAGAATTCCAATCTGGTCCTGCCAGAGAGACAAGGTGTCCTTATTGCATACAGATCTCAGCTCACGATTAAGTGCAGAGGCACACAGGGAGAGACTATGGGAAATATATTTTAAGAATTCCAAGTTCTTGTTAGGATTCATCTGTATTATATTCTTTTTACAATTTTTACTCAAAGGACAGCAGCTTTCTAGCCTCAGAAAAATACTATTGGCTCCTCACTTGTGGAGGGAGAGAACAGGGCAGACCAAAACCAAAGCAAAGCATAACCACAGCAAATCCAAATATCTAACCACCTCAAGTACCCAGCATTTGCATTTAGTCAACCAAATGTGATGCAGACACTGCAAAGTGAGGGCAATATCAGACTTTTCCTGGCAGGGGGTAGAAAGGTGCTGATAGCATTCCCCAGCCTAGCTGCTTTGTATAAACCCCCAGCCAGTCAGAGTTCCTCATCACACCGATCCCTTCCGACACTGGGAGGAAGAAATCAAAGATGCAGAAAACTCTGCATAACATCTTCAAAAAGAACAACACACAAAAAAAATGGTTTAAAAGGTAAAAGTTTATCTTATGATACTGTTTTCAAAACCAGATAAACATGTGAAAAAGATTGTAATGCTCTCCCTTCTAAAACCCAGCAAAATTTAATGGTGCAAATAAAACTTTCTGTCATTCCTCTGAAGCAACACCTTCATAAATTGTTAACAACTGAACTGAAAATACTCAGTTCTGAAATGCTCAGACAATTTAAATGTGAATCCTCAATCTATGGCTTTCAATTATATTAGTAGAAGAAAAAGAGAGAGTCAGTCCACAAAACAGAACATCTCCTAAGACCATCTTTTTAAACAACAGCTACAGATCTATGAGACAGACACATTCTTAGACTCATTCCAGCTTTTCTGGCTGCCCTTCCAGTCCTCCCTGGCATTTTGCTGGCCCTTATCTTTCACTGGAGGAGAAGCTATCCATCTTGCATTACTGGCAGAAAAGCTCTGATGACAACAGATTCTTTCAAATGAAGACATGTACAGAAGGAAATAATATGTCAAGAGTGAAGAAGAGTGAAGCTAAAAATGAGTAAAGACACCCACTAAGTGTAGGGTGAGAAAAGATGAATATTCAGGTGAAGAAAACATCGGTATTAGAAAATCAGCAAATGTTTAATGATGGAATGAAATATGCCATTGAAAAGCAGGCTGCAACAAAAATGACAACAGAATAAGACAGCACTGTCATCTATGCTGACTTTGGATCACAGCCCTAATGTCAGTCTCTCAATCATTTCAAAAGAGCTTAAAATTATAATAGCATTCCTTGATACAAATGTATTTTTGTATTTTTAAGCCATCCTGACTGCATTTCAAAAAAAACAGAATTAGCACTAGTACTTGTCAGTTCCAGAAACAAAACTGAAAAATCCTACCCACACAAATTAAACAGCAAACTACTCCAAAAGTCACAGGTTTGGGGTTGGTTCTTTTTTTCAAACTTGCACTCCTTGAGCAGAGCAAATACTAAAAAGTAAGGACCATAAAGGTTATCCCACTGGTAGAAGGAAGGTATATCTGTGATTAATTATTTCAAAAGGTGATGTAAAATACAATCTCATTTATTCATATTCTTTTTACTAAATGTGGGATTAAAAGTATCTATATTATTTGAAAGTAATACAATAAATTCTTACGAAACGGCTGAAGAAAAACAGCAAGCTTCCTGGATATATTTTAGCTAGAAATATGAAGATGCAGCTTCAATCTAAATGTAACACAAGTTTGCCATAAAAAATACAGGAAAGGATTACCAAAGCCTGGGAATGAACACTCTACAATATCAATTCAACCCTTGTAAATTTAATCCAGGGTTATTTGTTGCACAAAATCTCTTTACTGTGATGTATGACTTAGTTACTGAGGTTATCACAGCAGTATCCTAAAGTTGCATAGTACATAAAACATTTCGGTTAACAACGCAGGGAGGTTAACTCCCACAGATAACCTACTATCAGAGGGTTACACCAGATGACATGCCTCTGTCAGCTTTCAGGAGCTATTGATGGTTCAATCAGTTTGTTTTGAAGGTAAAGTACAACAAAAGGGCACTAAACTTATTCAAACTGTCAACAGGGACTATGGAATGTTGCTTGCAGGTAAGTAATTTTGGGTGTTTTAAGACTATTATCAAACACCAATGGCTGCAGAAAAAGACAGCTACTAATAACACAGAACACAGCCATCATAAAATACTTTATGGCAGGTACTGGGACCCATAAATTGCATGACACATTGCACCTGGTTTAGACTTGTAAAATCACTAGTTAAAAGAATACTATTTAATGAAGAAAGATCCATCCAGATTCTACATTTAGCTTAGAAAGGTTTATTTAGGTTAGAAGTTGGGGGGCAGGGTCTCCCTACCCCCCCACCTTTTTTTTTCTTAATAATTTTAAAACTTAGCACTGCTCCATGTGTTCTGAGAGTGCTGTTACTGCATTTTAACATCTTTGTTGTGGTGTGAAAAAAGGTTATTATCTTCAGTGATGAGGATAAAGGTGAGATTTAAAGAGAGAAAAGTAAAAAATTAGACACACCAGGAAGGTGCTTACAGATCCACTTATCATTGCCTGTAACGTGATCTTCTAATTCAAAATGGATTAAAGAAACTATTTATTTAATAAGTTGCACGTTCTTTTGTTCAGAATCATCTCCCCCACCTTGACTCCCAATGCCAAGAGTCCCATGAAAATAAGCTCATAACAGGTGTTCATCATACCAACAGGAACACTCAGATAAGGAAAAAGACCAGAGAACACGAAATTTCATGTTTTTTCCATTTTAGTTAAGTAAAAGAGACAATAAAGATTAACAATTCATTTACCAATTTTGTATGTGCTGCATGCAATAAGCATCATTTTAAGACTTTTTATACAGACCTGCCAGGATACTGGAAAAGAGGGACATTTGCAAACTCTTCCACTGAACATTTAATGAAAGACTACTGTAAGAACTCGATTCTGTATAGTATTCCCGTTTGTAAAATTACCAAAAACTGGAATAAAAAACTGCACTATATGCATGAATATTTAAGTTTAAAACAAAAAAATTATCTGCTGTGAAAAATTGAGAAATATTTGCCCACAAGAGTGCATAAATATTCAGCTCTGTGTGTATCGTACCTGCAACATGCTCTTTGTTTCTGAAAGTGTTTACTTTCATTTCCGTATTTTCTGTACGATTGTATTTCTTTTCCTTAACAATCATAGAACATAAAAATAATATGCCTATTTCAAACTTTGAAGGGCTGATTATGCTCACAGTTACATTTTTGTAAACTAGAAAAAATAAATAACCTGAAGTTGGCTAAGTTAGATCAACATTCAAACAGAGAAAGACAAAAACAAAGAAACAACAAGAATTGAACAAACATGTCTATGACAGTGACCTAGATGACCTTCTGTGATTGTTTCTTCTGCACCCCCAAAAAATTTACCCTTCTACCCCCATCAAACAGCATATACCTGGCTACAGAATTTCTGCTACAACAAAAACATTTGTTAAATAAACAGATAAGGAAGACAGGTCATAAACTTAAACCGGCATCTTCCAGAAGAGAGGGCAGGATGTCGGCACGAGGTATGTTAGAGGATCACATAAGACCCTGAGCAGCCTTGGCACTGTTTGGTGATGACCATGTAATTCTGAGGGGCTTGCAAGTCATGCAGAAATCCACACCACCTCCTAATATTTTAACATCCTCTGCTCTTCTTCAAAGTAGCAAACAACTCTATGAATTAGAAAAATCTTTCTCTATATGTGTAACAATAATTATAGTTATGCCTTGTGTTACTGCGTTAGTACAGACAAATTGGGTATTATGGACTTCAATTTATTTGGCTGAACAGAAACATCATAATTGTTCTTGCTCATGAACCCTTACAGCAGCTAGTCTCAGATGGACCTTGTGTGGCCTTTGGTGTCCTTCAAGTACAGGTTTTTCCTTCCAGGTACAGCTGACATGACAAGGCTTCACTCAAACACTGAAGTAGCACAGATTCATAGATAATACAGATGTAAGGGAATACCCTAATCATCTAATTAAATACATAAAGAACATATACAGAAGTACCACAGACTTCAATCCCTCCTGCTAAAAGAGAGCCTCAACAGTAAGTTCACTGGTACTGATCATGCATATTAGCATTATTTTCCTTAGCGAGTGAGGACTTCTAGTCTCCCAATTCAATAATAAGACTACTTGAAATAGAGAGGCAAATTCTGTAGCAGTTTTTTAAAAAATAAATAAAACAAAACCACAATAAAATAAAAGAAAACTGCAAAACCACTGAAAATGCTATAAAACCCATCATTTCTCCAAATCAGAACTGTGGGATGGGAATAGCTGATTTAGCTTGAAAAGTTAATCCATACGAAATGCATGCACTTCCTTTCTTGCTGTTATATCTTAAGAGGACTTCATAAGGTTATCATCATTTGCTCCCCCAGCCAAAGATAGCATATCTAGTACATGTACTTTTAAGCTAATTTAAAATAAACTCAGGCATTTGTTTCCACTTGCCCTTGTTTCCATGTCAACAGCATTTAATGAATGCATCATTCCAGGAAATGTCAATAAGGAGCAAAGAAGAATGAACAAGCACTGAAAACTTCACACATGGCATGAATTCTTCACAATCATATCGCTTTAATGAGAATAGGTGAGGTCACCTGCAGCATTCACAAATGCTTTGTAAAAATACATTGTGACCCAGATGATTTTTCACAGTTCAGTAACACCACGTTTGAAGTTTTCACTGCAAACAATACACCCACAGGACTGACCAACTGTGAGAACAACAGAAGCAACCAGCAATTACTGTGTTGACTTCTGTTACTTTGATCTCTGGGTCATGACCTTTGTTTTCAGGCAATCTTCAAAGCAGATATTGAGGACTAGGTTATTTTAGAGGACACTGTTTTGCAAGCTATTTTTCTGTGCTTCCTGCTTCCTATTGGAGCCAAAAGCTTTTAAATTTTCCTATCACCATTACATATTAGATATTCTGCTTTCCCTCGCTACCGAGATATGCCTTTACAAAAAATATCAACACCCAAAAACAGAAAGCATAAAAAATAAGATAAAAAGAATGTAAAGACTATTTCTTCTAATAATAGGAAACTAAAGACATTTTACAATGATGGAAAAAAAAGTGAGTTTTTAAAATGAACCAAACAGGTTTGCTTATAAAAATATCACAGAAGGGAACTTTCTATTTTCTTTTTCTGTCCAAGCAAAAATGCCAATAACACAGAAATTTTTTTCATCAATTTGTTCTCCTACACATTTGAAATATAAGAAGGAATAGAAGGGATGGCTAAAAAAAGCTTTACTTCTTCCTTAAAAAAAATCCCATTCAAATGTTACTGTTGTTCTTAGACAAAACATAACTACTTTAAGAAAAAAAAAACCCCACAATAATGTTTCAGTATAAAATGTACTTTTACTGAAAGACTAGGAAAGAGCTCTAGTAATGAAATTATAGAAATGGTATACCAATGGATCACCTGAAGAACCAGATCACAATCTCTTGACCAAAAGCATAGTTTTCTATATTTTCCAAGTATTTTTGATAAAACCAAATTATTTTTAAAATATGTAATATTACTTTTAACCTCTGTTTCTAAGATCACTATGAATCACTGGACATTGAATTTTTTAAAACATTATTTTCCACATTTTTTAACATTACAATTTTGGGAAGTTTACAGATCTTTTCAGTTTGTTGGAATGAGAAGATTAAGTAAAGCTTTGATTTCTAGCACCTTTCTCTTTCTGGCTGAGGAATTAAATAGCCTGAACTCTAATTGAACTCAGTAGGAATGAAATTAAAGCTCAATGAAAAATGAAGCTCTGGTTCCAATGGTCACTGTAAAAATTTACAAAAATAAGTTCCCATTCAGAACAAAACAAAGCCAGTTGAAGTTATAGTGAAGGCACAATGTTTACATAATTCAAGTTTTCACATAATTCAAGTTCACATAAATGTAATCTTTTGATGCTTTCTGATAAATTCCTCAAAAAAAAAAGAAAACTTAGGAAAAAAATTATTTCAAACCATTAAAAAATGCTGAAACTGGAAGACAAAAGTTGTGTTCAAGATGCTTCAGAATGCGCATTCAAAGCTCTGAATTAGCTACTCAGAGAAAAATTAGAAGAGTACTTTTAATCAGTCCCATCAGGTAGGAGATATATGTTCCCCTAAAGATAGGCAGACAGATCAATTGATTGATCCATGGATTTGGGTTTTGAATCTAACGTTTTCTAGCAAATACATTTCATATAATGCAACAAATAATAATGGAAAAGGATCAGAAAGCTTTCATTATAGCAGCAGAACCATAAATCATTAACTAATTAGAAGCCCATTCTTCTTTCTTAAAAGTGCTTCAATTAACCTAGTTTAAATGGAAAAAAACACCCAGGGTTTTGAAAAATTGAGAGGAAAGAAAATGGAAGCAATGCTGCAGTTTCTGGCAGATATATAAATAGAATCCCTTCACACTTTGACATAGTGGTTTGCCATGATGTGACCTAAAACTACATTGACCTCTCCGAAATCAACATTTTTGCATTGAAATGAAACAAGGGACATGCTTGTTTTGATGTATGGCTCTGTGACATATTATAAATATTACATCACATAACCACAGAGGATGTCAATCAATAAGGAATTTTTTCAGAGAGCACTAAATGAAGCATGGGTTCTCGCCTCTGAATGGCTCCTTTAACGTACTACTTTTGCTTAAATGATTAATAGGAGACATATTGTCAGAAAACATACTTAAAGTGAAAAACAGTAAACTGTAGAAATATCATTCATTTTTTAAGCAATTTTCTAGAGCACATGTCACATAAATTTACATAGAGACAGCACTATTATAGTCTTGTAAGCTGGATAGTAGGCACAGCTTCCACTAAAATGTGAAAGCAATGGGAAAACATTTTATTAAACCTAGGCTGCTCTACTCTATGAAAACCAAAGTGCTACAAGCTAAGCTGGATTCAAAAGTGGAATCATTAAAAGGTAACAGTCTGACAACATAGAAATCCTTCTCAAAAATCTGAAACAAACTTAAAAGTATATATGCACATCTGGGACAGCTGTGCGGCTGTTTGACCTACAGCATTTCTGAGTGCACCGAATTCAAGCCACTTCCCCATAAACCTGCTTTTAGTCTCCTCAACTTTGTATTGTTTTATCCTAACTCCTACAGCACAGTTTGGATTACCTGAAGATAACATCAGAGTTTGTTACACAACTCCAAATACTGTGGGTGATCCTAATAAAAAGCAAGCTCATGCTCTGCAAGGCGAGGTGACCAGCATTGCTTGGCTCTGACTTGCCTCTGGATGCCATTTGCAGCCAATGTGAAAAGTGCCAGCACACAAGGACTGAAATAATGCAACACATGGCAGCAAGGAAAATTCATCTAATGTCTTTTTTTCCCCCTTCACAATCAATGTCCTACTTGTCTAAAGGTTATAGCTTTGAAAATTATGTCACTTAGCAGACATTCCATAAATTTTGGATCTGTACTCACAACCATGATCAGCCACAAGTATTTCTACTTTTTTTTAAAATAATCCTTGCAACTTTTAGCAACAATTCAATTGGACTTAGAGTATTTCATCAAGCCTCCATATTAAATTTCAGATGAACTTTTGTGTAATCTAGGTCATTAAAATTACATTATAGAGATAGTTTGGGGTTTTCTTTATTAGAACCTAACTGCTCTGAGTAAAGCAGCACAATATAGGAGGAGTCATTTCTTCTGTGTTAATAGTGCCTTGATAACTACAGGAGAAGTAACTCAGCACTATATCCAAACATGAGCAGAAGACAAGGCAACTGGCTATCTCAGTGGAGTGGTTTTTGTTTTATTTTTTCTTATTGCCTGTCACCCTTAGTGTATGCAAACCTTGCTTTATCTTGGCCTTAAAGAAGGAAATGCCTTGAGTAGGGATATATGAATACTCATATTCAGGAAATCCTGTGCACACCTACTCAACTCAGACACGTGCTGAACAGCACTGAAATATTTATTGAAATAGGATTCCCTGAGCGTGATCTCACCGAAATGGGGCTACTCAAACTCCCAGGTGTTTCACGGCAGAATGTTACAATGCTTTCAGAATAGAGTAGATGCTTGTTTGATTGGGTTGATTTTAATTCAGTATTTTTCCAGTAGTAACAAAGAACAAAACTTTCATGCCTTATCACATCTACAAGTGAAAACACTAACCTGTATCTCTGGTAGTCATCTTCATCCTTTTCTTTGCAGACCAGTTCATTTGGGCAAGCGATGTTTCCAAGCAAACTGAGATACTGTAGTGAGGGCACAACTTCAGCCAAATGGTCCAAAAGGCTTTCTAATTCTGTGATGTGTCAAAGGTAGTGGGTTAAGGATTCGACGACATTAATGAAAAAAGCATTTAGAGTTGCATCACTGCTGATTTAAACATACATTTCAATAACTGACAATCAAATTTAGTATGGCATTCAGGAAAATGTCACATTAATTGTTCCAAGGGCAAACAGGGATAAACTTCAGTCAGTTTTTTGGCATGGAATGAAAGAATTGGGCTGTTTTGTCATTCTTTTCTCCTCCTTTCTTTCCTAGGTGGTTCACTACAAAACATTAAAACTTTGACAAAATGATGGATGCTGTGTGGTAAAATGGCTAGCAATTGCTGGAGCCATGAAACTTTTCCAGCATGGAAACAAACAGTTTGTTTCACAGCACATTCATCACTAATATATTCAGTCCACTGGAAAATGAGTTTAAAAAAAAAAAGGCAAAAGAAAAAAGTCAAACCACAACAACCCAGGTTCACTCCCAGCATATAAACGCTTTGAATGTCACAGCAACGCATTTGTAACTACTCAATTAGTATATGCCAATTAAGGCTTTACTAAGTGCAACTTAAAGACTTCAGTGTTACAAATACTTTATATATAAAGCTTTAAAGTCTTGTAAAGCATAAAAGTTTTCATTAAAAGAGCCTTTTATTTTGATGTTCATGAGGCTTTTTAACTTTACTATATTTCTCAGAACATAAATAAGAAGGATATACCTTCATTATTGTAAACCTGAATAAAACAAACAAGCAAACAAAGGTTAAATTGTCTTTAATCACTGCAATACTGGAAATCACAACTTAGGATTAAGCCTAGCAACAATATTCAACCATTTGCACCTCAATTTGTTAATTAATCAAATAATTATATTGTTACAGCCTAGTGTGACAGTCTCTAAAACTTGAATTGTACTTTCTTATTTACTTCAATTTACATACAAAGATATAGGTGTGATTCTCAAAAAATATGCCATGCGTGTGTGTGTGAAAAGTTTCCAATATTTAAAAATTGACTGACTTAGACAAGAGTAACAATTATTCAAAACCGTTAAAGGACGTTTCATCGCTCTGTTTTTATTCTCTCCTGCTGTTAGAGACAAACTATAGTTTTAAATCCTCAGTTCGCTTTTGTTGCTATTATTTATACTTGATTTATGTGTTTCTGTTATCTTTGTTATTTTTAGCTGATGGAATTTACTTTATTTCTTCACCCCAATATCTTAAGGGCAACAGAAGCTATACAGAATGGAGAAAACAGCTTCATTGTTAAAAATGTGGTCTTCCTTTTGTAAGCCTGAAATTTTAGTTTATTTCCAAACACACATGAAGATCCTGCCAAAAATTACTAATTCTACTAAAACCAATGTATCAACACTTATAGTCAGTGTTCTATCCCATAAGATCTAAGCAGTCATACTTAAATATTTTTCATGAGTGAGGAAAATGAGGGTTTGAAATAAGTTCTATGAATTCATTGAAAAGGTAGGAATGCTAACTTTTAATTTGGCAAAGCCACATTACGGAATGCTATATCCAGTAATTAATCTATCGAACCCTAAGAAAAATTATCTTTTTGTAGAACCATATGATTTGTTAGCTAAGATGAATCACCAATCAAAACTTGGTGCTAATTTTCATACCCGGACCTTAAGCTCACATATAAACTTTTTCATGGCTCTTTCAGGAAGTATGTGACTATGATGGGAAACTCACAAACTGTTTTTCCACACGTTCAAGTGTGGAAAAGGCTTTTTAAAAGTTTCCGAAGACTGTTAGAGACGTGCTTGAACCTGGCACCCTCCCTCAGCCAGGAGAAACACTTAATTTCTCGCTGGATTGCTTAAGTCCCAAAAAGGTTCCCTGAGAGAAATAGTTTATTATTACAAAGTACAGTTATTGCCATAACAGCAATCACACACAGGAGGTTAGCTATTGCAAGGCTTTGATTGTATCTGGTCATTTCCTATCAAAAGGAAAAAAAAAAAAACCAAACCAAACCAACATTAAAAAAAAATCCTAACAAAAAAAATAACAAGTAATTAAAAATTTTTGCTTCTTTTATGAAGTAAACATGCAGGACTTTTGCTTCTCAATTCAGCAGAGCTATTTCCCATGTAAAAGCTGTTCTCCCCAAAAATCTGCTGATTATGGAGCATGTCATGTATTCTAACTCCCACCTGAACATGCAGCCTTCAAGGCAAATATCAAAATGTATTTAGAAATGTAATGAAGAGCAGTGCCAGCTGAGATATGCAAAAAGTGTAAGACTATGCCTCAGAATCCTACGGAAAGCAAAAGGGAGAGACACCATATTCACCAAGAGTTTTAGGTCAATAAAAGGATTTGATAATCTGCATTTCAAAAATGTAAATTTCCCAAATTTGGAAGTTAGAGTCTAGATTCTAATACCTTATATCTAAATCCCGAGCATTGATTTTTAGATGCAAAAACGCCCCCTAAAAAGTATCTCATGCAAGAGAATCAGCAGTTATATCATAGATAAAATAATTTTTCTGTTCTTTAGGACTCTAAGTATATTTTCTTAAACTCTTAAAAACAAAATGCGAGGTGCAGATTGATTTTCCAAGAAGCCCCATTCACCTAACACCACAGTTATTTTTTACAGAGCATGTAGGCAAAAAAATAAATGATATCCTGTTAAAATTCTCATGATTAAGTATTTCTCAGAGATGACTCATATGTCATGGTGCACTTCTAGTGTACTGTTTAGTTAATTAGCATGTCAAATACTTATTTAAATCACAACATTGGAACTATATGATGCCACCAAAAGCATTAAGTCTTTCTAAAACAATGCTAGGAAAATATGGAGAGAGAAAATCACAGCAAGTCTGAAATTTTATTGCCAGCTTCCTTTTTATGGTTTATTGTTGCAGCCTAAGGAGTGCCATATTGGTGCAATCAGAGCCAAAGAGCTGCAAAATCCTGCTGTGCCACTTCTAAGACCAATTTCAGCTCCATTCTTCTCAAAAAAGAAAACCCACAATTAAATCCATGGACAGTGCTAGTGAAAATGTACTTATTTATTTAGAGGTCTGTAAGAATAGCCCTGGACCGATCTTTCTAAAGTCAGTGCCACTGATCACCAGGTGAATGTGTAACAGTGATGCCAACACTTACACTATTGTCTACTGTTTGAAAAATGGTTTAAAGTATTGCTGTTGTGATAATTAAAAAGCCTTAGTGTAGCAATCCATCTCCTAAGTCAAGCACCATCATTACCACTCTATTAATGCCTCTCTTTCTAACAGACATCAACCAAAATAAAAAATGGTAACAATTAAAATTTTAAAATCATCAGCTCTACAGCTCATAAACTATACTATTCTCAGGAATGATACAACAATGGCTCCCTCCAAAAACGTAAACCGGTCTTCATGAACAATTAACAGAAACATGCTGGACATACCTTAAAAATTTCAGCCTCATCAAAGGACTATACTTATTTCTTGCACTATTGATAGTTTTAAATTAAGGAAATATTTAAAAGATCTGGGTATCTCTCATAGATGAACTTCTTAAAGCCCCTTCAGGCTGTTACAAAGTGCATACCACACTGGCATATTTAGACTGTTCACAAGCAGACATACGCACAACCATACACAATTTTGTCACCATATTTTCTGTTGAGAAAGGCAAATGCTGCCAGCAACACTGAGACAGTAGCAAGAGAATTATTTGGAAAATTACAGCACTATGATAGGTCCAGTTCAGCTGCAGAGCAATATCATTTTTTCGCATGTTTCATGGAATCAAAAATATCCTACAAATAAGTATGTTCTGACTTGTCTGTTTTCACTCTCTCCCTCATACTCAATACTCACTCATACTCACTGTTTTTGAGGTTCTCTAGATGGCAGAGAGAACAAGCAAAAGCCCAAAGCAAATGGGCTCCTTTCTCTGTCTAAGAATCAACTGTCTGTGCAAGCTTGTACCATTTTTGTTTATTTTGTAGAAAATCCTGTAGCCTGGACTAAAATTCTAGTGGCTAGTCAAGACTATGTCCCCTTTCAAACCATTCAAAGATTAGTTCCCAGGGAATATGACGTTTGCACAAGGACAAAGTTGTAAACTCTGAGTGGATAGTGCCACTTCACTTAGTCAATTTTAGGAGAACCTCACAAGCAGGGACAGTCATTTTGATGCTAAGCTGTGTCTTTTGACAGCCAGCATAGTAAAGATCTATTTTGTTATACTTCTAAGAGGTTAAGTGGATTCACATAGAAACTACTGTATGATGTCTCACGAGTTCCTCTATTCCAGACTTCTGTATTCTCAAGAGTCTCTTTAGCTGTGTCTTTTCTGCATATTTCCAGGGCAGAGACACTGCATGAATCCTTTATAGAGAGTAATATCACAGTCAGCTGCTTTCAGTACTGAGCACTAATAATGCTGGCCATTCTCAAACCCCATAGCGTTTCTTCCTTCTTTACCAGCATTCTTGGTATAACCATAGTCATGGTTGTTCTCAGGAAAAACTGCAGGTCAAACCTATGCAGAAATACAATCTATGCTAGCTGTTTCTAAATCAATTTATTCTGTCTAAAAATACTTAAACATTTCCTATCTCACCATACAAATACTTTTTACTTATAGTCTGAAGTACGCAAGAGAATCTGGGATTTCTTTCTGTAAACTTTTTGTCTGCTAGCAATTCTTTTTACTAGTCACACACCCAAATACAGAAAAGTAACCACTCTTGTTCTCTCTCTCAGTGCTTTCCAAGCTGCTCCACCATTATCTTTCAAAAAGTCATTCAATTTCCCCAAAAGAGTTGCAGGAGAACTTTCCATGTTAATGAACTTCATTGACTACAGCTTTTGGAAGTTCTTGGAAGCAAAGAGACATAGTAAAGAGCAATCAGCATGCATTCAAAATATTTCTGAAATATGTACGTGAGAATATCAGGAATATCATGCAGAATTCCAGACCATCACATAGAAAGACCCAAAACTGTCATTCAAAAGTTTTCTGTCAACTAATCATCTGTCATGCAGTTGCTGCAATCAACCTGACGTTAAAATAGCTGAATAAAAAACAACTTCTACCAGAGTCATAAATGAGCAAGATACCTATATTTATTCCCAGCTGAAACATTTGCTTCAATTAAATTTATCACAAACATGATGTAGCAATCACAAGCTGTTCCACACTCAAATAGCCTTGAATCAGAAGTTACCAATTCTCCTCTAAATGCAGAATGAAAAGATCTTTGCCACCTGAACGCTTTTCCATTAGAATGTGCTAGGTCTTCAAGGTTGGATAACCACAGAAATAGCTTGCAATATGCAAGTATATATCTCCCTCTTCTCTGTGTGCAATAGGTTGTCACACACAGTCATTTGTATGCCACATTCTGGCTTGAACCCTATCTGGTAGGGAGACAGGACCTTGAGATAAGGCCTTGTTCACTGACTTTGAAACCACTTTGCTCGAGACAGAAAAGGTGCAGTGTGGATGGTAATTAACCAAGTCCATATATTTCATGGAGAGCTTCCTGCATACTGAATACATGGGAAAAGAATCCCATTCTGCCTACTGGAGCAGCATTAGTTTTTTCTATATGTCTGGAGTAGCCAGTGCTTTTAGAGGCATTTTAGAATCCCGATGGTTCCAAGGCTGCAGATTTGAAGACCACGTTTCAATGTTATTAAGTAACAACGTATCACAAAGACAAGAATAAAGTAGCAGCTCACAATTTTTTAAAAAGTTCTGATATTTGCAGTTGAACTGCTGCAAGCACTGCTGTAGAACAGCATAAGGAATCACCTGGATGTAGACTACTCCTCTCTTCCATAATGTTTGTTATTAGGCATTCACATGACTTAATTTTTAATTCAGGTACACTCTATTCTAGATTTTTGGAAGGTTTTTGGCACATTAGGTACAGCAGTTCTCTAACAAGCCACACAGATTTCTCTAAATCCACAGTTGTGGTGTGGAGAACTCAGAAGCCTGTGTGGGAAGAATTCTGTACCACTTCAGTTCAGTTGTCTGTTTAGAGGGAATGGGAAATCATGCATAGTAGGAGACAATTTATGTCTTTATTCACTCCACCTAGACATCAAGTCCTCAGCACTTAATGAGATTCTGGACAGACTGGGACTTCTGTGTCTTCAGGCACTTAAGGACAATGTAGGAACTAGCACAGAGGCAAAAAAATTACAATCTATAGTCTGGGGGTTAAGCAAATCCGTAACTGTTAGAGATCATTATGAGACCTGCGTGAAGACAAACTACACCAGAAGTACTTATTGGTATATTTTTCAGTTGAGGTTGCTGTTTTCAAAGACTCAAGAACATATAACACCTAGATCCGAGTCACACTGATAATTCCTCTTGCCATAAGAAATGTATATACCATTATGGGCGTTCTGCCCAGTTCTAGATTTCCCACTCTGTGGCATGAAATACTTTGGTTTTCCCCTAAACCATTCAAAACCTAGACCTAGATTCAATCATAAAATCACAGAATATGCTGAGTTGGAAGAGACACATCAGGATGACCAAGTTGAACCCCTGGCCCTTCACAGGACATCCCCAATAGTCACATCATTTTCCTGAAAGAATTGTCCAAACACTTCTTGAACTCTGCCAGGGTAGTGCTTAGACCACTCCCCTGGGGAGCCTGTTCCAGTGTCCAACCACCCTCTGGGGGAAGAAGCTTTTCCTAATATCCAACCTAAGTCTCCCCTGACACAAGTCCAGGCCACGTGGGTCCTGTCACTGTCCCCACAAAGCAGAGATCAGTGCCTGCCCCTCCTCTTCCCCTCCCGAGGAAGCTGTGACTGCACTGAGGTCTCTCCTCAGTCTCCTCCAGGCTGAACAGACCAAGTGACCTCAGCCACTTCTCGTAAGGCTTCACCTCCAGACCCTTCACCACCCTTGTGGCCCTCCTCTCTACATTCTACATCTACATTCAACACCTTTTTCTCAAGAATTTTTAGTACCAGGTCTTCAGAAGTATATAGAATGTATGTTAAATGTATGACCAGCTTACTGGACTAAGAAATAGGGCTTTTACTACAAAGAATCAGAGATCTGGTTCATTATCAGACTTCTCTGTTTAGAAGTGAGGCAGTGAACACCTAATTTTCAGCATACAGGTATGCGTGTGTGTGTATAAATGGATAATACATAATTGACAAACTATCTTTTGAGAGTTTTTAAAATTTTGAAACTTCCCATTTGAGTAGTTTTGACAAATACTATAAAGATTGAAATGTAAAGGAAACTGAAATGTCTATATTATATCATTCCATACTAGTCAAAACCAGCACAGTGAAAAGCCATGAAAGCTCACACTGCTATAACACCCACAGAGAAATAAATCTATTTAGAAGTTTCCTGACTGTCTCTTAGTATAGTGAACATACTTAAAAGGAGAAATGAGGCTTCCCATTACCAGCACAGGTAACTGCAGTCCTAAGTCCTCCTCCAAAAGCAGCTTCCCATCTACCGCCCATCCATCCTGACCTGTGCTGCTTTCTGCTGTCCACTACGTGTGAGAAAGAAACTAAGATGATGTGTTTCCCAAAGTAAATCCAACTTTTTAAAAAATAACCATACTATACACATGAAAAAAACCCATGTTAGATACATAATCCAACACTGCACAATGTTGATGACTTTCCTTTAGGTGTTTCAGTTATAGACTGCATTTTAAAAGACTTGAAACAGATCATGTATTACAGAAAAGTTGAGTGATAACCCATGTTTTTGATTGCAATATTTTAATTTGCTTCTTCCACTTCTAGCAGGAAAACTGGTAGTGGCCTGACTGTAACTGAAATACACAACCAGAAGAAAAAAATACCAGGTGATTCTTCTAGGCCTTGCCTGATTTAGAGATAAGCTTTCACCTTTGTACAGTATCCAGACACTACGTCAGGAGGGCCCAAATGTTATTTACACATACAATGCCACACAATAAGTGAACCATGCAAAAGGAGTAGAAAGCTCTTATCAGAACTATTGAAACAGGATATGGATCAAAATGAAGCCGGAATAAAAGGAGAGAAGGCTACAGTTATATTAAGAGATACTCAGGAAAGCTCTCATATGTATTTTAAAGTTTACGCGTTATTCTAATTTTCAAAGGGGTCAGTTTGGCTTTTTGTTTACTTTTATCACTCTCTCACTGTATATATTTATGTATACATGGCAATATTCCGCCTACTGAAGTTTTATTTCAGGTGAGTATTCTTTGCTCACTTGTGTCCTTTACATAGTGCTACTGTCATATAATGAACAATCTTTCCTGTAATGTATTTCATTATTCTATTAAATGGACATTTTTTCATAACATTTTTCAAAGAATTCTATATAGAAATAATTCATTAAAGAAGTAATTCAAGTTCAAATAAGATCTTTTTCAAATACAGCATTAAAGTTGAAGAGAGGAATCTGGAAGGTCTCCATGCTTCTGTAGACTGATGTATCCTCCCTACAGGAGATCACTGCTCCCTAGGGCTCAGGATGTTAATGATGGACAGCAGCTAATTTTTCTTCTCCAGGCAGTTTGTATACATTAGGTGTTTTACAAGTATTTCTGCAACTCCTCTATTAAATTATTTGTAGCACACTACAAAATGCATACATTATTTCTATAATCTGGGTAGCTCAATACTCTCAAAGCTCTAACTTCATAGTTTTTAGATTCAATTTAAAAAATGCCAGGATAGATCAAATCCTTCTCATCATGTTATCATTGACTTTGAGAGCTTACTCACTTAACAATACTATTTTAGTCTGTCTGTGAGACCAGCAGAAACTCTTTAAAGATTACTACTGACAGGATAATTTTTTTCCCTCTGATTTTGTTCACTGAGTTAATATTCAATACCTCAGCCCTCCTTTTGGTAAGTGCAAAACTCCTCCTCGACACCCACCCAAAGGACAAACATACTTACATGCTTTTTGGTCTTACGGCCAAACTTACATTTCGTGTTTGTAAGTGGCATCACCAAAAATGTTCCTGTACATTCTTCATGGGTTCAGATTTCACCATGGCAGCACATAACAAAACAATAAAACCAGTCACTCAAATCCAACCCACAATACCCTGCATTAACCACAAATCTAGACAAATACCTAGTACAGTAATGATTGTTACTGTTCAAGACACACTCTTGGCAAATTTCCACGGCTCCAAGAAAAAAGTTACTCTGCTGATTTTTATTTATTTATAGAGTCAAAAATAAGTGCAGAAATCGTAGAATCTGCAGTTATTTTTATTCCCCTCAGTAGGAGGATTTTGCTTTAGTAGGAGGTAAATTGCTCTCTGTTTACATTGTCTGTAATAAAAGCCTGCAGTTGAGCAGTCTTGTCCTCACGCTGCAATTACAAGGCAAGGGCTGTAGCGGGCTGTGCTCTAAGACTCTGCAGGCCTCAGTTGGCCTTTTGGCCACAGTTTGATTGCCCTCCACTTTTGTAAAATCACATATTACACATCTTCAAATCTCCAGATGGGTCAAAGTACGGGAAAATTATGTAATAATCAAGTCTACGCCCACAGACTTTGTACATAATTAGTTTTTACAGACCATTATCTATAAGCCTACAGATGAGGGGCTCTGATTCAGCAGAGTATTTAGACGAATGTTGAAATATTTATTGTTAATAAACAAAAACAGGCACTAACTTCAGGCATATGGAGAAGTGACTGGTTACAACTGGACTTAGTCATACATCAAAAGACTTTACTGTATTAAGACCTTGATTTGGAAAGTATTTGATGTGAATTTATACAGAGTTGGAATACCAAGAAGAGAGTGACATGCTTTTATAGCTGCAGTTGCACAGCAGCTACCCAACTGTGCACATTACGAGTTTCATGAAAATAGAGAAAATCATTAAAATTATTATGTGGGTTTAATTAATTTTATCTTACTTTACTTTAACGCTTTAAGAGCTAATATAAGTATAAAAAATCTAATAGTGCTTCACTGCACGCTCTATTCCACTAGAGGTCAGCCTGCAACAGAACCGCAAGCAAACACAAGAACTGCTGCACACGGCCAGCACTGACATTATTTTCTTTCTGTATTCTATCTATTAGAAAGATTTCTTCAGAGCCATAACTTAGATCTCTCCCTAAAATGGAGCAACAGGAAGATATAATGGTGCATTTCATTTATGAATGACCTGTAATAAATTACTATGAAGTATTCCAGGTGCCAAACGAGAGAATGCTTTGTCTGCACATGAACTATATTTCACATACTTTAATTTGGCTGACACATAAAACTCATTTGACATTTTGCAGGTATTTCTTTGAAAGGATATTTGGTTCTTGTTGAGCGTTAAGGTATGGAGGTGGGGTAACCTGGGTAACAGAAGGTCATTTCCGAGTAGATTGTTGTCCAAGATCAGTTCTTCCAAGTAACTGAATGTTTCCAGTCCTTCTAGTGACCTGCAAACGACAAAGGCAACAGGAAAAATGATACTCCACTAAATCAGGGAGGCCATTATGAGCTGAAATAAATATTTTAACCTTCCCTTTCAGGAGTGGGAATAGTTTTGGTTTGGGCCTGTCAGAAGAGTGAATGACAAGCATTAGTGGCAAGGGGAGTGCTGGCACTGCAACACATCCTTCACATGCTGGCAGGATGAAGGATGCGGGTCACTTAGTGAGTAGCCAGGATCCAAAACAAAAGGCTTCAGATATGGGGCCTGCAGGATGAATTTGTCAATGTCTTGTGCCTTCAGGCACCCAGCCTCGCCTGACCCTAACCTCCATTCCCAAGATAAATAACTCTGTCACAGTTCACCTTCATTCCCTGGACACAAATTTAAGTTGTCATCCATCATTCCTGCCAAGAAATATCATACCCTGCTAACAATAATAAATACAACTTCAAGTATCATTTCTTAGTAGTTACCTTACATGCAATAATAGGAAATGTAGAAGGGATTTTTTTCCCCCCTTTTTTATTAGCCTCTTAATTAGCTTCTTGAGTTCCCACAAATAAAGTAAAATGTTCTCTACAAATAAAATGTAGAATTATTCCAGACAGAAAAGGCATTTGCTTTCTTCTCGGAACTTACTGTCCCACTGTCAAGCCACAGGTCAGACTGCAGAGAGCAGCTTTAAAAAGGAGCATTTGACAACATGGTAGTGAAGATGATGACTTGTAAATATACAAGGTTCTGGAAGCATTCATTTCTCTGATAGCAAATTACAAGAAGAAAAAAAAAACTAAAAAAGAACATTTCAGTACCTTGTTAAGGCATCTATTCCAAGCTTAATTCTTAATGCTTACACATTCCAACAGTAAAAAAAATCCCCACACATTAATCAACTAAGACACACGATATACAAAGCATACGCACAGACACGCATTCACAGCTCATTCACCTACCAGACACCTAAAGATATGCTGAGATTGCATGACTTGACAGCTGATCTACTATGCCTACCAGTGGGAAGATCATCACTGTATCTCCTGGATGGTTTGTAAAATGTGATGAATAAGGGAGATGCAGGTTATACTATTTATTCAGTTTCCAATGACATTTACACTGAGGGGATTTCCTCACCTCCCCCCAGTTTTTGGCAAAGATCAAAGTACAGCCAATGCCCCCATTAGAATGTTCCGTGGATACGATTACTGGAGGAAGACGCACGTATTATTAGAAGAGACAATTTAGCATTCACCTGCGCGACAAAAACAAGATACTGCTTTTGTAGCTAGAACTTAGAGACCACTTACAGATCACACTTAGACAAATCAAGTGAGTGACCTTTACACCAGGTACTGCACACTAAACTATGAATATTCAAGTAACATTTGCACAACACTGCAACAGTGCATTTCAGTCCAAGGACTACAGAGACTCTTGACTTGGAAGGGAGGTACAACTATTACTAATGCCATTTTGATGCTGGGCAGCCAGACCTGAAGAAAATTTGCCATCCCTATACCCTAAGGCATATCTATATTGTTACAATGCATTGATATTACCATTTCTGAAGCTGAAAAAATAAAGGGCCTCTATTATAAACATTTTACTGAAATAATCACCACAGTAACAATCACATGTTTTGCACTTGCCTTTAACCAGAAGTTTTGGGGAAAAAAACCACAGTTCAGCCTATATAAACAGTTCACCATTAAGAGCTGTGCTAGCATGCTGCATTGAGCTAACTATTTCAGCAAAAGGTCACAACAGACTTGGTTTTGCCAAAGTCAAGATTCAAGGAGAAAGCAGCAAACGTCTCAGACAGTGCTTTCCCCCAAGTACCTTTAAAAGGCAAAAAACCCAGAGGAAGTAGCAGTGAGTTTATCAAGCTGTTATGAGTTTTCATTTCAGTTTGACAAACCTAGTTTAGCAAATTCCCCTTAAATACTCTTTATTATATAAATAGTGGATTATTTCCAAACCTCACATTTCAATGTACGACTTTGACTTGCCAAAAGAGTTCAGAGAAGGCCACCTCCTTGTCAGCACCACAGAGCCTTATGGGATGTTAATAGGTCCTTTGTGAAAAAACACTGCTTGGGCTCTGGTCAGTGTCAGCATCAAAATACACATTGTTCCTGAGTTATGTTATGCAAATATAATACTCTTATCATGAGAATCAGCAAATGGTTGGCAACTGGCAAGGAGAAGAAAGCGCACATCCAAAACTGCTGCAGGGGAGGCATAAAACAAAATGACAAGCCATGAAGTGGGACAAAAGGCCTTGAAACACTAGAGGGAGTTGCCTATTGAAACAGTCTTTCTTTCACAACCCTGGGCTGAACACAAGGGTACTAGTTTCATAGATAGGCAGAGAAAATTGTGCGCAAATCTCCTTACACCTGTCTGGTTTTGATAATTTTTGCCATGTAATGTTATTAGCTGCTCAGTTAAAAAGGAGCCATGTTACACAGGGGGTTGCTTATAATTGCTGTTTTCATGTCATCAGAGCAGTGTGCACTTGGTGATTTAATCACCTAAATTCAGAGTCCAGGGAGATGGGAGGGGCTCCCACAGTACAGAGAGAGGGCGTAGCCATTAATATAAATTTACAGCCATATGTTATTTTGCTGTTCATGGAATACTTTTTTTTTTTTTTTGTCTTAGAATAAAAAATCAGCACCAAAGCAAAAACGGTAAGACATGGCAAAGAAATAAAAAAGGAAAAAACGTGTTTGCTATCATTCAGTGGTACTACCTACTAAATTCTATGCAACAGTCTCTACCATCATAATATATTAGGAAATACTGCCCAGTAGTTGTACTTCAAAGTGTAAAAGTTTTAAGTACAATCCACACAACTGGTTTTATGGTACAAACTTCAGCAAGTCCCGTAACTTCTATGAGCCTCAATTTCCCATCTGCAGATGGGGGATAAGAAAGGATTGCAATTATAAATTGGTACGTAGAAAGCATTTTTGAGAATCTGAGACAGAAATCAGTACAAAATACTGTCATTTTTGTTTTTAATGAGGTTGAGCAAGTAATATTAAAGTACTCCAAGTATTTCCTTACGAGCTCATTACAAAAGAGGAGAAAAATGCTTAAATATACACAGCATAGGAAGAAGGGCACAAGCATCCTTAGATAAATTATAAAAAGAGGGAAATCCCCTAAGAAAGAGAATAAGTCTAAAATTAAATCTGCACGGTTTTCTCACAGTTCACAGCATTAAAAAAATCTCTCCCCGTATTAGTATACTAAAATAAACACACAATCTTACCACAACAATGCAACCAGCACTGAAGGGCCTGTGGCAAGTAGCTGTTTCCCTTACTTTCAAAAGGCTAATAAACATCACTAAGGTGGATTGCAGGTCGCTTGTCCCTGCTCTAATGTCATGAAAGCTGCCCATTATCTCACCCACAGGTACCGTCTCAGTTACCTCATTGCAGGGCTCACACTCTGCTTCCCAGAGGAGAGCAAGTGTTGCCAAGAGATTTCCATTGCAATTTTCAAAGTCACATCAAACCGACAAAACATCACAACGTATTCAGTGCCGCCTCATTCAAACAGAAAAAACTTTAAGTTTCCACTGTAATTAACCCTATCCTCGTTAAGATAATTATGATCAAGCTCCCTGTCACAGCTAATATCACAGCATCATTGCCTATGGCTCACGCTTTGCCCTCATTAGCTTACAAAAACACTGCGCTAAACAGGAAACTGACTCCCTCTGCAAAACGACTTAAGATGTTCTGTAAGTAGACAGTAAATAATCCTTTAGATATAAAGGTCTCAGAAATGTCATTTTATCCAAGTCCTTTGGCTAATCAGTATGATTTCTTCCAGCTTTCTTTTCCATAATTCATTCATGGTTTATAACAAAGTTTTAATCATAAAGGAATGTCATGACAGAGATTTTTTTTTTTTTTTAATGTATGTGTATGCATGGTAATTGTCAAATACACTATTTCATGTGATCCCTCTGGCCTGACAGGGATTTGGTTACAATGAAAGTAAAGAGCAACTCTTCATTTTGGTAATATTTGACAATGAAAACACGAGATTTTATAAATGAAAAAAAGCAGAAGCCTTGCAAGCAATAGATGAAACTTTGTACTCTGCAGTTGTCCTTGTTCAGAAAAACAAGCTGCTCAGAAGCATATGCTAAAAAAGAAGAGTTCCTCACATTTTATTCCACCCCTTCATTAATAAGACAGCTGCCTCATATCTAATTGACTTTTTCCTCCTGTTTAACAGGAAAAGAGAGAGCAGTTAACAATATGTAAATGAGAGAGTTTGGGTTTAGCCTTGAAATTGATTTGCACTTTGTTGACAAGAGATAGCCATTAGCAGAAGTTAAAGATGGAGCTGTTACAAAACAAGAGCATTTTAAAATACCTTTTCCTTGCCTTTAACGTTTTAATAGATTACAGGAGAGCAGAATCAACATGAGAACCTTAGTACTAGATAATTTCAGTATTTAAATAGAAATGCAAATTCTATTTCTCCAGCACCTGCCAGCCAAGGAGTACAAAGCATTTTTTTACAAAACATTAATGAATTACTTTTCAAAAACCTGCTGAGCTTAAAATTCCATTTTGTAGTAAAGCAGAGAGAGGTTAAGTGACTAACGGAAGGTGACCTCCAGCAATTTTCTAAGAGACAAGAAATAACATCCAGAACTCCTGACTTCTAGTCCTTTGACTTAACCTCACCACAGAAAAACAAAGCACAATAAAAAAATGAGGGAATATATATATAAAAAATAAAAATAAATCAGGTGGACAAAACACAAGTAAAGCATCAAAAAATGGCCTCTACAGTATGCAAGAAAAAAAATTTTTTTTGCCATTCTACTGAGTGATTTTACACAGTTTCCTGGATGATAATAGAACCAAAAAGAAAACAGAATGAAGTATTCAATGGACAGCTAAGCACCCCAGTGAAAGTGAAGAACCTCCAAGATGCAAAATTTGTAAAGCAAGAAATGCTTTGTTTTGTCTAATATCAGAGGCAATGTTAGTATTTTGCAGGCTATCTAGAGGTAGCACTTTGCATCACTTCCATCTTTCTGTTGGTAGATGGAAAATATTTGGAAGCAACTATTGGGATAAAACTTGAGGCACAGCTGTGAATATGATCAGCAAAAGAGAAATTAAAAGAAATGGACAAGTAGCATCATTAAAAACCTGTGAAAGAGATCTCTGTAAGAAAAGATTAAACTTCTATTATGAACTGGACCTACAATACATTTCTGAATCTTTTCAAATAAAGGTTATACTTGACTTCCATACAAGAAAATAAATATCATACCCTTGATTTTCCCCTTTTCTTATACACTGAAGCATACAAGACTATGTGAAACACTGTATTACCAATAAAGACTAGGATGAAAACATCTTTCTCAACAATCTTAAACCATAGCTATGTAAGCACATCAAAACAGTGGGGATTCACAAAAACTCAGAATCTTCGTCTGTTCTTTTATAGTCCTGTTCTGAGTCTTACACAGCAAATTCCATTGCTTAAAAAAAGAAGCCCAAACTTCTAAACCCTTAGAAGCCACCACCCACCCCAAAACCTCAAAGAAAACACAAACAAAAGTAGAGTCAATAAACAGACAAAAAGAGATGAGGCCTCCTGAATTCTAGATGTTAAGTTCACAACATTTCAGAAACATTCCTATCAGTTATAAAACAGAAATGCAGATATTTCTTGAGAAAGGGATTTTGCTATTAAGCAGCAGTTCCTCAAATGATGGCACTGTCTGAAAAGCAATAATGCAAATTCATCTCGCCCGTCTATAGAAGCCCAGTTACTTTTAGCTCCTTACAGGCAGCAAGAAAAGATGGGCACTCCCAGAAAGTGAACCAGACCTTCAGATGAGGCTTAGTGAAGCACATATATTTGGGAAGGATGAACAGAGCCTATTTGTCGGAAATCTTGCAATGAAATTAAAAGAAACTGCAACATTAAGGTAAAAAACTGTAAGAGCTGCGTCCCATAGGAGTGGATTATTTACCCAGTGAAATAAACTACAAATCCCAGTTACAGCTTTCAGTAGCTCACAAAAACATATTACAGTCAACCATTCAGTCTTTCAACCACCATTCCCTCATACCAAGACTCTACTAAAATAAAAAAACCAAACCACAAACAACCACCAAAACACCCTCAATAAAACAAACAACCAAACCAACCAAGCAAAAGAGATAAATTAGCAACCAGACTGACTGCGGTGGCATTCAATTCCTTTTCTAATGAACCTCTTAAAGTCTCAGATTTCACTATGTGTATTTAATGCGCCTCTACTCAAGAGAATATCCCACTATTACAGCTCAAAGTTTATCCTTCATGTTAGGCTGCTTTTTGCTTAAGCTTTTATATTGCATCTTTAGGATTAAACATGCCAAGATTTTGCATTATAGTACTCTTACAATTTTGTTTAAATTTAAATAAAATGACAATCAATGTACTATAGCTTGCGGCAAGGCAGTTTTCACAAAAGCCATATAAAATATTTCAAAATAATACAAAATGGATCAGAAAATAAGTTCTTAGTCATCTAGTCATCAAACAAGCATCATATAAGAAAATACAGTTTGCAAAACAGTGCTAAAAATTACCAAGCAGAGAGAAAGTGACTGTATATATTCATAGTTTATCAAAGGGAATTCTGGAAAAAACACCACTAATAGTTCAATTATGCATCACTTCCCTAAAGTTCCTAAGTACAGATTTAAATATCCTTTTGCTAAAAATTCTTGAAAGTATTTGATGAAGAATAGCAAGGAGTTAAGAGAAAAACTTGGATGCAAGACTCTTGCTTTGTTTTTTTCCCCAATCTTAACATGGAACTCAATCCTAATAAAACAAATGGCATGAAAAGAAAAAAAGGAAACACTACCATTTCCCGAACTTGAAAGAATTCAGTAAAGTATTAGTGATCAGAAATAGCAAAAGAACATGCCATGGTTTACAAAATATAACCCTACTTGTTAAAAAAAAAAGCAAACAAACAAAAAAACCTGCAAAGAGCTAAAACCCTGTGATATGTTTATTCTTAAAAGCTCCTCTCAGCTAGCTCCCTGTGCCAAGTGAAGAACCTATTTCCAAACCCCCTAAAAAACAGTATTATAATGGAAATATGAGCAAATTCAAGTGCAAAGGCAGTGCCATAATGAAAGCTTTACTGTATCTTGGTTCAATCTGTCACTCTGCAATTCAGATAGTAACTTGACCCCTCCCCTTTTTCCACAGTGAGCGGGGGAGTAGAGTGAGTAGAGTAAAGCCCATTTCGACTACCAGAGTTCAGTGGGAAGGGGGAAAAGAAAAGTAATTTTTCTCCCATCTTCCACAACAACCAAGGCTGAGGATTGACAAGCAAATTGACGCACTGCTCAGAGGGCAAAAGATAAATGTTTGATGAATTGGCCATTGCTGGAGGAGTGATGGGCTTCATATGTGCATAATGGACTAGCTGCCGTTCAATTCAGATTGCCTGCCAAGATAAGAAACCATAATGAATGGACCAAGCACAGCCTGTGCCATAAGAATGTATAATCCGACTAGTTTTAATAAACTTAATAAAAAAGATGAAGCAGAGAGAGGCAAGGGGACTGGCCTTTGTGACCAGCTATAAGAGGTGAGAACGACTAATAGACTGCTCAAGCATGATAGCAGAGAATTGTTAATGGACATAATACTGAATCCCTCGATGTTAAAAAATGTCTTTAGAACAACTTAAAGACAGGGATCTACATAGATGCAAACCACAGACACTGTAGAACTTGTTAATCAGCACATAACTGTCATTTATTTATTATTTCCTTCTGCTACCTACCCTGCTTTGTCTCCATATCCTCCTTTATCCCCTCTGCATGGTATCCTAGTCTGTACCCAGATCCACACCATACACCAACAGTTTTTACCAGTGACTCCTCAGAATAAAAATAACCCTATAACGATAACAAGACAGAATTCAGGCTCAATTTGCAACAGAAACATTTTGGCCACACAACTACATCACTAACTTTCACTGCCAGAGAAACATCTTTTACCATCGTAAGTGTTCACACTCGCTGTAACTTCATTTGCTTTTGGAACCTATGTTTCCACCAAAGATGAGAAATTTGGCAGTACGGTTACAGCAAAAACAGTTACCAAAACCTTTCCAGCACATACAAAACTGTTGCCATCAATAATCATTTTGGTTTGGGATTTGCTATGTTGGAAACTGTTCCCCATCTGTACCCATAATATCTAAATTCTGACCTTATTCAGCACCCACCGGCACTATGAAAAGACATTAAAAACAAAACAAAACAAAACTCTCAGAGTATTTTACTTTATATGGGTATATAACAGTCTGGTAATCACCACCACTTCCATGCTGAGTAGTAAATACACACAGGGCCATTTTTGCTTTTCCGTTCTCATTATTTAACCACATGAATAACAATGTCTCTCTTTCTGAAGTTTACCAGACATTAAGTCCTGAATCTATGGAAATGCTAAAGGATTCAACAAGAGAAAAACCAGCTCTGACTTTTAAAGCAGTGGGATTATACCAACAACCTATTTCTTTCTTAAGAATCAAAGGGTGAGAACACATCCTTGTGTGTGCATATAAATAGGCCAGGCATAACTGTTTTATTCTTTAGGTAGAAAAAAAATAATAAAAATAAAAAAGGAAGAGGATTGTGGAAAGATTCTCTTGATTGAGGAAAGCTAAAACATATTGTACAGAATAACAGCACTGTTATGCATGTTTGTTCTCTTGCTTTTACCTTTTTCCTCTGATGCTGAAAAATAAATAAGGAAACAAAGTAGTCCACTTGGATAAGTACTGTGATTACCAGCCCCTTGATGTCAGTTATGTAGCCTGTATCATAATTTAAACAGAAATTATTATATGCTAGACAGGCATCTGGTATTTCAGTATAAATTTTATCCAACTGCAAGAGGAAAGTAACTCATTATCAAGCAGCTCAGTAAGGCTCACGCTACTGAAGGAAATAAAGTTTTACGACAAGAGGGTCTCTCCTCTCTCTCCCTGCGAGTGAGAAAGTGAGTGCAAGAATAAGACAGAAAGGGAAGGCTCAGGAGTGCTGGGTGAATTATAGACTGCCTCTCAAGATTCACAGCTCTTCGTGGTAGGAGGTTAATATTCTCACATGTCATTAGGTCTGCTGGCTCTACTGATGGCTCATTGAATCAGGCAGCAAATTATTTCCTCATGCTGCAGAGGACACCACACTTCAAAGGGAAGGAGCCAGGGTCAAGACGGCTCTCCAGTTCGATTAATGAGTTGGGATCAGCAGAGGTTGCCTGTAGGTAAGAATGTGACTGAAGCTTTTGACAAAGCTGACTTTTTGAACAGGACTTGACCCAGACCCCTTGCTCCCCTCCCCACCAAATCTTATTTCCAACATTTGCCTCTGACTGACCTGCTCAGGCCTATTGGGATAGCTTTGACCTCCTCAGTCTTTGTTACCAGACACTGGAGCTGTCTGCCTATATTTGATGTGTCTCTCCCCAAAGGCCACATCAGCTTATCCAGGCTCATCAGAACACCTCAGAACAGTATAGCAAAATAAGATAGAGTAGATTCACTTCAGATTTTTAATTTTTTCATGAAATTTGTTGAGAAGGGGGGAAAAAGGAGAAGACAACTAAAAGATATTTCCAACTTGCAGTAATATTAAGAAAGATTTCTCAGTGCAGAACTAAACACAAAGATTATTAGAAGCATAGAACTTACATACTCAAATTATGGAAAAGCAGAAAAGCAAAAACCATGCTTACATGGTTTTGCTGACTAAGAATATTCCTACCAAATAATGCATCATATAGAATATTCCTCCTAAAAGTTTTTATTTTTATTGCCATAGAAGCAAGAGATTAGAGACAATTAAAACTTAATGGCCACTGCATTCATCTCTTTCTAAACACTCAGTCAGATGTCTCTGAAATATTTGAATGCATATTTAAATAGATTTAGTAAAGTACTGAAATGAGATTAATTGCATTAATGTTTTGGGGGTTTTCTTTTTCATAAGATCTACTTAAACTGCACCCTTTCTCAGCAAATATGAGTAAGTGAATCAACATGTAAACCACTGTTGGTGAGCTTCCAAAAACCACATATCTTCCGATGATTGAGAGTTTCCTCAATTACATCAACAAAATTGCTCACACATTCTTCTTATTTACTATATATTTAAAAATTTTGTTTAAGAATAATTTGCACCTTTATGTTTCTGGAGCAAGGATCTAGGTTATTCTCCAATATTTCTTTTAATCACAGTATGACATTTAATATCCTCTTCCTAAACATTTTGCTCATCAGTATCTTTAATGCTCAAGCCCTTAGTGCCTTAAAAAGGTAACTTTAGGTACTTCAGTAACAATTTACAAAATTTAACTTTTGGTGTATTGTTTGAACGTCTTTTAATGATGTCTAAGTGCAAGGCAAATTTTCACCTTTATTCCTCAATGTTTCTTCTGCACTCAAACCCCTATTTGTAACAGATTTCCTTACTATAACAGACATTTAAATCCCCAAAGCCAGTAAACAGATTATTAGACCTATAAAACTTAGGGTAAAAGCATACAAGGTCTATGCATGACTGAGCCAATTAAGAAGAACTCGTATCCTTTCAAGGAGACTACCTTGTGCCAGACAGCACATCTTCCACATGGATGTGCTTTACTCTAAAGTGCAAGTACACACAAGCAAGAGACAGCTTTTTCTTCTGCATATGCCTGCACAGTCTCCAGCGAATTGTACATTACGCAAGTGGAAGTTTGCAACACCAGAAAAGCTGTTAGACGGGAAACACTTCTTTATGGGCTTGTTTAAACAAAGTAACTGTGTTACTGAGACTGTCACCAGTGTTAGCATTATATCCTGTTTCATCTGTTTCTAGAAAGCCAGCAGCATACCACAGATCATTAGTGAAGTGTGTGCTTGTGTCTTGTATAACACTTAGAGGAAGGTATGAACGCTATAGAGAAGGCCAAGTCCAGCTGGAGCGGGATGTAAGTGGCCTGTTTGACACTGTCAGGGAGAAAGAAGAAATAGCTGTGTTCAGGGAAAGGAGGAGCCACTCAGTTGACAGAAAACAGAGAATCACCAACAGTTTCCAAACGTGACCACCAAAGTTTCTGGTTTCTGGCAGCACTAGATCAGAAGTGACGGTGGAACTGAGAAGATCGATTGCTAAGACACCTGGACCTGAAGAGGTACGTGCTGGAATTCAAGCCAGGAATCCTAGAGAAGATGGATTCAATAAGGGGAAAGGTGACCTGCTAAGTATATGCGCAATGACCAAGTTTTGCATTTGTCCTCGTTTCCATTCATAAAACTAAAAACTTTCAGCCAAGTCTTGCCAAACAGAGCTTTGTTTTACTTTCAGGCATATGTGGTGTTTGAAGGGTATGTAGTACCAATTATCATGGTACAGTGTTTTTCAAGAGGTAAAAAAAAACTAGATAAAGACAAAAAGAACAAGAAGTCCTATACCTAACTCAAGATGAATTAGAAGGTCCAGCTGCAATGAGTACTGCTTTATACCAACTTGGATATAGTCCACCTGGGAAACTGTCACGGCAATTATGGAGTTTGGGAAGGAACTTGTAAACTCATAAATCACTCTTGCAAAGAGCAGAAAGCAAGGAAACACCTCATGACTTTTGGGAATCGTTACCACACACTACACTCAGTCAAGCACTTTTACATGATAACTGCTCAGTACTAATTGTTTGAACAACTTTTTTGTGTTACTGGGCCTTTTGGCAATCCTGCAAAAATATAGATATGTAAGTTCAAATTCAGAGATAAGTGTGTTCCTATATCTTTTTGATTTTCAAAATACTTTCATATAATCTGTTCACTCAATCTGTGCAGTCAAATTGTGGGGTTTTGTAAGTCTTGCAACATGCATTAAAATTGATTACATAGGTAACTGCTTGCATATGTAAACAATAAATGAACAGTCAAAGAAAGTTATTAGTTTTCTGTAATGTTCATTTTGGTTATTTTTCCCCTTGCTCACACTATAGAAAACAATGAACGATATTAACACATTGTCTCAGCAATGGAAGCATAGAGTATTTAGAAAAGCAAAACATTTGCTCAAAACAAGAATTCAGATGTTAAAATTACAAAGATTTTGGTACTGAAATGTGAGTAAATAAAATTTCCCAGAAATGTACAGGGGAGACAACAAATACATTTCTTTCAATTCGTGCATGATGTAAAACCAAGAAAAGAAGGGAAATACACACAACAAAAAATTCTGTATAGTACCCTCCCATCAGCGTCCTCCATTTCTACACTTCAGATATATTTAAAATTGAACCATATAAAACATTGTCAGGGAAAGATAGCAGCTAGCAATCTCACAGTCCAAGAAGATGGACTATAGAATCTAGACAGGCTTTTTTTTTTTTGTGTTGGGTCCCCCCTTTTCAATTCCTAAAATTAATAAGATTATCTAAAACATGATTGGGAAATCAGAGTCCAGCATAAATCCCACCTTCAAAAACTGTGGATTTGATTGTCTAGGGCTGAAAATGAAGATGATGAATAATTACCAAAACACACTCTTAGCTGATCACTGTGCCCATATATATTCAAAGGTTCTTCACACCAGAAAGCAACACCAGAAGTCCCAGGATCATGTTAAAGTAAAAGGACTTTAACATCATCTCCTAGAGAAACAGAAAACCACCTTGGGTCCTTCTGAGCAGCTTCACAAGGACAGTCACCTGCCACGATGGAGATGGAGCAGTCTGACAGGAAAGAGCCACCCCCAAAAAAGCAGGCTAGTGTTACTTCCCTGAACTGCTCTGGTAAAAGGCTCAGGTCTCAGTCCAGGTGTTTTTCCATGCCCTAGGATGAGATTCAATACAAGCTCCTCCAAAGCATGCTTAAAGGGAACAGACAATCCACAGATTAGGAAAAGCCAAGCAAAAGGAAGACAGCACTGAACTCTGACACCTGGGTTTTCATGGAATCGTACATGCGCTAATGTTGGAAAAGACCTCCAAGATCACCAATTCCTACCTTTGAAAAGGTTGGTTCATGTTTTCCTGTCATGTCAATACATATAAAACCTTCTGAGGGACCAAAAGACTTCTTTCAAAATAATATATTTTAAAATGAACACTGCTTTCTATCACATCAGCATAAAATATTACACCATAAGAACCTGCTGCTGAAGTAATTTAATATAATTAAAATATTTTAAAAATCAGTATAAAACGTAATAAAGTATGTAGTTCAAAGTTCACTTCTTGCTTTAATTTCTGAATAAATAAATTTAAAGTTTTAATTGAGAATAGAGGCCTATTTGTATTGCCACTGCCTCCAAATTTTTAGTCCAATTACCTGTAGAGTCAAAACTATGAGTCGCTGTGATTTATCATGCTTGAATCCACAGAGCATAAGTAATATAGCTTTTTGTAAAAGTCTACTTATTAAAAAAAAAACCTCAAATCCTACCAGTTCACAGGGAATAGATAACACCTGACTTCAGGAGCTGAATTATAAACCCAATGCCATTTCAAAAGGCATCTACCTCCCCCTCAACACAAGGGCTGGGCCTGGCTGTGGACAAGTGCCGGAAATTCCTGGACATAAATCTATCCATTTGATGCCTACATAGCAGCCATCAGCCTCTCTTCAGCCTCAGCCATATGCTCACTCCTTTGTCCATAGTGGAATTTGATGACAATTAGATTTCTGAGGGGCACAGAATCTGCTCAAGCCACCAAAAAAAAAAAAAAAAAAAAGAGTAAAATACCTCACACGTGTGAACCCACACGAGTGTTTTGAAAGGAAACAGAAGTTAAATATCACAGCAAGCATGCCCATAAAATATTCTTCACTGACACAATTAGCCAGTTTGTTAAAAAAACCCCAACTAAACAAACAAACAAAAAACCCAAACCAAACAACAAATAATCAAAAAAAGAAGGCACTACTGGATTCCTGAATGCCACCACAGTGGCCACCAGTGACCCGCTGCCAGCCCCTCCCCATTTGCAGGGACCACATCAAAGCACCTTTGCTGCCTTGTAGCCTTCTACAGAGCAGCTACAGCCACTTAGGGGAAAAAAAACCAAAGTAGAGGCTTGGACTTAAAACATTAAAAGAAATAAATTGAGAGGATTTTGTCTGGAAACCTTGTCTTGTCCTTACTGAAGGCTAAAATAAACTTAATTTTTGTTAAAATTAAAGCAAAAATTAAATCATCTTATTATGTAATTGGAACTAGGCCTCAGGCACTAGCAGTAAAGAAGGGATTAAGGCCTCCACCACCTGGGTTGTCATTCTCATGGGCCCCATTACCACCCCCTTATTCGTTTTTATAGCCAACAGATTAAAATGCGAGCGTCGCAATCTTTGATCTTTCACTTGCTGACACAAATCCTTTCAAGCCTCCAACGTTTTCTGCTGAGGTAATTAGTACTAATTAAAAGGTTTCCAACAGCCTTTGCTCTACTTTTTCCCTCCAAAGAAATTGCTTTTACAAGTGCCTTCCATCTTTGAAATGTATGCATCGTTCACTTTCTTCTTTATCTGACTCCCAGAGATCAAGTAGATTAGTGACTCCATTATTCCCCAAGACAAAGCCAAACAACAGGTTTTTACTATCTTCCTGACCTGTTGAGGTGCAGGGTTTATATTCAGAAACAAGTGCCTCTGCTTGTATTAAAAGACAGTCCAATTATGCATTAACAGGAACAATGCGGGGTTTCTACATTTAAGAATGGACATCATTTAAAGATGTTGTATTTTCTCAGAAGAGAAAGGCAACCGTTCACTAATCAAACTGACAAGCTGTAGGACTAATAACTGGTCTTCCTTCGTTTTCTTTTCTTTTTGTGTGTTTGTGTATCAAGCAAGATGCAAACAATTTCTTTCTCTTCCCCCCCCTTCCCCCATCCTTTCCTTCCCAAATTTTAATGATTCATACACATTTCTTACTTAAAAAAAAAAAAAAAATTAGAAAAAAAAAGAAGAAGTACTGCCCTGAAAGATTCTGAAAGCCCAGAAAGTCCTGTCTGAAGAAGTTTTGGTTACTATAATCAGGTAATGTGTCCTGCTACAGGAAAACTGATGGCTAGAAATATAATTACTGACATTAAACCACGTTCTTTACAGTACATCTAAAGTACTAATGAAATTCCAGGACTAAAAAAATTAAAAGCCGCAGCAAAAAAAGGAACAATACTTAGCATTGAAAAACCTGTGTTTTGAATTTACAGGTTTTCAAATGATTGTTCAATCGACATGGCCTCTATATGAATCATTTTTCTTTATGAAAACCTGGAAGCTTTATGCCTGCTGTGATAAAAATAAATTACACTTCATGCAGCAAAAGTGCTATTCAAAAAAGAGGACAGTTCTCAGGCTCTTAAAGTTCCCACTTCCTATTGAAAATGACAGCAGCTCTCTCTCATGCTGTAGTATCTCTGGCACAATAGATCAGAAATCATACACAGAGCCACAAGATGCTATGTAACTTATCATTACACACACAGGGGTCTATTCTCCTCTCGCGAGGCAAGCACAGGGCTCCTGCTGGCACTAATGGGAGCTGCACGTGCACATCAAGGACAGAAACAAACCCACAGCGCATCCACTTCTCTAAGCCCAGCTAAGTTAGAAAAGTTTTAAATAGCCAGGAAGTCAATAAATTGTCTCCTAATCATGCCAGTTCTTCTACTTTATTTTCACAACTATTCTACTACAGTAGTAATTTCTTTTTGTGTAACTTTCCTCAAGAGGATTTAAAAGCACTACAATCTCATCAGTTCAGCTATATTATGCCCCTGTGAAGTAAGTTTTATCTGACACATCTTGCCCAAGGTCATATGGAAATTATATGACAGGGCCAGAAATTGTACTTTTCAGTATCCTAGTAGTTCCCTGTTTGAACCAGCAGGCCATACTCCTCCTCTATGCATGCACAATAACCAACAGCTCTACAGGCAGGAGCGTGGACTAGCCATTCAGTGATGAAAAGGTTTGGATTAGCCACTGGATCAGCCATTCTGCTGAAAAAAGGACTTTCACAAACACATACCTCAAATAATTCTTCTGGATTCAAAATGCTAAATGAAGAAAGCAAAATCGAAACAATAGTCTGTGAATCACCTGAAGAAATAGCTTTAGCCTCTTTCCCTTGTTAGGGCATGGCCACCATTGTCAGAATTAAAATGTCAGCAATCCCTGGCAAAACAAATACCAGTTAAGGGCATAGTGTACCTCAGCTCTCAGTACACACAAGAGCAACAGATCATGTGGGAACCTCAGCTAAACTGGGCAATTGTGGCAGCCCTGAAAAAATATATTAATACTGTCTCTTCTAACAGAGAAGCCTTTAGAAATAGCACAGATTTTTCTATGCTTAATATAACACATCTTGGGTACAGGTTTTTATGTTCACCAAATGTTAAATTTTCAGATTTCAATTAAATTTGGAATTACGAATTCTGAAATTTTTAAAAAATTGGAATTTGAGGCCAGCGCATGGAGGAAAAGAGAACCGAATGAAAAAAGTGAGTATGTATGTATCTTTCCATATCCAAGATAACATCTAACGTCATTAAAGAGAAAGCGACATTAATGTAACATGATTGAAGCAATCTGCCATATTCTCACCTATTACTAAATTAGCATGTGACTTTAAGGCAAAATCAACATTAATAACACACTTTCTAGAGAGTCTTTGGGTCTTTCATCTTATGAAATCCAAACTGTATGAAGAAAGAAATTTTACTAAAAATCAAACACACAAAACCCCCAAACGTTATGCAGGGAAAAGGCAGCTACAGAGAAGAGGTCTATATGGGAAGGGGGTGCCTGACATGTAGAGTCTATTAGCAAATATCTTCCATTTTATCAGAGCCACTCTCATGGACAAAGCTGAATTATGTCCACAATGTGCAAACAAATTAGTCTTGCTTTGAAATTATAAACTACCGATTTATTGTTTCTTCTTTCCTTTGACCTTTTCTTGTTTGTTCCTGCTTTTAAGTGTATAAACTGCTTTCGTATTCATCAGAGATACTTTCTTTAAAATTAACAGCCAAAACTGTCTCATGAACCAAAAATTAGAGATGAAACTTTAGGGAAAAGAAAATTCATAATCAAGAAGCTTACAATAAAACTACATGCTGGCAGCACAGTAGGCAAAGTCAACACACATATTATAGCAAAAGTAAGAAAACGAGTGTCATGTTTAATGCTTCAGAGACTGCACAAATGAAGCCATCTCAATATTTACTAAGGAGAACAAAAAGTAAAATGAAATTATTGGATGGGTTTTTTTGGTGAGCAAAATTTGCTTGGCGACATTACAGGCTTTTTAGATATCTTGGGATCTAAACCAGTCTTTTGTTATCAGAACAGCAGAGAAAAGGGACAAAAAAGTCCATGTCTTCCCTAGGTATTCAGTTGTGGCTCCTTCCAGACTGCAAACAGTTGCTGTTGCCTTAGGGTTTCATTATTCATCTACTACAGGATGCAAGGACCGTGAGCAGCTGGCCTTTTAACATATAGGAGGAAGGGAGGGAAAGCCCTCCTATAAAAGGTATATCAGACCAGTTTGGGGTACTTATATTAAATCTTTAATATTTATTGAGGTGGGGAGGGAGGGGAGAATATATTATATATACTATACCACCTTTTCCTTCCTTCTCCCCCAACCCCAAAGGGTAAAAAAATACATCAATAGCCTTCAAATCTGCTCTGCTCTCTCAGCAGAGTGTGCATGCATTGAAAAACCAGTAAAGAAACATTTCAATTTGAAGTTTCCAAGAGGTAATTATAAACAAGAGAAAGAGAAAAATATTTTCGAAATTATGAAAAATACCTTGACAGTGACTCCCTTAGACTCACATTTAGCCCTTGAAAAATATTCTGCCAAAGGGTGCATTTTGACAGGGAGAAGATGAAGAGTGGAGAGAAGAGGCAGCAGTCTGTCATAATTGATGACACCGCAATGCAAGCTGAAGTCAAGACTGAATATTTACAAAATTCATTCAGGGTGCGATTTTTAAAAGGGGAAAAAAAAAACCAACAGCAGACACAGATGGACCCAACCTTTTGAGAACAGTGGGATTACAACAGACAGTGCAACACAGTCAACATAACCACATCACACATGCAAAACAATTCAAGGGTCATTTTCATAATTCGGTATGGTATGAGATTCAATATAAAGACATATTTTTTTCTATAGGAATCTGTATGTCTTTGTTTGGATATATGGGTTTTTTTAACTAATTTTAGAATGACACGTCTGAGTTGGATCCCTTTAGACATAATACACCTTCAATGTTAGAAATTTTCACCCCAAATTATTAGTTTAAGCTGAGTTCAGACCACCAATTTACAATGTTACAGTGTAATAATAATTAGGCCAATCTGAACCTAGACAGCCACATTCTTATGTTCCTATTCTCTGCTTTTACTGTTTGACCTCACCGCTTTCTCCCTTCAGCTACACTTCGACCTTCATTCAATCCCGTGGTTAGGCAGTTCAGGGATATGATCCAGTTAAAAATGAGCTGGAAGGGAAGGCAGGAAGCAGAACAACTGCAGTGAACTAAACTGCCCCAAGTTGTTACTGAAGACTAATCGATGGATAAAGTAAACATATTTTTTGTAGTCTTGGCCCAGCTGCCAGGGAGGAAGCTCCTTCCAAGCAAATTCAGCTGGCAGCTTGCCATCAGATTGAAAGCAGAAGACAGGTTCAAAACCAACTTGGAGGCTACACTCGCCCAATTATTAGCAATGAACTGTCCGAGGTCAGGGCAGAGGTACATCAGTAAAACAAAGCAATTCTGTTCCCTGTTCCACAGGGATCCAGGAGCTCATCTTCAAGAGTTGTCAATCCTGCACTTATCACCGGTGCTGACTTCACACTTCATTTAAACAAATATGACTAATCCTACTCCCAAAGGAAATGCACTGGATCTATCTTGCTACCAGCAATACCAGTAGGGCCCAGATGTAGGTGAGATAACAAGCCATCTCAACATGAATCATCCACCACTTATAAAATGGATAGGAATTTCAAAGACTACAAGAGTAGACAAAGTTTGGACTAGTATTACACAGGCATCAAAAATTATGCCATGGAGTATACTTCTTATGTAGAGAGCATTAAAAATTCACAATTTAGAAATGCAGCTATTCTCTATATTTACTGTGTGTTCTAAGTACATGACAAATTTAGAGTCCCATATATTTATATACAATGGACAAAGCCTTTTTAAATAAAATAAGTAACTAAAAAAACTATTTAATCTAATCCTCTCATCACTAACAAACCTTCCCCCAAAATTCGAGTTCCCATGTCATAAAACAGTAGAACCTTTTTTTCCCACAAATGGTAGATCTAAACTGTCTGGTAAAAAAACCCACTTTGCATGTTCCTCATACTCATTATTTTCAAAAAGAAAAGGTGGGTACAAAAACATAACAATAAGGCATAGAAATGAACATGAAATATGCGCTTTCTAGCCCTGGGAGCTGTACATTTTTTGCCAAGGCTGTTCACGAGAAAGCCCAGTCACCCAGATCTGCTTTGTGTTTCTAATTCTTCCATTGATCCAGCCTACTCCAAAACACCTAAAAGTTATAAGCAGACAGAGCCACTGCAGAACATCCATCCAGGCCATTAAATTGCTTAGAACTAGTACAGTGTACCTCCAAAAAGCATACAGGGAGTCACCCCTGCCATTTCACCAAAAGTAATCCTAAACAAATTGAAATACTGCTTCCTCACCTGACAGGAAAGGCATGCAGCCTTTTATCCTGAAGAGAGAAACTGTATTTTCAGGCTTTCCAAACACTTCTAAATGAAGAAAGAAGAGTAAACTAGCCTTAAGGTGCAAGATTATGTTCTAAGTTTGGTAGGGAGAACAACGTGAATGGATTAAATTTTTTCACTATTCAAAGGAATGAGACCAGCCCAGATTAAAACTAAAGGAAGGGTAGTTTTTGCTAAGCATTTCATTAAAATTTTGTTTGCAGGTATCTAAGACACCATATGATTTCCCCTACCCCTATTTCAAAATGGAATATATGTAAAAATAAGTTAGGAATATGTAATTGTTTTTTCAATGCTCTAGTTTCTTAGCGCCAATATTTTAATGCTCATACTGTCTAATAAATTGGGTGGAGCAGTATGAAATGTTTCATTATTTTCCTACTGATCTTTGTCTCTCATTTTTATTGTAGTCCAAAATGCAAATTCACATATATCCAAGACCGCATGTGTATTAATCAAATGAAATAAAAAAGAAGGTACCTTTCAACTATTTATGCATAGTGGTGGTCTCAAAGACAGATGATGTGTTGGATTTTTTTAGAAGATTTCACAGTTAAGTACAAGAATTTTTAATTTAAAGAAAAAGCACAAACAAGAACACAAAGAAATGCCAAATCCATAAAATAAATGCTACAGCCAGTACTAAGATACACACAAATTCTATAATAAGAATCTTGCATACTCTTTTCACTTAAAGTCCTTTTGACAGACATGTAACACGAAAATATTGCAAAGGCATGATATTCTTATAAAAATGTTGCAGTATCTATATTTGAGCTTGGAAAAGCAGCTAGTAAGATTTTCAGTCCAAGAATAGAATTATTCTCAGGGTGAAAACAGCATGATTGCCTGAGAGGTTTGCTTTTAGTTGCATGCACTACCATAAACTTGCTCTAGATCCTGAGTAATGGGCATTTTATACCATTTTAGTTCCTTGAATTTTACTGTCAATTACTTTCAGTTCTAAAAGGATTTTCTTTAATCCATTATTTGTGATCAAGATAATGATTTTTCAGAATTCTAACATCTAAGCATCACACTATATTGACCACCTCAGAAAACAGAGACCCAGGTGTTTTTCCAGATGCAGTTTATTTGTATTCCATAACTAAACCAAAGTATTCACAGTGCCACACACATATTAGACTCTGCTCCAGGTAGAGTCTCCTTAGTGAATCACCAAGAGGGGCAGATATCATCCAGTAGACTGCAGTAGAAATACTCATGAATTACACTTTCATATTATCCTTGAAGAAGAACAGTAGTAAAGCATATTTATTCAGTGTTTTAAGACAGCTTCAAATGATCTGATGCAGCAGACATTTTCTTCTGAAAAATCAAAAAGGATGAGATAATGTGTTTCAAGGTCAATCGAAGCAAGGGTGCAGCAGGAAAAAAAATGTGTTTAAACCACAGCAGATTTAACAGCTTAACCAATAAAGCTACTCTAGCCTTCAGTCAATGAAAATCAAAACAATGATTTCAAACTATTTTATTCAATCTGCAGGCAGGATTACTAGGTGATAAAGCTTTTTCCCTCTTTACTAAAGAAGTAAGTATTTCTCCTATTTTTAAGATTTCTTTCGGTAAATTATGCACTCTTTTCAGGACTACAGCCACAAGGACACAGACACTCTTCAAAGCTTGTAGCTTTCTGTTCCTGTATTTATTACCACGAGTTCAAATATTGACATGTATGCTCACTGGAAATCTGAAAATGCAAGGAATTTTATCACATTTACTAAAACTTATTTTTAAATCTCCATCAAGCCCCTCTGAGTTGCACTTTTATTTTTCCTTTGTCAGATGATGCCATTTGCTAACATAACCAGAATAAATATAGGTGACCCAAAATACAAAAGATTACTACATTCAGATTCTTTATAAGCACTGAGGCTTTTCCCTAATAATCTGAAAAGTACTTACTTGTAATTTTAAAAATCACACTCATTAGAAGTTTCTCTTTCTTTCTTATCCCGTTCTCCCCCCACCCATTCAGATATATACTGATTTTCTGAAGTCCATGAATTCTTAAAAATAATATTTCGGGTTTTAATAGCAATTAGCATATTAAATATCAGTGTACAAGGGGACTGTATAAAGCAATTCCATAGTAAATTAGTCTGAAAATTGTCCTAATTGTTATGCCAGATGATGTCCTCTACATTTTGTCTTGGGAGAAAAAGATCTTTCTGTCTAAATGCCATTATGTGTCATCCTAGCTGAGCCTCCTGCCTAGCAGGGACATTGAAGTTGTACAGCAGGAGCTGCTTCTCAGGCTTTAAGAACTACAGTAAATCTTCAAACAATTTATCCAAACAAAGGCCAGTGTGTGGAGAGAAAAATACACGGGAAGCAGATGAATAAGCAACATCAATTATGGGGGGGTTGACCTTTCTGCCCCACACCATGGCACAGATTTCACACCAAATCGCAGCAGATTGAAGTTGACATGCCTGGAGTGAAAACACTGGTCCTCACAATGTTGCAACTCTACATTCACAGAACCGTAGTAAGGAGAGAAGGAAGAAAATGAAGAGAAGGGGAGGGGGGTGTGAATGAAAAATCACATATAATGGGCCTGGGTTTATTTTACAGTGAACAAAATGGCTCAATTTGAGCACTTAGACTGTCAAAATTGGCTAGTGCAAGATACGAGAGGTTCATCCAAGGGGACACTTGAATCAGGTGCCTTCAGTGATAGAACCTAGAAGAGATTGGGAGAATAAAGGCTGTTCTTAAAAACTTGTTAATGTTGTTAGAGATCATATTATTTCACTTTTTTAAAAAAAGAATATATACACACACAATAATTTTTGTACATAGTCTCAGCAGCCAAGATTTACCTTCAGTTAAAACGAAGGTGATCAGTTTTTTTACAGTAGCAAAAAATACTGTCTCATGCAGCACTATTTTGCCACACAAAAAATCTGAATTAGCCTGCAGTTATACCTACATTTGGAAAGATTCCCACCCCATCCCAGGAAAATATTGCCTTTACTTCCAAGGAAACGCCAGACTAAGTAATGTGAACTTTGAAACCACCTCAATTAAAATTCAGATTTGGGCCTTTAGAACAGTAGAGTTAAAGATTTCTTTTTCTAGATTGGCCGTAGACAGATGATTATTAAATATTTATAAGTCTTTGAAAAGGATTGAGTGCTTTTGCTTTGTTTATTGTGTGGAGCTCCTCCTCCCCCTTCTTTCCCCCACTCCTTCTCTGAGGGATCTATGAGTGATCATTTTATTTGAATGCTTCACCAGTTGGTTCATGCAAAGACAGATCAGTCAACCCCGTGCAGGCCATTTCACATCAATGGAATCTCTCAACGCTGTTGCAATGGTAGCTTAAGGTTTAATGTGCAATCAGATCAACAGCTTTTGTCTCATTCCACAGGACATTAATATACAAACTGCTACTATTTCTTGACGATGGTAACTAAACACCACCAGTTCTGGTTCCGACTGAACAGATTAAAAATAGATAAGCTTACAATAACATTTACATTGATCCTAACCTTAGATAATTAAAAAATTAAAATAATTAAAAAATTAAAATAATTTAAAAATTCTCAACCAATTAATCTACCAGCAAATTTTGCTGCTTAACTGTGAAGCCTAGGTTTAAAGATTAACATTTGTGATGTCAGACATCAGAAATGTAAATGTGTTTCTTAATGCTGATAGCCTGCTGAATTCCATTTTTCAGCTTAGGCACAAGTTTCACCACTGTCAAGAAGAAAAGCTACCACTTTTTCCCCAGGTATTGCAACTGTAACACTCTTTCCAAAACTACTCAGACCTCAGACTTCATTCCATCTGGATGAAAAAGAACTGTGAAGGAGAAGTCACAGCATATGGAAATATGACATTGTGCTTTCCCAGAAGTCTATGACTAATTTCAGAACCAGCCAATGAAATCCCACACTACCGCAGGTTTTAGATTCTGTGCTGCTACTAGGAAAACCCAGATTTTCCTCTTAAATTAACATCTTTCCTGAAAGTACTCACCTATTTTAAATATATCACATGGTACGACAAAAGGATTAATTGAGAGCATATTAACACATCTGGGAGCTTTACACTCCAGAACAACGCTGCTACAGAGTTAAGAGACAGACATTTCCATAAACTTTAACAGACTATCAAGCTGGCAATACACATCTCATGATTTCTAAATACAGCTGTATTGCAAATTATTTTATTAGATTCCACAACAGCTAATCCCTAGAACTTCTCAAGAACTGCTGTTCAAGCCTGGGAGCACAGGATGAAGGAATACCCTTCCAGTGGGACTGACCAAAGGGCGTCCCCACCACAGGTGTCAGAGGTGATCTGGAAAGCACCGTAATTAGCATTTACAATGGTTTCAGCTATGGGAAAGACAAGTTTCAAACTCTGAGAGCATAAACAAAGTTCATATCAGTGTTCTGATCTCTAACTGATCTCCTTTAGACCAACACAGCCACATCTTCTTTAGGACTTTGTTTTTTGATCTCAGCTGTGGGGGGTTTTTTGGAGGGTAAGAATTATCTGAAGGAGAGGTTTTTATCTTGTTTATGTCAGCTGCTGAAACTATATTCTGTCTTTGCCTTTGAGACAGTAAGGTAAGAGTCTGATTATTCTACTTGTTATGAATCCTGGAAAGGAGGACTCCGGGTAATTCTGTTATTCTCTCTCCTAGTTCACAACAGGCCCGCACCACTTTTGCTCCTTTCCTATCAATTCCACGTATTGTGGCAGCAGGTCTGCTGGTTGGCTGATGTATTTAAACCATCCAAGTTTTCTGAAGTCTGCCATGGTGACAAGCATCTCAAAACACATTGGAGCTCTCCAGCCCTTGCAAGCAGATCATGAACCAAGGAGCTTAAGCCTCAAGTTGTAACTTATAGGCCACAGTCACCAGGTCAGCCTTTCACAATTACAATGTAAACCGGACAAGACTAATCATCAGGAAAGACAAATTAAGGCAGACACCCTGTGCAAGATCAATCCCTGTTAGCCAGCCATCCAGCCAGAGGCACATTTGACAGTAGCTCTAAGAAATCCTCAGCTCTGGAAAAAACGCTGATGAGTGCTCACTGGCAGAAATGAAACTCAGGGAAAACAACGAAGAAAGGAAGACCTGAGTACTCAATCAAACACTCAGAATTAGCAAATTCTCTTGTGAAGCCTATTGCCTAATCTACCTCTAATAAAAGCATAATATTTTAAGAGCAAAAAATACTAGAATTGCTACATCTGTCATGCCCCTAAGAAAAGGTAAGAAGGTACTGGCATGCACAGCAGGCAGAACTCAGAGCCAGCTCACAGGGTTCAAGTGAAAACTTCCAAAGCAGGAAAGCAGCTACCACAAACATATAACAGTGCTCAAACCTTTGGCCTCTAATATTGTTCTATGTTACTCAATCAGGTATAACTGGAGAGCTGGGAGTTAGTTTTTGTTTCATGCAGAGTTTATGCCCTTTACTTTTCCCATTACACCAGACTGGGCTAGGAAAAATGAAAGGGTTCTGCATAGCCTGTCTGAATTACTCCTCTCTCTATCAGTTCTGTAAATAAAACAGGGCCAAGTAGATTATTTTAGATAGACAGTGTACCAGTATATTCATATAAGTATAAATACACACACAGACAATATGCCTACACAAGTACAGGTTCATTTGTGCATGCATATATTAATATTTGCCTTACACAGAGAAGCTACACAGGTTTGGCAAACCAGACTCTTTTAGCAACATACAGAGTCCATTATTTTAAAAGTTACCAGTTATTTGACAGAACTAATACTTATGCAAGGCATAGTAGTAGAAACTGTCTTCATTTCTAAGATTTCACACATTCCCTAATTAATTCAAGGGGACTTACAGTTTTAGATAACATTCTTCCTTTTATCACCTGCCATCTAGCAGTTGGTATAATGTCAACACTTACATTTTTTTTCCAACTGAAATCATTTTTAAAACATTTTTATCCTAAAATGTTCTCCTCGATTTTTCAAAAATTATCTTAAAGATAAGAGATTTCTTTCCATTTCAGTCCCACAACAACGAGAATGTCAGCACAGCTTTTTTGACAGACAAATTATTGAATCAAAGAAAGAATATGCCATTAAGCCCACAGGTTAGGAAGTGTCAGGAATGGTTTAAAGAGATATCCCATTTATCTTCAAAACATGCACGGAATGTCACTAATGTGTGTTTATCATGTATAATCAGACAAAGAAAATATCGAAATAAAGTACTCCTGCATACAATAGAAGTCTCCTTCCATCTCTCAAGATATCAGTGCTATTCAAATAGAATAATAATGATGAAACCTCCTTTCTTGAAAATGGAAATCAAGTGAAATGTAGATAGAAATGATTTTTTTGTAGTTGATGTACGTTTCTAAAGTGCATTAACAGGAAATCCAGAACTTTTTAGGTCAATTATATTGTCAGTATTGTCAATGCCACTGAAATGAATACCTAAGCAGTGCATATTCTTGCTGGAACAGGGTTAGAGAAGAAATCCTGTATTCAATTACTTGGAGAACAGGAGCTGCAGGCACATTCTTAAATGCTTGCTTTGTTTCAATCTTATTTTTATTTTTAATAATTCAAAAAGGCATCCAAGAAACATATAATTATATATGGTTTCAAATCCACAGTCTCCAATGTTTTCCTTTTTAATTTTTGTTTTTCTACCAGCATATATATTTTTAAAGCCTATTTTTGGTAGCCAAGTGCATCACAAAACACTACGTCACAGCTTTCATAATCAATTTTTCAAGACATGATGTGACAGGTCCACAGAGTTAACTAATATATAGGCTCAGTATAAGAATAGTAGGCGAAGGTTTTTGAAACATCTGAGAGGTATTGGAAATAAAAATGGTGATGACATATTGATGGGATAGGAGGTTTTGCCAGGTGAGATGAATAAATGCATCAGGTGTACCCTTTGGAATATGCTATTATTCTTATGAACAAAAATTTTAAGCAAAAGTATTCCTGCAGATTTGCAAGCTACAATTCCAGCAGGAGACAAAACAGGCACCTGATCTTTCCATCATTCTCAATGCTGTGTTGGTGAACAATGTTTTTTTTTTAACGTGAAATTTTAAGAGGCCATATAGAAGGTAAAGTGTTTTATGTGAGTGTCAAAAAACAGAAGGAGTTGGTTATGTAAAACATCACAAACTGAAAAAAAACAAACATTTGGCATCTTCCACATACAGAAAAAAGAGAAGTCTTGTAAGAAATCCAAAAAGCAAGAGGCAAGAGGCCTCTTAAAAGACTCACAATACTCTTGTGCCGCCCTCCCACCTGTACCTTACGGCCTTTCTCTCAGTCCATTTATTTAAGGAGCCACACACAGCCCAGCAGTTTCACCCACTGACCAGCAGCATCTGCCACAACAGGGCTCTCTCTCAAGTCAGGAGCTCCGTGCTTTCTACTGCAGTCCTGTGATCAACAACGCCCTGATAAGAAGCACACTCTTTAGCTGTACAGCAACATTTCCACTCCCCCTTGACAAATGCCCCAATACCCAGATTATCAGCTGTCATACAATTAAAAGTGCATGCATGTCACAGTCACTTACATAATCTCGAGGTCAAGCATCTTCTCTATCACGTACAAATATCATTCAAAGAATGGAAAACCCTGAAGCAGAAAGGATGTTCCCCAGAAGATAAAGAGGAGATTTAGATGGAGAGAAAGCCTGTCTAAAAGAGTAACAACAGAAAGAGCAATCAAAAGTTATGAGAATGACAGTAAAAGAACTCAGCAAGTAAGAGACAGCAAGAGATAAAGACAAAGCAAAGGTGGACAAGGAGAGTGAGCACAATAAAGCTCTATTAAGATATGTTTCATACTGTCTGCTGGGGTTTACACCTTGAAGAAGGCACTTGCCACAGATGTATTTTTATACCTTGAGAAGTTATAACACTGCACTTGAGCACAAATTCGGTGAGAAACCCCCAGATGCCATCTCTTACAAAAACTGTCACGTGTTTACCCAGGAATTTAGGCACATTTTGGAATAGTATTTAGTTTCTGTTACTAGGACTACTAGTTAAGGATTCAAAGAAAAACTTTAAGTTAACCACTACAATACTTCACCTTCTTTTCCAGCTTAGTTTGTGAAGTGAAAAGAAAAATAGCACAAGAGAAAAAAGGAGTGATCATGGATAAGTTTGTGTGTGTTTGGGAGGAACTTGCAGTAATATTGCCAGGCTGGGTAATTTCTCAATAAAGAATTTTAAATGGTTGGTAATTTCCTCCCATTTTTTTCCAGATATGATGCTGAAAATTCCTTTATTCAAAACCTGGTAAAAATGCTCTTTTAAAGAGCTCAAAAAATACCGTTTTCCCAAGGCTTAAAGACTGAATTATTTTCCTCTCGGAACCATACAAAAAGTAATAGCACTGAAGAAAAAAAAAATCCACTTAACGTATTCTTGTGCATTTCTAGGACATATTTATACTCTGCACATGCACACACACTGGTAACACATGGGGGGTTTGATTCTTTAAAAGCTGTAATTAATTCTTGATAGCCAGAGACTGACTGGGGGGGGGGGGGGGAGGGGGGCAAGTGCATGGAAAGGTTGGGGGTTTTGTTCAGTGACAAAATATGTTTTCCCTGTATTCTAAATCATGTTATATTCGTATTTTATCTCATTCCCTTGCAAGATACAAAACCTACTTATTTTCTATAACATAAATATTTTTCAATACAGTAATCATTGTGAGCATAAATATACATGGTGTGGCTTTCAACGCTAAGTTCAAAATAGCCATAAAAGTAATGTCAGCAGCACTGCTGTTTTTGAGGTTCTGACATGTTTAGGTCAAGTTTTAATATGTGGATCTGTGAAAAACTAACACAATTCCTGGCCTTATACCTGAATGTCTTCACCAAACAATGAACATGTACATACAGGGCTGTATTAATGGGATAATGATTCTAAAAATTTGCCCATGGTGGAGTGTACCAAAAATGATGGATGTTCAGTCACAGTTACCCATGTTTTCTTTTCCAAGAATTTCAGTCAGAAATGGAAGGTGGTCTTTGGACATGCGTACTGATATGCTCAAATGCAGGCCAGAACACTTAAATAAGGAGTAACTTCCACCAAATATTTAAAATGTTATCTACACCAAAATCTACAATATTAAAATTTCTAAGGTACACTTGGCATGACATACTAGCCTACATTTTCTAAACAGAAACTTCCTGTTATTAGAAAAATAATCTATATCTCAGAGTTTATAAGAATGATTTTCCCAATATTAACAATTAATTTACAAACCAGCCCAACAAGATTAAACTATATTAAGCTCACAAGTGAAACTTCGCTCAAACACCTCACTATGAATTTCAAAATTTCCATTTCACTCAAAATCTCAAGATGTAAGTTTGGAATTGAAAGCAGTGAAACTTCAGTTTCCTGGGAAAAAAATGTTCAATATCTAAGCAATCTGTGGTCCCCTGCAATATAGCAAGGGAGGTGATGCTTCCCTATGATGCAAGACAAACTCCTGCTATAGCAAGTTCTGCTGTAAATACCCACTGCCGCCAGTTTCTGAAAAATAGAGATGCAGATGAACATCCTACCTCTTGGAAAGTTGCAGGTTAAAAATAAAATACAAGTATATATGGTTAAAAAAATTTGATACAGTAGAAAAGTAAATAAAAAATAAATCAAAAGAGCAGTATAAGACAGCATTCAACTCTTTGCCTCTTGAAAATTTAAATGAATACTCCTTGAGAGCAAACTACAAAATGCTAACCTTGAAGTGTTGAGTGGCAGAAAGAATTATGGGTTATTGTACTGTCAAAATGCCAGACAGCTGTATGTTGAGTTACCGTGTTATTTAGACAATCAGAAACTTGGAAGCTAATGTGACATATTTTTTTCAGTGTGAAAGCTCCTGACATGCGTCATGATAATTTCTAAAGGGACAAAATGTTATATAAAAAACATAGTGCCTTTATGAAACTGCCTAACAGGTACAACACTGTTGCAAGTAGAATTCACGCTGAATACTATAGATAAGTAAGATTGATTCAGGACATTACTAAAATTGCTATTACATCATTCTGTTGTTCATCTGTTCCATACATTTTATCATTGTCATATTTGAAGATACTCTCACGTATAGAGTCTAGAATTACCTAGCCACTTATTTCATGTCTTTCTGCTTAAACATGTTTCTAATTTTACCACCAGTAAGTCCCTATAAACCATTATTTGAAAATTTCCTGAAGAGAAAATAGGCTGTGTTACCTACTTTGAGACTGGCAAAACCCACGTCCTTTGTGAACTGACGTGGCTCAGAAGATTCCAGAGGTTTCATGATTCATCTCCCTCATTTCAAAAGACCCAATAGTTTCCGTACCTAAGATTAGCTCAGTCTTAAACACCAGAATATTAAATGTTGATATTCTGTTAAAAGGTTAGATTAGTCTAATATTAATGGGTTAAAACAGGATTGGGATCATCCCTCTCAGTTCATACAGTTCCCCACATTGTCTTAAACGACATTAAGGAATTGCTTCAGAATACACTAGACAGAAGTTAAGATTTCCCACATATATTTATTTGGTTCAGACACTGAAACAAGTTACTTCATCATTTCTGAACACCCTTTTATCAACTGCAGATTTTCTTATCATTCATATAACCTTATCCACTCCATACCAAACTGCATAATGTAGTCACCCTTCATGAAGACACACAGCAGTTGCAAATGTCTCTGTTTAACTGAACTGTTATAAAGACAGAGCTTTATATTCTTTTCTAGACAAATTAATAGTTTGCATGCTATTTTCTTATTTGTGCCCATTCTAACATAAAGCTATTGTAGTCTCTTCTTGCTCCATTCCTGAGTTTTTCCAGGTCTCATACCATTTATTAGCACTGTTGTGTGAAGCCTGGTTTGGTTTAGCTGTTTAAATCAAGACAAAAGCCATACTGTATTTTACATGAGAACCAATTTTGGAATTAGTTTTATAATATGCTACACTCAAGGTCAAACTTTTATTACAAATATCGTGTACATTTATTAATTTAGGTAATGTGATGAAATTCAATATGTCTTTATAGGTAAGGCCACTCCACTAAAAAGTTCTACTAGTATTTTTTTTTTATTTCATTCCTTCTGCATATTCAAATTTTTCACACGGGACAAAACTCAGGTACATCTCCATAACTGGACGGTTATGTTTGAACTGTCAGATGCGTGAACAGTAACATTTCTTTCAAACTAACGTGCGTTATTTTTATCAACAATGTATTTCATGTGCTGTCATTGCTTACACACCCATCCTAAAAATACCTGATAAAGGGTCATTACTAACCTAAAAATGTCAGGAGCAACAAATGTCATTAGCTTTTTGCTCACCTGCACTGGTACAGAGCTACAAAACCCTGGGTTATTCTACTTCCAGTCTTTCAGAACAGTGAAAATTAGCCATTTATTTCAAACTTTTGCTTTAAGGGATTTTGCCAAATTTTGATCATGATAAATTAAGCGTATAATACAACTAATACTTGGGAAAGGGGAGTTAGCAACCTCTTATTAAAGACCTCTCCCAATATAAAACATTGACATAGGAATTATAAACAACAAACTAAAAGCCAATTTTGACAGCGATCAAAAATTGAACAACATGATTATACAGATTCTAGACCTGAAGCAGGTGCTTTTCAGATCACTTATTCAGCTGGTAGGTGAATTTTATCAGAATATGCAGTACCTTGCAGCCCCATTGTTCTCTTTCTATATATACACATTCAGAGAACATTTATGACAGTAATGCATTAGACATTTGTATTAGAAATGTTTTTGGTCTTTTGTCATCCTGCTTGAAAAGAACAAAATCCTAAGCATTTATAGTGCAAGGTTAAAGAACTTATTTGGCTGTGATATTCATATTTCATAGATTTTTCTGAACTACAAACATAATGCTTCACCTGATTGTCTCTCAATACAATGTCACTCCTACCTCATCTGCATCCCATGACCAGCAGACAAAATATTTTTTATGCTTGTTCTCTGATTGATACCAGAACAGAAATATTTGCTTACTGTTCAAGATCACAGTGCATTAAGAAAAAATATTTTAGCTCACTTTTTGATTTTAAATTAGAGATGGGAAGAAACCGTTTTAATTTCTGTTCATCAGCTCACTGGACAAAAACCCAAGTTTCTCCTCGTACTTCAAGGCAAAGCAGAGAACAAGTAGTGGAAGCAGTGAAAGGAATATGCTATGTTAACAACACCAATATGTTCCTTTTGTAGCAAGGGGAAAATTGTTTCTGGTATATATTGTAATGTATTTGCAATATTAAAAACTGTTTAAGTAAGACAGATATTGCAGAAATGAGATCAAAACTAAACTTACTCTAAATATCTACTTTATTTTACAGCTTAAACCTGACATCCAGCAAAAACATCACCATCAAAGGGATATTTTAGTGTCAAAGTGAACCAAGTGGAGGGTGCTTATTTGCTTTACTAGAATTTTGTACGCTGAATCTGAATTCACAAATGCGCAGACTTCATGAAGACTACAATTTCATCGCAAATAATCTCATTACAAGCAAGGCCCATTCAGCAAATATAAAACAAATAAATATGAACAATAGAAAGACAAGTGCTACATATTGACTTCAGTGTCATGCAAATACACTGGAGTTATATGCAAAATAACTGTGGTGACAAAACCAAGCAATTTAGAACACAGAGTCAACACCGATGAAAGAAGGCTGGCTCTGCGTAAGGCTTGGAAACGTAAAGGTTTGACTCATTGAAAATATTTCCTTGCATTGGATTCTTGTTAAGACAAGTCATATCAAAGAAATACATATGTTTTTAGTATTTCAAATTAAAAATGAGGTGGAATTTGCATAACTTCTTTCCTTCGATGTGTTTAATTTTAGGAAAAGACATTAAGGATGATATTTCCCATATCACATTCAACCAAATCAAAGCAAATGAGCATGTAACAAAATCCTATTACTCTGATAATTTCAAAGAGTAAATGCTTCATCTGGGGTATCTAAAGAACAGGAAGGCAGGGGGAGGGAGGAAAAGAGAAAGAAAGCTATACTCCACCTAGTCCTAGATGTGTATTTAATCAGACAAAAATCTATCAGTTATTAAACCGTAAAGTAAAATCAGTGTTCAGTTCCTCACACCTTTTCTTGTTTTTTGATGTTGCAGCCAGATGCCCAAACTCCAAAATGACTCAGGACTGCAACAAAAATGGCAGCAAAAGTTTGAAAACTGGGGACTACATGAAGTAAAGCTCATTAATCTCTCTGAACAAACAGGCAGACATCTCAATATTGAAAGCTTGCCCTCATCTTCTTTAATTCCAAACATACGCTTCTTGTCAATGAGATATAAGGAGGAAGCCTGGACCCTATCAGCATTTATACCTGGTAGTTTTGTACCCTAAGAATTATTGGATATTGGACTACCATAAAAATGGTATTGAGAGCTGAGTATTATCTGAGTTAAAGCTAACATTTCTGCTAAAAGACATTTCAATTATGCCAGATCAGTTGAGGATTTTAAATGAGGAATGTCTCCTCTTCTTTCTTTTTTCCAGCTTATTAATTTTTATTTTTATTTGACAGTTAACCTAATGCTAAGATAATACTGTGTAACTTTAATGCTTAAAATTGATATATAGCCATACGGCATGCTTTGTGATGGATAGGCTTATATGAAGAACCATGGAATTTGGTTACTATTTTTCATACTTAGCATTGATGATGAATATTTTCAACATTAACATTTCATGGAATAAAACAGTACTAAAAAGAAAGTTTTAAAAATAGAGAAATACCATTACCTTTAAAGCACTTCTTTTGCACGTTCCACATAGCGTGAAAAGTTCAGCCAAATGAACAAAAGCTGTAGTGGTATTTACATTACACAGAATTGCTCCCATCATCTCTTGATTTATAAACTGTACAACATTCATCCACTCGGCTTCACACAGCTATCTCTGTCCTTTCCCAGTTTAACATCTATTACGTACACCACAACTGCTCACTGCTTCATGTTTTGTACAGTGCTCATATAAATAGGATGTCTTTCAAATGCACTAATACTTCTCTCTCACCCTGTTCTTGCAAATCACTGAAAACATACAGTAAGTATCATTACAGATTTCCCTGGGTTTGTTCTCTTCTCTTCCATTGCTGACCACTGTCAGAGTATTGAGCTGTTTGGACTTTTGTTTTGAACATCATATTGTCATTATGTTCTACATTATAATCTAAAAACATGTTACCTATGCAAATCCAAGCTCAAGGCTCCACGTGCTTCCCTCAAGAGAAAGCAAACACATGGGGTTTACACAGTGCAAGAGAATATAAATTCCTCCTGCCCTACACCAGGGAAGCTAAAACAAAATTAAGCCCTGAAGATCAAAACCAAATCACAGAAGAGTTGCATTTCCCAGCATTGGTTTCAGCTTTTGGGCATTCAGATTTGACATAGAAGGTGCACTTGCTACCTGCTCTGGCACACCACATGAGCCCAGTCCTGTGACAGGAACTCACTGCTGGATGCAGTTGTACCAGCTTCCTACACAAAACCAGAGTCCATGACAGTGTACCCAAAATACAGTTCATTGAATATTCTTTATCATCTACACAAATATTCTTAATCCTTTCCCTTCATACATAAAGTCCTTATTTCTAATTTATTGCTATAAATAAAAAGCTGGTAAGAAAATATTTTACACACAATTGTTCTTATAGAAAAAGACACTTAACCTTAAGAATGAACCTTCTTGTTTCCATGCTCATTTCATTTTAAAGGGGTTTACCATAAATACTAGAATTTGAATTCCACCCAAGTAATAAATTAATAGATACTAAACCATTAATAATTCCTCGACTTTTTCATAAATGAGCAAAGTCCAATAAATAAACGGGAGCTGTTACATGTCAGAGCAGGGTTAACAAGCATCAAGGAGATTTCAAAGACAAACTGCAGGCAGGGGCTGCCAGAAGGTAAGATTCATAATGATGCCACGAATTCTGGGGACCCATTTTTTACTGTCCACTATGGCAAGTATCTAAAATTAAATGCTAAGTAGAAATTTGTCCTGAGCTGTGACACATAGTAGTTTAGGTAAACAATCTCCAAAATTAAAAGCAGATTCTTGATAATAAATTCCAACATGTATATCTTTATAACAGACAACCTTCTCTTATAAATCAAAAGTTGTTCTTCCCTCACAGAAATCTTTCCAAATTAAATCAGATGACTCACCTGAAATATTTCATCCACCTCCCCTCTTCTGTGAATACCAGTAATAAATGCCCAGTTATTAGGGTGACAAAGATGAAATTTAAATATTAAATGAGAATGAAAACAAGTATGATATTAAGGAAGGCTCACCCAGGAGAGGCTGTCCTGGATTTTCTATGATCTCAGTGAAAAAACTCTATCCAAACAATAAATGTGGATTTTTTTAAAAATAAATCAGTCTTGGTGCTATGATTTGATACATGAAAATCTTTCTCATCACTCACCTAATTCCTCTTCCTTCAGAAAAGAGCATTTTTCTTTCTTCCTCTTTAAATACTTACTAGATGGCTACATTTATTACCTTTTGCTTTGGTCAATGATTCAGCACAACCTACAGAATCTTCTAAATAAGCTACATAGACTACCAATCTGAGTAGACATCCAGGACACTTTTTTTTCCCTCTTTTAAACTCCTGTATTTGTTACTTCTACCTAATACATTACGTGAGACAGATAAAAACTCTGACCTAAAGAGACAGAGTAGTGCTTTTGGATATACTGTATTTCAGTCCTCAGCTCTTGGAAAGCACCATTACTATCCTGAAAAATCAGAGTTTTACTGAAGAGAAGCAGAAGCAGTCTTTTCTCTGTTAGCATATCATGCTTATTTCTGTCTCCTGGACCAACAGCTCACTCCCTTCACGGTGCCCTCTGCTTCCTCCCGACTCAAATGGGTAGGGTCTGGCCATGGTGCCAACTTAAAAAATCAAAGTCAGACCAGAGATGCTCTTGATTCAGTCAGAACAGAAAAACTGTCAAGATAAAACTTTGCTAGGCCTCAAGACTTTATCCAGATACCAGGTAATACAACTGCTGTTCAGGAAATTCCTGAAACCTATGTCAACTTCTGCCACTCTCAGCAGAAGTTGGTATTATGCACATTGTTACCTGAGTCATACAATGTCTCTTCTAAGAGAGAAGGGAATAAACAACTTCTATTACTAAATTAGTAAATCTTTGATTTTTTTCTTCTGTGCACATTCGGTTCTGAGATTGCTGAGAGACAAGAGTGATAGTTAAATAAAATGATGATGTGAATCAGAGCAACTGGTCTGGTCTCCCAATAGCAAAAAGATCTGCATGTCAGGAAGGGCAATGGGGAAATAAGACTGAGAATCTTAGTGACCTAATGACAAAACACCAATCCCAAAGGAATTGTGCTCTGAACCACCAGGTATGTACAGCACACTGTATTTTTGTAACACCAATCGGTGGACTTCTGAGTAATGCTACAGTATCTGAAATATTTACAGCCTTCCTGCCTACACTGTCCTTGGAAAGGCTATGAAAATTTACAGAAGATACCAAAGGAAAAAAAAAATTAAATAAGGAACAGTATTCAGTGTTCTTCATTTAAAAACTACGCTTATAAGTGAAGCTGGCCAAAAAAAATGTGCTATTTAGAGTCTGTGTGACAAAATAAAATGATAGCTGAAAGAATTTACCCATCCAACCTTAGCTTAGAGTAGTTAGAGAGCTAAAACTATATTTTATCTGAAAATTATATTCACAAGTAATGACAAATACAACTGAACATGAAGAACAATCTTTTCTCCTGCTTCTTAACAGATAATGACTTTGAGGTCATTCCATTAGTGATCGCTGCAGCTTTTAAATGAAACACATATAACCCTCATCCAATTAATGAAAGTATCCTACATTTCTTATACATGCTAATATTGATTGAATGTTTAAACATTGGTCACCCACCACTGCATGCCCTGTAAGTCACAATCAGAGCAGCACAAGAATATTACTGACAAGGTTGGTAGAAAGCAGGGGAAGAAGTAAGGTGCCCTAGCATCTGTAACTTTATATATACTTGCATTTATAACATGAAACATGCATACAGTTGGAGGAGTGTTCTTACAGATTTTTTTCCCCCATGTTTAGTTATCTGACCAATATGAGCTTCAGACAAAACAGGGGTTTCATCTCACTTCTCTAGTTGCCCCAGATTTTCATTTTTTTTCTCTTTCCTGGCAAAAATCCCACGATATTTTATGTATTCTGTCATTTCTTTGTTTTATGACTGATTTTTTTTTCTGTGCTCATCCTTTTTCAGTCTATAACTACTTCTTCTGTATAAATTGAGAAAATGCCAAAACAATATAAAAGTTTTCCAAAGACATCTATGTGAGGAGCCTTAAAAGCCCCATTTTCTGGACAAAAGGCATGAAATGAGACAACCTCAGCAGGGGTGGGCAGGGTTGGCCTTCCCTTTGCAGTTGGAAAGGTCTAAAATATCAAACTTAGTTTAAAACTCAGTAAAAAACTAACTGATGCTTTAACTTAGTTTCATATCTTTACAGCTGAAATACATGCTCACAATTAGGGTCACCATAATTTTCCAATCTCTGCAATCTGTAGAAATCCAACGTCACATGTTGTTAACTGGCTATGCATTAGGCCACACCTTTCTATATCTGCTTGGAAATGATGTATTTATGGAACTCGACATCCCCGAAGACTGTCTCTGTAACCTTACTGAATGTATTTTGTTGTCCTACTGACAGCAAGTGTCAAGGAAGCTCTTAGTGTCTCTTTCTTCTCACTTGAATATATGTATTTTAAAACCTAACTTTAAATTCAGCATCTCATTTGCAGCTCTACTAGAGAAAATGCAAGCCCAGGCATCTCAATCCCATTGAAGCTATTTTAACTCAGATCTCCTCACTCACAAGGACTATCTCCTGAAGTTTCAGCAATATTACTATTTTTCATTATAAATACCTATTACATTGAAAACAGTGGTCCATAAAAGCACACAAAAAAGCTTCACCAAAAGCACACAAAGCTCAATTCTCAGATCTCTCATTTAAGCAATGCCTGCCGAATTAACAGGAAGAGTTTTGTTCAGTGGCAAAACCAAGATTTATGCTTCCCAATGTGCAAAAAGCAACAATGCTCTTCCAGCATGAAAGATGCTAATGCCTTCTTTCTCTCTGTGTCCCTCAAGCAGAAATGTGTACGTCAAGACAGTGACAAATGACAGTACTTGTTAAAGCAGCAGGACCATCAGGTTCTCACCACCTCACTGCAAGTGGGATAGGCCTTGTGAAGTACTTACAGGACCTACATCACTCTCTTTTCCTGCACTCCACGAATGAAGCCTCCAGTGCCAAGGCAGCTCAGCATAGCGTGGCTCTCTGACTCTTCTGGCTGCCTCACACCTGTTGCTTTAGTTCCAGAAGTTACCCGAATATTTAAACGTTTGCCTACGGAACTGGACAGAATGGTTTCAGAATAACATATGTGATGTGTGCAGCTTTACATCCAGCATGGAAATCATCTACTCAATCATTGAGAGCCCCTCTTTAAAGTAATAGTAGGAATGGTAAGCATGCACGCACTCATTGCCTGACACAGCGTGTATTTGCAGAGGACTGAGCTCTTGACAGCAGTTCGACACTAATGACTCTAGGAAACACATTAAATAGAGACACAACCATTTTCTCCACCATATTTAAGCATTTTTCTTTCTCTGTTGACCCTTTAGTAGTGTATATGGAGTCTCCAATCACTTCTTATTCAAAGCACTAAAGAGATTGTATTACATGAGTGAGAGCAAAGATACAAGATTTTAAATAGAAACAGAAAACACATCACAAACCAAAATAAAACAAGGTATTGATAAAGCTGGAACATTTTCCAGCATCACTGTTGATTAATGTTAGCATGTAAGCAAACTATTTACAGCCTAAAATATTGATCAAAATTGAGAGTAGGAGTTGAAAAGAACTTTATGTAACTAATTTGCTTGTATAGAGACATGAAAAATACTGCTATCAGATTCAAGAGTTTGCTGAAATTTATTATGATAAATACATATATTTAAGTTTTCCAAGATTAAAGCATTAAGAGCAAAACATATCAGCCAATTCTGTAATTATATATTTAAAACCAGCACTTTTGGAAAATGCCATTTGCCAAACAAATTCTTACTAAGAAGACTGGTGCACCTATAGGTGCACCCCTAGTTTTAAAAGTAATCATTATTGAAGGTCTTTTTTGTGGCAAGGAGATTTTTTTTTTCCTCTTTAAGATTCATTACAGATATTTTGCGAATTACACCAAAGAAGAAAGTATTACATTCCGGTTCATACATTTATCTGGAAGGGTAGAATGAAACCTTTTTATTTTTAAAATAAACTGTGGTTTCACAGTTTACAGTTTACAGACACCAGACACCTATCTATAAACCATTTTCAAATTTAAGGTATATATGGAAATACTAACCCTAATTCTAGAGGAAAAATACGAACTTTTCAGTTCAAAAGCAAGACTCTGATAGTTATCTAAGGAGGCAGCACTAAGGGCTGAATTTCCTTCTCGCAAGTTTCCTCTGAACAAACAGACACAGGCAGAACAGAAACACTGTAAATGGGCTCCTAGGTAGAATTCAGGCTGCCCATGAATTTTTCTTAAACAAAGCCATTAGAGAATTTAAGTCAACAAAGCCACCATAAAGCCATGTGTGTTCTAAACTTCTAATTATTAGAGCAATTCTCAACTGCTTCAAAGTGTGCAGTCACCTTTATCCAGTTAAACATGTATATGACTGTGTGATAGAAGCAGAGGAGAATTCTGTATGGCATACATTTGTTAGTTTTAAAAGAGCTGATGGTTGTAAGTAGATTTTCAGTGAAACACACAGCCTGAGCCAAATACTTGATGTTTTATACCCAGAAAATAGGTTTAGAAGTGTTTTATGCAGTAAGATTCGATTTAGCTCTAATACATACATTAATTTTGAGTAAAGAAATGGTTTTGCACCTTCTGATCATCCTGAAACTAATATAGACTACACTAGTTGTTGCATTAAAAACAGCTGGCAAATACAAGCAAATTTTTATCTCCCTATTAGATTTCTTTTATAACAATGGTATGCTGTGTCTGTGGAAATCAAAGCAAAATCCTGTCTACTACCTTTGATTTTTTATTCATATATTTATTGCTTTGGAAATGCAGTAGGTACCAAACTGCACATTACTACAGTTCTACAGAGCACATGAACAATGCGGCTTCATTTTATCTGTTCAATAGAAAAGAGTGATTTAATAACATGAAAGCAAATGAACTCACATTAGTATAAACTGCAGCACAATGTAAAAGACATTCCCCTTTGAATATTAATGATGCAAGTCTAAAGAAATATATACTAAAGAAATTGATTCAGTGGTCATTCATTTGTAACAAATACAGTTTTAGTTATAGTTCTAAAGTGTCATATCAATCAAAATTCACACAGGCTGCTTTTCAAGAAAATATTATAGAAAAACCTGAAATATTCTCACTTCCTAGTTAAGAAATGATTGGAATATGATTGCATATATCATTTCAATAAACACAGTATTCCAGGAACAACTTCCAGTAAAATTTGGAGCTACCAGACCAACATGTTTTTTCCAATTATTTTCCAGCTTACACTCCTGGGCAATCAGTAACGCTTGAGATCAATAACCCATGGACATCCATGGGGCAGACAGCCCCAGATGGTGAGAAGCTGCCTGAATGAAGAAGCATTGGCTGGGCAACTGGGACACAGAGCCAGAGGCCAGGCTTCTATTGCTGTGGTTAAATGATTAATAAATGATCTTTGACAAGGTATTTTAATGCTCACATACTTTCCTAAGCCTATGGGGCACAAAATGTTTGGTGTCAAAGTAAACACAAGCACAGACTTTACTGAGTCTTCCAGCCACTGACTAAATAAATGCAAACTGCAGGAGTGCACTTTCAGTTGCTTGCTTTGAGCAGATCGCAGTAGCTACCTATAGTTTCAAGTCTCTCTACTTCTCTTAAAACTGGATTTCATGAGTATTATGTAAATGACTTACTGAAATCAGACATTCATTCAAATTAATAAACACATTTTTTTCAAACAATGTGTGATGGCACATATTTTCTCCCTCCAGGGGGAGCATTAAACAATAGTGAATTTTATTGTTACATAATTTCTGCAGTCAGGTGACTAGTAGTGATGCACTGTACTTTCTACTGTCTTCAATCTAAAAATTATAAAGTATGTTAAAAACATTTAGACTAAAAAGAAAAATAATTTATAACTGTAGTTAGTGATAATACACGACTTGAGTTAGTGCCAAACTCCAAACTAACAGTTTTGGGCTCTAACATAGTTTTTAAAGAAACCCCCAACAGAACCCCAAACCACACACACACACTCCCTAACCAGACATCACACTGGAGGTCCATGGGCTCTGCACGAGCATCCTCTTATTTACTAGTGAAGAAAAAGTTTCCTTCTCTGTGTACAGGAGTTCCAGAGAAAGTGAGATCCCAGTTTTGTCCTGTTTATCAAAAAGGATTTGCATTACCATTTTGCCTCAATTTCCCCCAGGAAAAAGAGGAACACTTTTCCATTTTTTCACCATGGCTGGAAAGGTTTAATATTTATGCCTGTATTGACCATTTCTGATTGGTTGCTAAGCAACGCTCCTCCCTCCCCAGTATCATATAAGGGAAAAGACAGAAGGAAGCAGAAAATGAGAAGTGTTGGGGAAAACAGATTTATCCAGTCTAAGTGAAATTCAATGGGTCATAGGTGCTATTTGCTAGCAAAGTGAAAGGGCGCATAATTCCTGCCAGACGCACTAAGACATCAGTTTATGACATCACAGCAGCCGTGTTTCTAGTAAGAAAGACAGAACAAATCACCTGATACTCATCTTCTCTGGATCCTAACAGTAACACCACTTGAGTCTCACTTTAAATTTGCTTGAGAAATTATAAACTAACTTTTCTAACACTAAACTTGTAAAATCACAACTTCCTTTCCTGAGATAGACAATGTTTTGCTCAGAGCTTGAAAAGAAGTTTAGAAGGGTGTGTACAAACAATCTTCTGCTCTTCAGAGTATTTAATTTCTTCTAGTCCATTACATCCTTATGGTATTGAGTGCACTACTTCTGCACAAATGAGGAACTCTCTGGGAGGGGTATTACGATTAAACGAATCTGAGGAAGAAAGCAGTACAACAGGCACGGTTGATGTTGTGATATCTTCGCTGTATTTAATTACAGCCCAAAGCTAGCCACACATCATCAGAGCATTTGTGGAGCAAAAAGTAATGCCAATAAAAATCCAAGCTTAGACACCCAAAGAGCGAGCCTTGGGTAACCTAGACATATATCAAAAGGATTCAGAATTTTCCACCTTTAAAATCATTCAATTTCAAATGACTGTTGCACCATGCTCCATTTATGATCATCTGTTCAAAACAGTTATCCCAAGTGTGTTCACAGACCCAGAGAGACGGGTTTTCCAAGAGCACTGAGTGTCACGTCAGGTAATTTACACTCAACTCATTCCTTCAGTCTGCCCTGTTGCCCCACTTACACTGACAGCATTTAATCGTGGGACTGCCTGTAAATATTTCCAAGTGCACATCATTCAAGAAGATGTTTGACATTTCTCTCTTATTCATGGCTGGCCTCATTTCCTTATTTCCTTAGCATGCTGACAAGTCATTCTTGCATATGTCTTTTGAACCACAGCTTCGGGACAAATTAGCAAATTTTAACCAAGTTTGAAATCACCCTACATTCCTAGAAACACCATGAGGATGAGAGGCTGAATGAGAGAAAGTGGAACGCTACTGAGTCTCTCACTAACAGGATGAAATGCAGATTTGGTCACCACCCATTGCACTGGCTGTAGCTGAACAAGCATGCAGGTAGCTCCAGACTGGAAGAGAATAAGACAGGACTTGCTCAAGAGACAGCACTAAAATATGCAAGAAACCTGGAGGAAAGATGAAAGCACCATAGATGGCACAGAGATGTGAGCTGAGCTCTATTACATCATCTACAATACAACCTACATCTGCCAAAAAAGAGATTTCTTTACCTCCACTGCTCATGAAACAATTTGCCATCCCACCTGCAAAATATCCCTGCTATAGTCTGGATTACTATGTTGAAGAAGAAAACTGTCCTTAGAGGCTTTTCCAAATGAAAGCAAACACAGTGGGTAAATCTAATTGTATTTGAACGTCTCCAAGAAAAAAGAATCCTCACTAATCTGAAGGGAGAAATGTTTATTACTAACATCATTTTCGTCATCAATTTTCAAATAAATTTCTGAAAAAAACCCAATTTTGAAATAAAAGCTTAAAAAAAGAAAAACTGAAATTATTAAAATGCAGAAATAAACCCCTTGTGTTTAGTCCAGCAAATTATTTGTTCCTTATCTTATTTTTTTACTTTCTATAATTTTTAATCTTCACAGATTCTTTTGGATAAAGTCAGCTAAAAATCATTCAGTGGCCACTAGAGAGTTAACTAATATTTCTCAGAGTTGGCAAACGTTCAGTCAAAAACCTGGCCAACTGCCTGTTGTTTACTGAAGCTAGGGAAGAAGCATCTGCAACATTACGAAAAGCATATTGTAAAAGGCAACACATGCAAATTAAACCTCTTGAGCTATGAGTAAATTGCTAGGAAAATTTATAACTCATTTAATAAAACTTGAAATAAATACATTGCCTTGGCTCTCAGGGAAAACAAAATATTTCCCATGATTCCATGTTCAAAAAATGATCATCAAAACAGATTTCTACAATTTTAATGTAAAATCAAATAGCGATCTAAACCAAACCTCCTTCCCCCCAGCACTTCTGTTCATGTCATTAAACAACTTGGCCAGAAATTTTTGTGCCAAAGAACTTCTAGTGATTCATGTGTCTTAGGTTCACCTTTTGTATTCACTCAATATTCTTTTTCTTTTTTTTACTGTATTTGTGTCATCAGTAACGTTAGCATTACTTAAATTTAACTACTTTATTATGAAATAAAATGCCACACCTTGCAGGCTCAAAAAAAAAATAGGGGAGTAGTTTGTAAAAATAGCAAGGTCCTTTGAAGAGAGGTTTGTTTTGTGTTTTTTGGTTTTGTTTTGGTTTTTGGGGGTGGTTTTTTTGGGAATTTTTTTTGCATTTCTGCAAACAGTCCCAAGCAAACGAGTTAAGAACCTAAAACCAGCATGATTTTACTGCAGCCACACATTATTTAGCCTGGAATATACACAATTCCATCCCCAATGCCGCAGCCCAGCCCAATCCAGATGTCATGCACATGTGCTATTAAAAGTAGAATATACTTTCATATAATCTTGCAGATAAACTTATTATCCAACCTTACAACATGAGTTTCATAAACTCATGCCATTAGCAGCCAGAATAGGAGCTGACACCAGAGAAATCTCAAAGGCAGATCACATCATGAAGAGACAAAGCACCTGCTACAAAACATTCCCATTGCAGTAACAGCAAGGAATCTATGGCTGAAGCTGTGCACAATGCTCATTTCAAACAAAGAGCAAAGACAAGTTTTCAAAGTTATTTCATGAACACCAGGCCATGTTTTAAATATGTGGTGAGAGATGCTTTTAAGATCTACTCCAAATTGAAAAGATGAATCTCTACCCCTTCACTTAGCAGCATTCTTCAAAACAATTTACTGGAATCTGCTGGCTTCTCTCCAGTATCTTCACTTCTCATGCCTAAAGGAATAGGTAAATATCTCTGAGCCCTCTGAAAATCCTAGACCATAGCTACCATCTAGAAGGTGCCTCCCTTGACAGCGCCAGTCTCCACAGGACCCACATGTAAAAATTACTGCACACTGCTGGGTAACGCGACGCCTTTCCTGATACATGACCCAGGCACAAAAAGGTCTGCCACAGTCTAGCTGGCAGAATACCACCCCAAGAGTCAGCTTCCTCCTGGACATGCAGCTTGTATCAGTAAGAGATCTTTTGCAGGTACAGCTTCCATCAGTTCCTTCCTCAGAATAAGTTATACACCGAGCAGGATTTTTTTTTTTCCCCATGGCATGACTACATTCATATTGAACAATTTGCCTACATAGTTCTGCCACTTACAATCACTTAAAAAATAAACTGAACTCTCATGCAACCAATCATCATATATAGCAAAACCAGCATTTTTGACTGATAGCTGTAAAGAAACCCAAATGTAGAAGATAGATACTATATATACATGCCTTTAAGCAAACAAGGCTCCATCCATAGTAGTAATGGAGTACAAGTGGTGTTTATTCAGCCTCAAATAAAGCTGTTTTACATGCAAACACAGCAGCTACTGGAATATGCTGATTTTCAAAGTTCAACAGGCAATTACTTCATATAAATGGACAAATCCAATGGCCATTGAGCAACACGCAAACTCATGGAGCCCAGTTTCTTTTTTTTCCCCTAAAATAACTTATAATACATTTCATGTTAGGACTGACAGGAAAAAAATGCTTTCTTTGATGTTTTCTCTCTTCTTCTGTATAGAAATTTTGAAGACATGAAAGCCCAACAGCCATTTCTCCTTCCCCAAATATGTATTTTATTTACTTAAAATATAACTGATATGTTTTACTTTCCAAAAATACACAAAGCTCTTTCAAGGATAATATGACTGAGATTCTTTTCGCTATTTCTCTCAGCTCCTTACTTGCCATTTAAGCCCTGGAGTCTGATGGTAAATCAATAATTTAAAAGGAAATTTGAAAAACAATAAAACATTGGCAAAGTATCATAAGTACTGAACCCTAACTAAATGTGTAATCAACTTTTAAGTATGCTAAAAGAAATATTTATAGATACTTACAGATATCTCTATAGGTATATCTACACCATTCTATAAAACGCAAAAAAATAAGTGTAAGACTTAAAGGTAAACAGGTGTTTTTCTAACTTCTTATTGTACTTAAAAAGTAAGAGCATGAAATGATTGTTTTAGACATGATGTTCAATGCCCTTTTTACAATTCTCATATATTTTGCCATCAATCATGATCATCAAGATAGAGTGACTGGTGACTGACAACAGAAGGAGAAATTTAGAGGTGTGAGTAAAATGACAGAGCTGTCATGGCTGCCTCAAAAATTACTCTTCAGAAAGAAGGAGAAAATTTTTGAAGAAAAAAAATGTTGGCAGCACTGATGTCCCTGTCAGCATGTGAGGTAGGGGTTAACAAGAAAGAAAAAGTTGCCCAAATTTTTTTCTTCTACTCTTAGCCAAACTCCACCATATTTTTTTATAAAAGTTTTTTCCCCCCCTTCCTCTTCAAACTATCATAATAACTGAGGCTGCACTGGTAAATCTGTGACATGATGCTGAAAAATATTACAACTCATATTGGCATTGAGAATGCTTATCAGCTCACTGAATTGGGAACTGTGTACATGACCTAGTACATCAAATCTAACAAATTAAAATTTAACTGACACATACTCTTGCCCTGTAATACCAAAGTAATGATTAATTCCTGAATAAGTCTTATACACATTACTATTTTCCTCACTGAAATAATAAACAGCCATTATCTTCCAGAATTTGCCTTTCTGCATAATTGTAATTTCTTAAAATGTCATTTAAAACATCAAACCAAACAAACTCCAAGGATCTTTACAAAAAAAGTGCCGTATACAATGAGCATGTGTGCCATAAAACCCTTTTTCTACAGTACATTTTCAAAATTTTAACCAATAAATCATTTCAAGAATAATTGCAAAATAACTTTTCTAACATTGCTCTTATTCTATCAGCAAGGCAGATTAGATTTGTTTTAATGTCTTAGCTAAGCTCCAGTTTCTCAGGCCATTGCTGAATTGCAACTGTCACTTCCCAGTCTCCACCTCTCAGGTCAAGGAGGAAGTGATTATCAAATTTTGAATTTGGCTAAGAATCAGAATTTGCTTGACTGCTTTTTCACAGAATTGGCCTAAGAATTGGTACCTACTACTACTTGGTCCCAAAGTACCAGTAGGGATATTTGTCTAATCAGAACTTCAGTATAATATGGTATCAACACAATGGCAATGCTCACTACCTGCACACCAGGGTGCTGTCCCAACGGCAAACAGTGAAGTGCCTCACTTTTTCCCTAGTTCCAACATCCAAATAACAAACAGAAAGTCCACAAAAATGTTTTAAGGTTACAACATTTTCCTCTACTTGTGAAGAAATGACTACCATATGTAATTGTTTTGGATTTGGGTTTTGCAATTTTTTGATTCTTTTTAAAAGGGAGATAATGTTTAAAGCAACTCCAAACACAGGAGACTAGATTGTAATTGTATTCTGTTATGTTAAGACAATTCACTTCTTAGTACTTCATTTTCCTCATTTTTAAATGGGCACGGACTTCCTTGCCAAGCAAACTGAGATTTGCTGACAGCACAAACGTGCTACACAACAAGCATGTACTCCTTTTTCCTGGGGTTGGTAATTGCACTCATTGCTGATTTGTTTACTCTGGCATTTTAGTGCCACACAAGGAACATGGACATTGGACACTGCCTGATTGTCAAACACATCCTGCACATAATCTCTCTAATTGCAAGAAAGGCATTGAGAACCAGCTGTGAAAACGTGTCCGATATCAAGTTATAAAAATTGAGCATAGTAAATGGAAGGCAAATTCCAGTTTAAGCAGTTTCCATAGGGTCTGGGACAGACATAGATGCCAGACTATGAAACCACTTCACAGCATGTGAAATGCTCTTTAGTTAGAACCACAAACTTCTACTAGATTGCTGATTGATTGAATGCTTGCATTAGAAATACACAGCATGAAATTCCATTTCCAACAAGGAAAGGGAAGTTCTTGATGAGACTGGTGAAAGAGTGATAAAAACTTCACTCAAAACCTCCATTTTAGTATCAGATTGTGGGAAACTTCCACTTAAATAGCCCAACAAAACCCATTAGCCATCAATCCGCAAGCACTAAAGAAAGCAAGGACTACAATGTTATCTCCTAACCAGTGCTGTTAGAATCACCCTGACACAGATGCTGATGAAGATCAGAGGACTTAAGTGGCTCAAAACAGCTCTACAATGAAACCACACCCTGCCCCGCTTCCACCCTTACCTTCACACATAGCTGCCAATGGCACACACAGGAAGAAAAAGTCCTACCTCACAAAAGAGAAAAAATACCAAAAAGAGAGGGAGAGAAAGTAAATTGCTTTGTCCATCTTTCAACGACTAGGACAAAGCCTTTCTAGCACCCGTGTGTCACTGCCAAGTTTTCACAACTAGGCCATCTTTCTACATTCTTAAAAATGACTACAATATTGCAGAAAAACATCACCAGAGTACAGTTAAAATTAAGAACTCCTTCCAGTATAAAGGTAACTGTTTTCTACCCCCTGATGTAGACAAACAACATATTTGAATAGAAATGAAACCTAGTGTCCTAAGAGAAGAAATAACTCAAATCTCAATCGAGATTTTCTATCAGAACTTTTTGGTAGTTGGTTTTGTGAGAGAGAGAAAAAGAAGAAGAAGGTCTGATGGGTTTAGGTGGCAAGACATGGAGGACTATACACTTAAATCTTTCTGAAAGATGAGTGATTTTCAGTCTTCACTGTCCAAGATTTTCCCAATTCACGATGAACAAAGTGTATTTTGGACACTGTAAAAATTGATACCCGCCAAACTGAACATACACCTTGAAAAAATGAGGGATAAAATAATTAAGATAGTAATTCTAACATACACAAACATGGAATTGGCTTTGGGAGCTTGACAGCCACCTCAGTTACCATTCAGTCATCTGCTCCTGCCTTTTGTCAAAGCATTTCCTGCTGGCTGGGATGGATAACAAAGTTTATCTAAGCTTCCTCCATTCACTGTTTAACATCTTAGAAGAAACACATTTGTTATGCAGTTAATATTGACATTCTGGAGTGTGTGCTTCAGTCGGTAAGACAGATCCCAAATATCCTATTCTGTTAGACCTTCTGTGGTGTTTGGGGACAAAATCAAATCCATTGATTGTCATGCATCCATTGGAGCCACCTTAAGTGACATTATCATTTGAATGTGGGCAGAGGAGATTCATTTGGAAGAATAACTGTAGTTCCAAAAAAATGACAAAACAACTTCTAGGTGATGATTGGATTTCCAAATTCGATGCAGATTTTATACAAGTCAAAATATCACATTAGATATAACTGTTACTTTTGCTGGGTTATGTTCAACACTAGTCAAGAGTTCATCCACATCTTCATTCTCAAAGACAGCTAATTAATTACCACAATGTTTATTGCAAGGTACTTTTAGACAAGACTCTAAAAATGAACGTCTAATTTATGTAGACTTCAAAGAGATTGATCTCACTTACACCAAACATCTATTCACTAGTTTCAGACTGTGTTAATTGCAAAGATGTTAATGGCTGGTTCATCGAGAAACAGACTAACATGGCCTACTTGATGCAAAGCCAACTGAAACACTTTTAATAAATGAGGTTCAAGTGGTACCAGCTGTGGAAAGAAACCCTCACAAATTTCCCTCCATTCCTTCTTTTAGGAATACAAAACAAGGTTTTATCTATCATGTGGTATATCGGTAGCATCTTTGCTCCTAACTGGGAATAAAACTTAAATTTACTTTTCTAAAATAGCATTATTCAGATGCACTACTCCATATTGTGCTTGCTCCTCGGAAAAGCCGTTGAGCAGATTGTCTCCTTTATACACTTTATATAGTAATACACAATTAAAAAGAATGCCTGTTGTCTTTGTATTTACAGATGTCTTTTGCTGTTAGATATATTGGCAAGTTGATGCAGAGGAACAGACTAAAAACCAGACTGCTCTCTCTTAATTGTTATTATGAATATTTAATAAATTAACCAGAGCCCGTATTCTATGCATTTTTATCCATCAAATCCGTCTTTATTAGTACCTTTCACATTTTTTGAGAACTAATTTTCAAAGTTCAGATGTTAACTTGTCTTGTTTTGGTATTGAACATGAAGCAACTTCTTACTGCTTTTGGCAAAGTGGAGTCCTCCTCTACTGGAAGTAAATAGAATCTATCAGGAATCAAATGTCACAACTCAGAGATGAGGGCCGAATATCAAAATGTCCATATCGTGCTGTGCATCACAGCTTGGATATTAGCTCTGATAAACTATAACAGGTGAGAGTATCCATTGTAGTCTTTCTGAACATAGCAACTGCCACACCAAAAACTGAAACATATCTGAAAAAGTAGT
>VZRV01006046.1:1073089-1140988 GCA_013398115.1 Falcunculus frontatus
GAAAACTGATTTAAAATGATTAGATTGGTTTCTCAACCACCACTGAAACCCAGCCGACTGTCATGAAGTACAATTGGGACTTCAAGACTACAGTTCACAACCACCACTAAGCATTTTAATGCCATTTCATATACACAATATACACACTCAGGCAAGAGGGTACATCTTTAAGGGTAACAGTTTCTATCACATAACTTGAAAACTAATTTTAGCCATTCTTTTTCTACTAACTCTTCAAACATTAAACTGGAACTAAATTCAAAATATAACCTCCTGCCTTGAATAAACACAGCGTTTCAAAAGGATTTTTAGAATGTATTGGACGATATTATGGATCCATCACTGAGCAAGCAGATATGCCTGCACTTTACATCCCTTCAGAGCAGGCATCAGAGTGGCTTCATGAGTACCATTACAACATGCGCTGCCAAATTCACATTAGCATTAGGTGACGTGTAATTCTTTGAGTATCAATATGGCAAAAAAAAAGGAGCTCAAAAATATCTTCAGCCATAAGTTTCCTAAAAACCACATGTTAAAACAAAAGCTAAATAATTTGAAATCCTTTTATATAATTTCTCCACAACTCTGTGATCCTCTCTGTATGAAATAGAGGGGAAGAAGACATCTTGGCCTCTAAGGGGTACAAAAAACCAAAACAACAAGCAAAAAAAAAAAGGCATTTCAATGTACAGGCAGGAAAATCAGTTTTAACGTTTGCAGTGCAAGATCTTGACTTTCTTACACTCATATGATTCATGCAGGTTCTTCACTCAGTGTTTCTATTGACATAACATTTCTACCTTAATCGATAGAAAAATAGAAATTCATATTACTTTTGAAGGCTTTGACAGCACTGCAACGTCTAACATCACACATTTTGGTTTCTGAGCACATTTCTTTAAGGCATAATGAACTATTTCTTTCCAGAATGAAATTCTTCATGACGAGTAAAAGAAATCTTTGTCTCATTCCTGTATATCTGCTTTGATAAAAATTTCCAAAGGCAGCGACGTGTTCTATCAATAAGCCAAAACTCTTACTGCCCTCCCCTTAAGAGTTTACATTAAGGAATGCAATTTTTTTTCTCAAGCTTTCCCTGGACAAGACACAAAAAAAAGAATGTGGAAAAAACCAGAAATCAAGGCAAAAAATATCTTATTCGACAAATCTAGAACAAGAAATAAATCAGACTGTGCAATATTTTTATGCAGGAATGTATTTCAAAATACGCTTCCTATTCTAAAATGACACTGCACAGGAAGTAATGGAACTATTTCTCTCTTGCTCACCTTATAAAATTTTGACATCACTTCCACCTGCTGTATGTTCAACCCTATAACCTCCCAAGCTCTGTATGTTGGTCACTCTCCCTTCCCTGTTGGCCCTTCCCCCTGACTGTAATGGACAGTTCCCTCCTGGATATCCCAAAAGACAAAGAGATGCCTGGTAAGTGGGGAGAGGTCAAACATGAGCACAGCTATTTATTACATATACTGCAACCAGATGGAAGTAACTCATCTATCAAGGAGCTCATCATCCTCATCACATTAACTTTTTATAAAAAGTCTACTGCTCGTTCTCTGATCCACACAGTTCAGCTTCCTCTCTTCTGTGTGCTTTTACAAAATGAACCCTCTCTAACCCCATCGCCACCTTCTCCTTAAATCATTGCCACCTATCACTCCATGGTTATTTTTAAACTTTACTTTTATCAATACTTGTCCTGTAGCTCTGGGAGATATTAAAAGAGTACCAGGGCAAGGAAGGGCGTTTCTGACACTTGCTCCCTCATTCATCAGCCCCTCATAGGCCCGTTGGTGACAATGAAAAGATTTCACAATACTGTGCGGCAGAAACTCATTCTCCCACTCATCCATCATGCTCAACCTAGCAGCAGTTCTACTGACCTAATCTGTAATGCCTCAATGCTCACTGGAGATTTCTTAAAGGCACCCTTCATTGTTGTTAGTTACAAAGAATAAGCCTGTGCCATTAGATAAGGAGACTAAATGGTGCAAGAATTAATGCAATACTGTATCGTCACCAAGTTGCAGGTTCAAAGACTACAGAGGTAGAGTCAGTGCTTTTAACTGAATTTCGTTGCAGATCATGTGAAAAGGAGATGAAAGTAGTTTAAACTCACTTCTGGGTGTAGATAGCACAAGTGTGAGTCACTATCGCTAATTTATCACTTTTTGACACAGGCTAATAGGCCCCAAATACGCCACAACAAACTAAAAACCACATTAGAGCACCTTCTCCAGAAAATGACAGCCACAAATAAGTAAGCCATAGCTGAATACTTTGACGGAACATACTTTTTTTCTAAGGGGAAGAAGTGGCACCTGTGTGAGCAGTTGATATAAAAATGTAAGACACAATGAAAACCGTAGCACAGATTTTGTAAGTAGGGATGGCAGAGACAGCTAGATGTATGATTTTATCACATTGACGTAGCCATAAAAGAATGACAACACAAAGAGTAACTGATGAACATAAATACGTAAATAGCAATCAATGATGAGTGAAACAGTCATTCCATAAGAACTCAAAATTTATTGTGCCATTTCCCTTAACGGAGTTAACTATTTTTTTAATGGTGCAATGGATCAGTCATTCACAAACAAGCAAACCTAACAGTGCAAGGTCTTCCACACATTAGAATGCTATTTGTCTAAAACATTGCTGGTATGGGATTTAAAAATAACTACCAAAAAAAAAAAATTATTATTTAACCACAGACACAAACACGTAGACAAATACTAATTTGTTACTCTGCCAGCTTCTTCAGCTCCTTCCCTGCTGTGAGTACTGTCTAGGTGCCTTAAAGACAAAAACTTCTTCAGAAATCAGTCTGTGGTTTGCAGTACACTCTGGGACCAAGGCCACAGTCATTTGAAGAGGCTAAAACCAGACTCTAATAAAAAGCCCCTGACGTACATATAAATATTAGCACGGTATACAAAATTGACAATAAATAAGAGTTTTAGCTGTGTACCTGTGTTTTAAACACTGAAACCCAGGGTACAAGAAACTAAAAGACTTGTCAAAGATCCCATGACAGCCTGACACAGGGGTAGAAATTGAACCCAGTGTAAATTTTAGACCAGTTTTCTTATGCAAGAGTCCACCTTTCTATCTCCATTTTTATATGCTAAGTAGAAAATATCAGGGTTGGATAGAAGGATTGATTCGTCACAATCCTCAAATGCAAAATACTACATAAAAAGTCATACTTTATGCATGCAAAATGCTTACAATTAAGTATATATAGTATGTAGAGGACAAAGACATGGCTTTTCTCTCTTCTCTAAATGCTAGTGAGAGCACAGAAGAACAGAATATACGCTACAATACATTTTTTTTACTAGATTAGGCTGTTCTGAGCAAAGTAAGCATTTTTGGTTACAAGAACAACAAGGAATCATGCTAAGACCTGCAGTTTTAGTAGACTGAAAGCCTGTGCAGCTTAGTTTAGCATGCAATATTTATCTGTCCTGTTCAAAAACTGGAAAGAAACTACAAAAGCCAAATAGATATAGCTCCATCTCCAACATTTTTTAGAGTTCAAGCACTATTGAGATCATTTTTTCTTCACTTTCCCTAAACAGAGCCTTCCAAAACACTGTGCACCTGCAATATGCAAGGTCACCTACCAGAAAATATCCCACATTTTACAGGTCGAAAATGTTCAACAGGGCATACTGCATCCAGAAATATGCAGGAAGGGAAATCCTCAAAAGAATATCACTAGGATAATTGTAGCACTAAATACATATCTCACACGACACAATTAGCTTTTGGAAGCTTATTGGAAATTTCAAGGCTAGAGAGAAACATCCATTTCTTCCACAAGACACCCAAAAGCATTCACAGCCATTACACTTGCCATGTTGACATTTCCGTTTAGCCAATGAACTCTAAGGTCCAGTTGTCACCTTGGGTTATCTTCTAACAGCAAGCCGCCCCAAGTTTTCCGTAGGTATGTGCATTTTGGCACTTACCAAAATTCCCTCATTCTATTATGTGAATGTCTTATGCCATTTTTCTCCAAAGCATCGCAAATTCAGAATTTACCCAGCCTAAGACATTTACAGAAATAAAGACTGCTACATAGTTTTTTGGCAACAGTAAAGAAATTACACCTCTAGAGCAACAGAACTCTTTTCATAAATAACAGATTTATGGCGTGTTCTATTGAAAGCCCTTCCCAGGATAATGTTAGTCAGCACACTCTGCTATGTAATACCTTCAGCTGTATTAGCTTTTCCATAAGTAATTTGGTATGCCTACCCACTTGGAAGGGAAAAATAAAAGAAGGAAAAAAGAAGTTGCGGGCTTTTGTACCAACATCCATCCAATATTTAAAAAAGAAAGCAATGAATTAAGGATTCGAGCTAACCAAGCTCCCTGCAGAATATGACCCTGAAAAAATATTACTAGTAGATGGTGTATGTTAATCACTGATCCCTGGAAATCTCATCTGAAACACGTCTAATCAGTAATAACCAAACTGTCATACTTTGAGATGACTACATTTCCCAGAATAGCTAAGGCTCTTCCAAGGATCAAGATTCATTGTCCCTGTCCTGAACAATTAAGGTCAGGATCCTCCAACATTCAGGTTAGAGCTGCTTCTCTGTGGCACAAAGCTTCCTTGCAACCTGCAAGCAGAATGAACAATTCTGAAGACACCCGACGCCCCTCTTAATACTTGGAGCTCAGTAGGAGACCAATCCATGGACAATTTTCCTGTCCTGACTTGATGAGCTTAAAATTTTATTAGAAGAAAGTAATATTACAGCTCAAATGAACTGATAGATGAGAGAAAGCTACTGCCACAAAGGCCTACACACCGACCTATAATTTGGACATCACAAATCATACTTTAAATGTAAAAATCTCCAATATAATGAACACATGGCTAATTTAACATGCTTATAAAACATGCAAGCTTTTTCTTAAATGATCTTTGATAAATTAAGGTATATTGACAATTGTATTTATCATACTGTAGGGTTTTTTAAATGTATTTACTGGGAGCAGGAGGGGCATGGACTGTCACAGTCAGGATTGTATGGTTTTCTACAGTGGGAGAAGACAGAAGACTTTTTATAACCTCAAAAAGCAAAACCATATTTCAGAAAATGTTATTTAACACAGCGATGTGATAAGGTGGAAATTCTCTGACCTAAGACAAGCTATTATTGTTAACTATTCCCTAAACCCCACTGCTGTGCTTTGGGCTTGTTTATTTATTTATTTATCAGTCTTCCACTTTCCTAAATCCAGCTGCAGAGCATCGGATCTCTGCTTTCTTCTTAATGTCTCTTTATGTTGAAGAAAGATTGCTTAGAGAAATGGATTTCCGTTTTGACCAGTCTATTTTATTAAAAACCAGTTGCAGGTCTAAATGCTATAGGCACATTTAAAATAGTATTTTCACAAACTAGCATACAGCTCTAATACAAAAAGGGAAAGCTTTTTATTCTAATAAAGTAAGTTGCAATAATGAATTATGTGTATTTATATATTTATGTAGTGCATTATATCCCAAAATACTTACAAAAACAAATCCGCAAAGTAGCTGAGAGATGCAAAACTCCACATATTAAAACCACTTGATTTTTTTGCAGGTAAGTAAAATCCCTTCAGATAGGAAAGAAAGAGCATAGGCTTGGCAGTGAAGAAAAAAAAAAATGGAAGCACGTTTTGTGTTTAGATTAGCAAAATTAGTCTAAAACATCTTTAAGACTTTTATTATTGTATTCTGATCAACAAAGAAAAGCCAGCAACATTCACATGCTTTTCATGTAGGAGCACATGATGATATGGAGCATGAACTCATTTACAACTCTCCGCAACTGAGATCACAACAACACTTAATACTTCAGAAAGTCTTGATAATATTGTTGTCTTACACTATACAAATTTTCATCCTAAAATGTGGCTCCTAGTATTTCCTAAGTATAATCTGCAGATTTCTTAGCACCTTTTGTCTGTAAAGTCAAGACTCTTAAGTACCATGGACCAAATGCCAAGATATAAGAGAAAATAATTAATCTTTTTAGTTATTGGTTTTTAAATAATATATTTCTCTAACACTTTTACAACAAAATCCATCATTTTGTGAAGTTGCAGAACTGAAAACTAAAAACCTTCCTTTACCTGAATCCTAATGTAGGAAGTATCACAGATTTATAATGGTGAAGAATGAAGAAACACATTTTTCATTTCTGCCAGCTGGCTTTACAAAACCAATGGAAAATGAGAGCATTTGATACATTCTGGAGTACCACCAGCCACAAGAAAAGGAAAACTCCAGCAAGAATTGAAAGAAATGCCCTGGGTCGGTGAGAACACTTCTCTCTTAATTGCATTATAAATTGGTTGGATTTGTGCAAATAACTGCCTGAGACAGCCTAGAAAATCTCACTTACGGTTCAAAATACCATTGTATTAAGAAGAAAAAAACAAGACACTGCAGAGAAGTTGGCAGCATTTCATTAGAACTGTAGCACACCTGAAGCTGCCTCAGTATCCAAGATTAAGTGTACAGATTCAAATCGTGTGCAAGGAGATTTTTGCATAGTTTCATGTTGACAAAACGCAATATTTATCCTAACACAAAGATAAGGTTCATAAAAGACTAATAGCATTGTCTTTTCTGGTAGAGCCTACATATAAAACCTGAGATTAAGGTTCCTGAACATTAAAATAAACTGCTGAAATAAACACATCTGCTGCAGAAGTAATGCCAAATTTCAATCCAGACAAAGTATGTAAGAGGGCTGTTGGAAAATAAGTAATATCGTGCCCAGGTGCTCTACTGAATGTGTTTGCCAGGCAGGTATTTTCTGGGTATTCTTTTTTAATCTGACCTTAAAAAAAGTCTGGAGAAAACCATTTCACAATTTTTCTTCAACATTTATCTCAAAAATGGGCCATTTGATTCGTGAACATCTCTAATGTATATCATCAGTGACTGAAGGAGTTTTTTTATATGATTTTTGACAATTTAACAAGTCCTCCTGACAAATTAAATGGTTGTGTTGACAACTTAACTGTACTGCCAATCAATATTTTCAATTACTTTCATTGTCATTCAGAAAAAATACAACACGAGGTCATACAGTGGTAAAACCAAGTAAAGAAAATAAAATGATGCAGAGTTGGGGGGGAGGGGGACACTGGGAGGGGACTGAAACTTTGAGGCACAACATGCAATTTAAAAATTCTTTGTTTTTCAGGGGAAAGGTTAGGTGTTGCAGAATAACTTCTCTAATTTTAGACCTTGGTGACATCTCGGCTGAGAACACAACACAGTTTCCTTTCTTCCCATAAGCTATTTAAAAAGTCATTAAACTTGAGCTGCTACTGCATGGCACTTTCAGTGAAATCCTCTTTATTCCATCACTTCACACCATAACCCCCGTGCTCTTAACTACTAAACCAGCCCTGTACAAGGTAGATGTGAGTGCATTTCGAGAGCTATGGGTTAGTTACAGATTTTTTAAGTCAGAATCTTAGGAAAGAGTCCTGACAAACACAGCTCTGTGGTGGAGAAAGCACTGTATTTTCAAACATTGGTACCACAGAGAAGAAATACTTCCTGCATGTTGGACTACAGTGACAAACTCCTTGCTGTAACTCTGTTGGGAAATTAATGCATAGTGGCAACTAATTTTTACACAAAATGTTTACACAAAATCTGTAGTAAACCACTGTTGGTATAAAAATATACATTATTTCAATGATGAAGAAATTCAAATTACTTTGAGAATTTCCCTTTTCTGTAACACAATGGGGAATCAAACTTTATGATTAATTTTAAAATAACATTTAAAAAAAGGCAGTTTAATCCCAAATCTCTTTCCTCCCAAGATATGAATATAGGATATAGGCATGAAAGCTAAGTGTCAGCAGTTACCAGAATCTTAACATTTTCTGGCTTACCAATTTAAGGTATGCAGAAGGAAATTTGCTCACATATGCAAGGGGAACCTGAGCTTTTTGAGCTCTGCGTCCACAGCTGCTGCAGACTGGAACAGAGGCAAGTAGGCAGCCAAAGGAAAGGACTCGGACTGGCACACAGCCCAGCATGAGGAGAGAAGAAGAACATGGACTTAAAAATATGTGCAGGGAAACTTACTCTTAGAGGCAAAACAAAAACAAAAAACAACAACAAAAAAAAAAAAAAAAAGCCCACACAACAAAAAGAAGCATGTGAGGACACTTGTTGGAAACTGAAGAGGAGTGATAAATGTCTGGAAATTGTTACAAAGAAAAGGAAGTGTGAAAAAATTTACATATGAAGGTGAGTCTGGTTTTCAGTTAATCCAAGCATAAACCTTTTAAAGGTGAACACCCCAAAATCAATAGTCATTTTAGAAGCAAAGCACTGCATATATTACCTACATTGTGAGAGACCAGATAATCCTCTCGGCGTGAGCTTAATATTGTTCTATTTTTGTCAGAATTCCCCTCTTGGAAAAAGCGCTATAATAGAGATATTTACTAATATCAGTCTAAGCTCTCCTTGTTTAAATGATTCAAGAAGTCCAGGACTATTAAAAAACATTACCAACAAGACGAGTAAGATGATATTGTTGGTCACTCCATTTATAGATTCTGCTTCTCCTGCTATTAAAAACCAATTTATTTTTCACTGTCATAAGGGGAAGGAAGACTGGGAGAAGCTTTTCAGGCAATTCTGTATCTCACAGTCCAGACATGAGAAATAAGCGTGCAGAGAGAGGAAAGATGGTTTTATCCCTACAAGATATCTGGAAAAAGGCATATTGATATAGTGATTAAATACTGCAAAGAACTATAGTATTTCTGGCAAAAATCCAATCAAGTCTTTGTCCACAAAAACTTTAAAATTAAGAAAGTGGTCACAAAATATTGCCACTGACCAACTGACAGTAACTCCTTTAAGTTCATTTCTAGCATTTTAAGTGGATTTTAAAATCTTCTGTATTAACTAGGTATTTACTGCTTTATCTTAATTTTTTTCTATTCCCTTCCAACTCTGAGACCAGTTTTAATATTTTCATCATTTACATTTAACAAGTTATATACACAGAATATGGTTTCAGAGGGTAAAGGCAACTGGCAACTCCTCCCATTCTCTTAGCAACTGTTTTAAAGAAAGAAAGATCAGAAGTGTTGTGCTTAAAAATAAAGAAAAAAATTAATTAAAAAAAAAAGTTACATTATCAAGTCTTGGTCATTTCAAGATGTATTGTTTCTATTCAGGTCAATAAGCTTCCAAAGCTACCAACAGAAAGATATATTTTGGTGCAACAAGAAAAGAAAAAAAAAAAGTGTCTTATGCAGAAGCAGAATACAGAAGTTTATGTGAAAAGACTGACTTCTTGAGGCAGATTCCATTGCTTGTGTTGCTGCAAAACCAATGGATTCTGCACAGTTCTGTTAACCATCAGCAATTATCTTCCTGTCAAAGCTAAAGGTAACAAATTTCCCCATATCCAGCAAGGCTATATCATCAACCGGACACCAGCATCATTTGACGGAAACTAAATCACGACACCAGCCAAGAGCTCTGACAGACAAATGTGCTGCCTCTGAAAATCTAGGCCTATCACTCAGAGGAGGAAAAAAGGTTCTCTCAGCTGGTCTTTCTGAAAAGAGATTAAATGTTGTAGATTCTGTAAGTACAGTACCAAGCAAATCCTAAATATGAGAATTATTAATGGACTTTACTACTGGTCTTTTTAATCTTTTGCCAGCATATGTTCATCTATTTTACCTTGGTCTGTCTTGTTTCCTGATGGACATAAAAGGCAGGAACCGTGCATTATCCTAGTCTTAATCAGAGACAGCAGCACAAGAACAATGTACCTCTACCTATCACTCGGATAACACTTTAGCACTGGCTGTTCTTTTATAATGAAGACTGTGTAATAAAAGATACCTCTAATGTGTCCTGTCCTTATGCTTAACAATAACATTCATTTCATGATATGCTATATAATGGGAATACCAGTTCTTAACCTGCTCAGTAACAAAGTACCGCATTATCACAATGCAATTGCAGTTTGGCTGGAATTTCCTGATAATCTGTGGCTGGAACTCACATTCTTTTCCCCAAAGGGACATACAGTACAGTAGAGCAGCCTGTAACTGCAAAACTACAATTGGAGTATGGCTATCTTTAACCTGTGTAATACCCAAGGTATAAAAAATGTGATGCTTTGTAAAGTGGTGCTATGTATTGCTAAACACAAATCAAAGAACTTTCATTGACAGGTCAGTGAGGTATTTTTTTATACAGAACCTTGTGTCACATTAAAGGTAATCACAGACACAATTATCTGGTGGAAATTCCAGTGGAAAGGCTGTGAGGGGGACTCGATGTCTGAGGGGATTGATAGTGCCGGAAAATGCCTTTCACCTCTCGGTCACTGGTTCAAACATGGGCCAGGCTTGCTGTGACCTAAAGCTGTTACTGCTTGACAGCTGTTCAATGACCTACGTGAAACGAGCAGATTCAGACCGGTACCTTCCGGGGTGATGTCCGCTCCCCATGGAACATACAGCTGCAGCAGATATCAATTGCAAGCATCTGAGGAGCTTCCAGCAGCTTGAGGAACTGCATGGACATTGCTCCCAGAGGCACTGATTCCAAGCAAGGGTTGCCATATATACACATCCTGGTTTGGAAACAACCACATATCCTACATTTCATAAGACTGGATGTTTTGGCTCAGTGAGACTGCTTTCCAGTAAAGCAAATATTTTCCTAAAATAAACTACAAAAACAAAAAAAACCCCAAAACCAAAAACTACAACCACAACAAACAAAAAACAACAACAACAAACAAACAACACAGAACACACCATGAAATTTGCTAATTAAGTTTCAAATTCTAGATTGTATTTACCACAAGTGTTGACAATTCAGACACAGAAGAGAGTACATTAAAACTGGAAGTTCAGTTTAAAAGAGTACTTTCGGTTTCCTACCTTTTATTTCAAATTTTCAAGTATTCTGCCAAATTGGCAGATTCTATATAAAGAGGAAGAACAGAGTTTAAGTGAGAAACAGTACAATAAAAAGAGAAGCAAGAGAGAACTTTAACTGCTTCATGCTGATACCTTCTATCCTAAATATAAGACAACAAAGTTGGGAATTTTTCCCTGCTTAGGAAGACTGGGATTCAGTGGCAATCCTAAAAGAGTTTAAATATAATTCAAGTCCTTCTGTATTAAAACCAAAGTTTATATCCTGAAGAAAGACATTCACTTTCTGAATGAAAAAAATTTTTTTTTCCTTTCCTTTTTGATGTCTCTCACATAAGGAGGAAAAAAGTGGTGTTTATTCTAAGATTAATAGAGCACACAAAATATGGATACAGCAGCATGAAAGCTACCAAAACTCCAAGAGTCCACTTCTCTGTGAATTTAGAGCTCATGGGATACAGAAAACACCAAACACCTTCTAAAGCCTGGGATCCAAAAAAGGATCCTCTTAATTAAGTTTCATATGGGTTTCAGATTAATTAGAACATGCAGCAAATGTGAGATCAGGTACCAGGTATTTACTGAAAGTGCTTAATTATTAGTATAAGCTAGCTCGGATTAACCCATATGTTGGATGGATGAACCCACACTGCTGCACAATTTTAGAAACAGAAAAGCTAGCAGCTATTCATCTGGAGAAATTAGGTATTTAACAGCTAGCTAATTCATTATTAAAGCATTTAAACCAAAGAAAGAGCTAACCTGGGTAAGTGATGAAAATTCTTAGCTTGACTCTACTTTTAACTTCAGTGTGATACCTAAACAGTCGACTCATTCATTCTACGTCAAAGCGACACTCGTGAAACACTACGTTTTAATTAGGATGCTTTATAATATGGAACAAAAAATATTGAAATTAAACACATAATTAGAACACATGTCATGCTGAATCATTTTCATTTATATCACAATACACCAGTGCCATGACACTGTTGCTACAGGCTCTGAGTGCTACTGAGGACATATTTACCTACTAGCAGGAATTCTCATCCAAGAGTGTTTGAAATCCTGGCTGTCCGTATTTGTCTATACTAATCCTATTAATGCACTTGCCACTGAGCTTGTTCTGGAAGGACCCTACATTCAGTCTAAGACTACTGCCAGTACCTCTGCCCTCTTCTGCATATTGATTAGTGCACAGATGGGGGTGGGGGCAAGAAGAGAAAGGAAATAAAATTAAACTATCAAATATTTCAGCCTGTCACAGCATAGTAATTGAAATATGCTTTTTTCCTTTACAAATTAATATTTCTGTTACAAACCATTGAAGGAAGTTTATAACACCAATAACACCTGAGAAATCAGTCACTACTGTAGTTAATGACTGGTTTGGTAGATTGTTAACTGCCCTTAACTTCCCATGAGTGGTTAACTAACAAACCAGTCATTACCTACTTCATGGGGATTAGAGGTTAAACATAAACTTGATTACAAGCTATAAATGTGAGTAATTTGAAATGTTACTGGTTATTACAAAAATATATGGTAATAATTTCCTCTTTAATGAAAGGGAGCATGTTTTTAGTGGTCCCTAGTTTCTTGTTGAGGCTTAGGCAAAGAGATCAGTGTATGATTAACAGCTACATTCTTATGATGGGTATCTGGAGCTAGGTGGCAAAAATGAATACTCACTACCTGTCTGTGTCATAAAAATACAAAAACATCATTCTATCTGTAAATAAACATGGGGTTTGTAGTATATATTCTTAATTCGCAGTTGAAAATGTTTGTGGCCAACAGATGCAGATTTTGCATACACACATATGGGGGAGAAGGATAATCCTTTACTTGCACTGAGGAAAAAATCACAAATCTGAAGAACTCAAATATATACAACTATTAGTCCAGAAGAATCTTTAAAGGGTAGTGATATAATTACTTGCAGGAACCCGGAATAAACTTCCTCTTTCAAGAGAAATCTCACATGGTAAAATGATTGACAAGGTAACTAAAACAGGTAAATCTTAAAGTTTACAGAGTTTGGGACTCAGATCACAGAACCAGGTTCAAAAACAGCATAAAATTTCAAGAAGAAACAAAGTCTAGGTGTCTAAATATCTCAGTGTAAACACCTGAAAGAATGCACCAGCTACTGACTGTGTCCTGTGGTGGCAGTGTAAACTGAAGAAATGATGTTGTACAGTGCCAGGATGATATTTCCAGAGCCATCTGGATTTTCAGAGATTATCAGAATGCCTTAGATAATCTGAAAGTGCTAAAAGGAACTAAGTCAAATGTGGGGCAAGGAAATAATATTTCACACTTACTCTAGTAAACTAAACATGGGAAATAACCATAATCTATGCTAATGAAAGAGTTTAAACAGCCACTACAACTCTTGAACAAGAGTGGGACAATGACCAGGGTAAGTAAATGTGGGAAGTTCTAAATCAAGAGAATGGTTCACCAATCTCAGATTAAGGGAAGGTGATAAAACACTTATCCCATCCTGAAAATCTAAGAGCTAAGTGAGGGGGGAGGGGGAAAAAAAGTGTCACTGTTTGCCACCACAATTGTTTGTGTTCTTTAGAATTTGATACAAAATTGAAGTTACTGAGGGAACTGCTGATGGCATGTAGGGCTATGAGGATCACAGTTTTGTATGTATAAACATAAGCAATTAAAAGTATTTTATACTCACAGGGAGAATGATGGATCAAAGTTAAACAGTTTAAAGACTAGCATGCATGACGAAAAAGTATTGCTTCTTAAATAGAAAAGGCTGTCTCCTGTAAAAAAGCAGCTTCCCTTAACGTGAAGCTTTGATGTGATAGCTCACTATCAGCTAGCTTCTAATCTGAGGGTCAATCACCTGTAGTTCAATTTGATATATTGCAACCCACAAAATACTATAAAAAAATAGCACTTCCTTTGGGAAAACTATGTTATTCAAGAATAGTAGACAAATACAGTTGAACAGTAAAAGAAAGAAACCAACCCAATTTTGTTGATACACTTACTTTCATGGTTTCCTTCCTCATTAAGAGTCTCTTGCAACACCGAGAAACTCTCATACTAAAAATTGACCATTACTGTAGTCGCCTCCTCTTCCCAAAGCCCCAGTTTGGTTAATATTGTATGAAACTATATTTAATACTATAAGTGGTGCAGAATTCCTTCCAACAGGTGTATGAACCCCAGGAAAAAACATGGTTTCAATAACATTCTGTGTGGTTTTATTGAACATAGACTGGTGCTTTCTGCACTCGCAATTAAAATGTTGCAACAGAGAGAGGGTTCAGCTCTATGTGTAACACACTAATAAACACTAAATAGTATTAAGTGTCACATATACAGGCCACCAACTTCACAGCTCCATCTCAGCAATAAAGCTCAGCATTTTTATGTTATGATTATTATACAATAAAGACAAGAATTTCTCATAATGCTATTTGTGCAGCTATGATACCATTTATACAGATTCTTAAACCTATCAAAATACTACTTTAAATCACTGGAACTGCTGTTGGTTTCTGATCAGTTCAGAAAGAATCACACAATAAAACAGTGGGTGCTGATTCTCATCTTCTGCAGGAAAATGCTTCAAAACCACAAATCTGTCAACAGCATTTTCCAAACCTGCATGAAACTTCTAGCAAGCCCATGTACAAACACGTACAGGACACTTCAAAACCAGATATCAGGGGCTAAGAACAAGTACATCCAGCCAGCTCAGCCCTAGGTCACACCCACTCAGCCCATCACGCCCACTCCTTAGCACAGAGAGACACCCTTCAGTCTACCCAGCTCCTCTTTAGCAGTTGCCAACCCCAACCAGACTATGTGTGCTAGCTAACAAAATGAAAAAAAGAAAAAATCCCGATTGTGAACCTTTCCCTGAGGTTACTTCATGTCCTTTCAGTTAGCACAGCACACGGGACTAAGCGTAAGTGGTTGCTCTGCCACTCTCTGAACTGGTTCAGTTGAGAATCTGTCAGACTGGCAAATCAGAAGATACACGAGGAGAACTCGAAACAGGTCTAAGAGACGTAGAAGACATAATGTGGGAGAGAATAAAAAAATTATAACATTGATAGGACTGGGGAAGAAGTCCCCTCCTCTGTATAAAAGACAAGCCTTTACAGAAGAGAGCTCCTGCCAGAAGGTCCATCACACCGCAGGGTATTCCCCAAAAGACAAGCAGAGGTAGTAGGCTAACAATGCCAACCATCAAGCAACAAAACAGCAGCAATTATATACATTGATGCACTATGCTTCTGCCTTACCAGGCCTCCCTTTTTCACACAGCACAGCAGAGATTCTGTGAATTTACAATAAAGCTCCCACTGGCCTTAAAATCAGCAATAACCACAGGCATCATAGAAGACAGGAACGTGCTCCAGTGGACAGGGCACAGGACTAGAAGGTCGCAGGAGGACGATCTCATCCTGGATGTCCCACTGACCTCTGTCTCCCGTTCTCAGCCCCCAGCATGCACATACCTGCATCTCATCTGCACAGGGACTTGTCTCAACACCAGGCTGGAACACCCAGACTCCTATTGGCACCCTCTCCCTCACATACTAAGTCTTTCCTTCATACAGAATTTTGACAGCCTCTCTTTATTTGGACAAATAACCTCAAACGAGATAAGACAAAAAGCAAGCATGGAAGCACAGGCATTTAACTACATATGAATCTTGAGTTGAACATCAATTTTTCAGCACACTGTAATTTTGTAAATTATATAATAATGATTGAGAGTTTTCTCTAGAAGAAATATGAATCTAGAGTCAAAAATAAACCAAAGTTTCAGATATAGAATGTGAGATTTTATTAAAATAAGCCTTTAAAACTGCCACAATGTATGTTTTTTTCCTAGTACTTAATGTAAATTAGAAACCAGAAAATACAAGTTAATATTGCCAAGAATATTTTTATGTGTCATGAGATCAGGACCATTCCTTTTTCTTTTTTGGGGGTGGCTGGGGAGAGAAGGGGTTATATGGGAGGGAAAGGATTAAGTGCATGGGATGTACTTGAAATATATTGACAGCATTTTAAAAGCTGAAAATAAAAGCTTTTCAGAGCTACATTTTGGGGTCTGAAAGGAGAATTGATACAGAAAGCTAACCTGGCATGATTTTAGGGGATATATCTAAAAAGCCTAATCATTGATAATTCACAATTTGTGAGCCTGGTGGGATTTCATGCAGAGCACTAGCCTCACTAAGGTAATTGGTGCTATTGAAACAACACTGGCTCAGCAGCATGCTGCTTTCTTCCTCGCCTCTGGGCACAGGAAGGATCAATATTTGTTAGGATTGCTTCTTGTTCCAACAATGTAAGATTTACAATACTTGCTAGGATTCTCACTTTGTCTTCACACAACTCATCAGTGGAACCCAATTACTAACCTCAGACAAACAACATTAACATGAGCCTCTATGCTTCTTTATTGCCCTTCATCCAAGTCTCATTTCAGGGTCTTCAGGCAGTGCCACTATAACAGATACTACACTTTAAAGTGTGCTCCAAGGAATAAATTTTCAGTCTTTCATTACTCGTACCTTGATTTACTTCATATCATCTTGCCGCTATAGACAAAGATAACACACTGTAAATTACAGCCATCCTGTCTTGTAGTTTCAGAGGTAGGGGGAAGGCAGGGAGTGATGCTTTTGCACTACAATTAGCACTGGGCACCAGAGCTTCATTGCTATCATCACTACTGTCTGAAACTTGTTTTATCAAAGATGCAAAGCCATTATTTCATATAAACTCATTTCCTAAATTGCTTTATATTTATTTCACGCTCTGATAAATGAGAAACTCTACAGTAAGAGAAAAATACATATTTTTATATTGTTCATTGCATTAACTTAGGATACATAATCTCATTTAACTTTACTCATGGGGCTATTTCTGCAAATTTTTCAGTCCTGATGTCTTAATAACACAGTAGCCTCTGATAGTTTGCTGTTCATTATGTTGTACTTCAAGCTCAATATACAAAAGCAAACCCCCAATCTGGATAATTCTGTTCCAAATGTTTCAACTATTAGTGCATAGTCGGCAATAGAAGGCTTGGAAAACAGTCATTGGAAAAATTCCTTCAAGTTAGCTGTTGCAGTACCCCCTTATTTGTCCTACAATTTCCTCCATCCTCCATCCTATTCCAGTGGCTGATAACTAAGAACATTAGTTTTATGCGACTTGTCAAGCTCAAATGAAAAGAGAGCTAACTTTAATGACACTGCAATTAATCGCCCCAATAGACAGACAGCTAAAAGACAAGATATTGACTTCATTAAGGATAATGTATTATGTCATTAAGTTGGTAGGGTCACCTTGTGTATCATATATGCTTGCTAATATATTGGCATTTTCCTCAAATAAGATAAATTCAGATATGAGTGATAAAGCTGATTAGAAAATGTTTAATCTAAAGAGGCTAGTTTCCTTATATTCCACTTTGCAGCCCCAGGTATAAGAGGACTAGTAAAAACCCATTACAGAACCAGGTTTACCTCAAATAACAGGTCCTAGCAACCTACAACCTTTCTGGGTTTGTTTTTGCGTGAGGTTTTTTTGTATGTCTTTTTTCCTACCCTTGAGCTTAAGTGTTATTTGTGCAGATTTCATTTCAGATTTGTTTTTAAATGTATAATTGTCTGCAGTACATTTAAGGTTAAAATGACCCCTGCATACTAAATTAGTACTTGTGCATGAGGGCTTAACCCTTTACAAGTCAGGAGTTAAAACTGAGTTTAATTTGAGAGATGTACTACAATAATTAAATATTATAAAACTGATCATTCCTTCTGATTAAGAAACTATTCTTTTTACATTGATGGCAGTTTTTTGAGGCGGGAAATTATGTTGGTTTTTTTTTATATCAATATCATAGAGTATTGCAAAAATACATCTGAAAGCAATTTGTGCCACTTAATACTACACAAATAAAATAGGTTTTGATATTCACTGCCTTCCTACTCATTTCCATAAGATGCACTGGGTAAGCATGTTTCTCTCACCAGTACTGTGTTCTCAGGTTTTCAAGTAAACAGAGAGCTGCTCATTTCATTACACTAGTGACTATCTGCGTATTGCAATTTTGTAAATTACTTAATAACATAATTAAACCTAATGCACCAGAAGAAAACTGTTTTATACACATGGTCTGCTCATTCCACTAACTGTTTCAATAAACTGAAAAACAAAAATAAGCAGGGCACTGTTTATTTTAAAACCTCATCACTACAAGATTTTGCTATTCTGTTTAGATTTACATTTAGCAAAGACCTCTCCGATGCCAGACTTATTTATTCAGATGTGACCTAACACTCCATCTAAATATTTCATAATTTCATTTACTATCATACTTGAATATTTTTTTTTAAATAAGTTTCATACTGTGCATAAGACTGGGGTAAAGAAATCAACAGATTTGCTTTATTCACTGAGCAGCAAAGTGATATTTTAAAAGGAACATGATTGCCTGTTGCTATTAATTTATTTCAGCAGTTCCTCAAGAAAAAAAAAATCATACTCTGGAGGAGAACAGTCTGTTAATGATCAGTTTGACTCACTACTATATGCAACACACATGACCACCTTGAAAAGAACAAACACTAATTAGCATCGCCTTCAATTCCTGTTTCCAAACCATACTTTTTAACCTGTACACCCAATCTTTTCCAATATTTCCATTAAGGCTGTCAAAAGCAGAAGTTTGGGAACCTTTGCTTGTGACCTTGGCATTTCTTCTCAGGCTTAACGTATTGGCATTTTTTCCTCTGACTGCATCGCTTCTCATTTGTCATGATTATTGTTGAATTTTTCAACTGTCATTCCCGAACGTAAATCAATGGTTGTCGACTTCCCCTTTGTCATATCTGCACTGCCAACAGCCTTTCCCTTCTAAATGAGGCTTCCTCCCTTTCCATCCATTAAAAAAGGCCTGTCTTTTGGAGAAGTCAATCCTTTGTTAGGTCACTCCATTTATCATTCTTCCAATCAGTACCTGACATACTTATTCAGCCAGGTCTTCAACCACACAATCATTGTTCATTTTGGGAGGGGGGGAGAAGGAGAGAGGGAAAAGGGGTACTTTATTTATGCATGGTGTTTTTTGCCATTTATCTTGACCAGTTTTATATTTTTCAATGCCCTTGTATCTTTAGGGGTCCTTACTTGCTCGAAGGAAACACCAAATTCAGTAGAATAAAACACCCCACACCAACAGGGGGAAGGGGAGAGAAAGCCAAGAAAACATTTGGCTGTATTAAGAATAAGAGAAACTAGATGAGCAAGAAGAATCTAACATAACTAATTCAGTTGCGTTACAAAGGGGGTCTAAGAAAATAAAAAATCACTTCTATGTTAAAAAAACCCAAACACCTGGAACAGAAATAGTAATGGATTGCATGACCTCTTTGACAAGGTTTAAGACATATAAAATTGTATTACATAAAAACAGTATCTAAGCGGAATATTGGTTCATAGTGAGTTACAGAAGCCTTCAGGACATGACTTGTTCAATAAAGAAAAGGAAGTTAGTATCTGTTATTTATGCAGGTACAGTCACGTTTAGTTGAGCAAATTCCCAGGGCTGTGCTCCCCTCTACTAATATTTCAAATAGACCTTCAAATGATGTTTCTAACATTACTGGATATCGGGTAGGAAGGGCTGAAGTTTGTAAGAGCTGCTGACAAAAGCAACTAGCTTTTCCTCCATGCTATCTTCTTCTTATTGTTTCCTGTCCTAGGCCAGAGATGAGTCAATATCTAATACCTACTCAGGCACGCCTGCCTCCAGCTCTTTAAGGGGATGGAGAGACAGGAAATCTCTACACCAAATTTCTAAGAGATACCCTTCACTACAGTAAACTAGTCCAGAAGTCCTATTCCAAAACTGCTTCAATTATTAAAGCACTGCCCCGTGCCACGTGTACATCCAGCCCTTGCCTACTAAATAGCACAAACGGGAAAAGAGTGCACTGCTGCCATGCAAGGGCGATTTCTCCCAGAAATTAAAATGGAAAGATGCAAGCTCCTACTACTGTTCCTTCTCAGCATGACAGAATGCTTTTATACCAGCTCACATACCTAAATTTGAGCAAAACCCTAAGTGGGAATAATTAGCAAGAGAAACACCGGCTGGAGAAGCCTCGACTGCACGTACAACTGATACAGGTTCAAGCATTGTGCAGGCCTCATTTCATTAACATCCAATACATTTGTTAACCCGATACTTTAAAGCAGCTAGAAATACACAATTTAGATATGTCTTCTCTCATACTTAATAAAACAAAGGAAATATTCCAATACGTGAAAATTCTAACAGGTGAAAAGCTAAATTTTAGGGGTTTTTAACATTTTAGCTAGACAAACTAAGCTGTAGCTATTCTGCTCTAAGATCTTACTAAGAGAAGGAGGTCTGCTGAAAAACCTCCAAAACTCTGCTGCCTTCTAGATCACCATAAGTGGGACTTTTCTTGATAGCGTCTGGCTCCCTACCAAAACCATAAAGGACACAAAAATCAAGTTAACATGTCTATTGCTGCAACACCACATGCTACTGTTTTATGCATGTTTTCTCTACAAAGATTGATATATTTAATTCCCACAATAATGACACACATACACATATATGTATGAATATATATAACTGGACTTCAAAAATAAAATACATAGAAACTTTGGAAGTGAGAGAAAAGAGGTCTTTGAGATGCATGATTTAAATTCCTTGATGCATCGCGTACCTTAATTTGACCTGGAGTCATTCAAACAGAAGCTTTATCCTATTTGCAAGCAATTACATATCCCATAGGATAGCACAGAAATAAATTTTTCAAAATTATTTTGATGAAATTCAGATGAGGATCTGGGGCGGGCAGATCAGCAGTAAAGCATAATGAAATGGAAGGTCAGGGCATTTTGAACACTAGAAAACTGATTCCTTACTTGATAGGAGTTACCTGTTCCAAGGTGTAAGTTTTACTCTCTCAATGGAATTGATATGGAAGTAAGAATTTTGCCTAGAAATAGGCAATATTCTCACACAGGATAACAACAAATATGCAACATTTCTATCAAAATTATGTACATCATCATCTCTCAGAGTCCAGTTTACCACCAACTTCTGCATTCAAGTCTTTTAGTTGAACACATATAAGTAGCTGATTACTACAGGATATGCTGCTTAATAATACTCTAACTCCATGTAAAACCAGTATTATGAGACAAATGAGATCCCTTCTCATTTGAGGTATCTCATTACAAAAGATAAACCAGTATTTGTTCCCCTTTCCCAGTATTTGTTCCCCTTTCTTTTAGGCCCCACACATTCATATGTTTGACCTTGCTGCAGAGGGGCAAAAGGGATTTTCACACTGCTGTATTTTAAAACTTTACAAGGAGAATCATACAATCATAGAATCATTTGGGTTGAAGACGACCTCTAAGATCACTGACAAATGGTTGGGCAGTGGAACAGCTCCCGAGAGAAGTGGTCATGGCATCAAGCCTGACAGGGTTCAAGTATTCAGACAATGCTTTCAGGCACATGGTGGGATTTTGGGGGCTGTCCTATGCCAGGGCCAGGAGTTGGACTCAATGATGCTTGTGAGTCCCTTCCAACACAGCATATTCTGTGATTCTTTGAACTTTCAAAGCCAATTTTCAAGTTACCAAAGTACAGACATCTAAATGCTAACATTTAGATTTCTTGTTAAATCCATTTTACTACACAAGTAACTACTAGCATTATAGATGGTGCTCCAAACTTGAGATGAGAACTAATTTGATTTATTATTCTTTTCAATCCCCTTATACCTTGCTCAGTAAGACATTTTATTCACGTATTTCTGAGGTAACAAAGGCAAATGCTCTGCTACTATATGTCATAGAAGCTTTATTTATTTATTTAAGCTGTATACGGTAAAGGGTCATTTCCTTGTGGAAGAATTATATACAGCTGATACTGTTTTAAATCATATCATGTAATCCCATTCTTGTCCAAGCAATGGATATACAGATAACAGCAGCAATCTTCCTAAAGTGTAAAAAACCAGTGACCCTTCTGGAACCACAAAGTGACACAAAGAGGCATTATTTGCAAACCAAAAGAGCTATTAATACACAAAACCACTATATTGCAAGCAACAGTGCAGATTTTTTGAATGTCTAAGGAGTAAGGAAAAACAAGCAGAGGTTATAGTTCTAGGTCTAACATCACAGGTTTATGCCTAGCAAATAGAGCACTTTTTATTGAATTCATTCCCTGCTAGTTAGGGCTTCTACTGACTAAAGAAGGGGAGAAATAAAATATCTTACTTGGCAAGCAAAATATGCTATTCTGACACTGAAGGAGTGTTGTGGGAGGGTTTTTTTCTTTGGTTTGGGGTTTTGTTGGGTTTTTTTTCTCATCTTGTCCAAGTAGAGAGTTTTATCATTTATGCATTTGCTCAGACTATATATATGTATTGAAATGTGTTCATATGTACTGGCAACAGACACTATGGGAAAATTGCCTGGATTAAAAAAAAAAAACCCCAATCTGTAACATCATCACCCATTTAGAAGCTCATAAAACATCTAGACATAAAAGGTATGGATTACTGCAATTTCCTCATTTATTTAGTTTTGTAATTATACATTAGATACTAAGGAGAGAAGGGAGAAGTGAACATTCTTATTTGATTTTTTCATTATATATTTTGAAATTGCACCCATAAAGAAAGAAAATGCCCCTTCCTTTAGGTCCAGCATGGAGAATCCTTAAAAGCTGGGCCACCATATATCCCCCAAAGCAAACACATTCAATGCTTAACACAGAAAAGATAGCAATGAATATGTTGATTCTCAAATGCAAACAATATAATATTTTAAAATACATTTAAAATGCCTAGAAACACTAGATTTTTTCATCATGCTAATATATTCTCAGTTTTCTGCTGTTGTTTCAACAAAGGACTAGTAACAATACTTACAACGTTTTAACTGGGGGATTCTGCTTCAGGATGCAATAAATTTTCAAACACATGATATTCAAAAAAAGAACCAAGTATGCTATGGGAGAAACCAATTATATGGGGGTTATTCTATGTATTATAATCATGACATAATTGTTTTGCATTAATTAGATAATATGTGTTTGTAGATAGAAAATTTATTCTCCCATTCAACACAGTGCAACTGAAATAAAACATAAAAGATTATATGGACAGACATCTTTAAAAGTCTGTATTTGAATTAGACTGTTGTTATAAATGACATTTGATCCAAAATCTAGAAGTGCTTTTGATCAAAAACTATGATCTTTGTTTCCTTTTCTGTGTCACAAGAGAACTGCTAACTTGCATTTTATTTCCAGACAGCCTTAGTAGCAATCAGAACGAATTCTGTGAAGCTACACTCAGAAACTTAATTGCATTTTATAACTTCTGTCACAATTATAAACTGAGTCAAATCCTGGAAAATATTGAAATATACCTAACAATATTTCCTTGCAGCTTCCATTTCACTCAGCATGTTTCAACTTGGGTTCCAGAACATCTTTAACATGGGATACGCATTTTTTGAACGCTGGTGCACGAGCTGTACCTTGCTTTTTACTTGCATTTTTCTACTGGACATTATTACATCAGTTACATTAAAGCAACCCACTGAAAATTATAGTATGGACTGTGTTTCTAGCATCTTTCTCATAGAGCAGTTATGAAGCACAGTGCCTTTTAATGCATTATTCTATACCAAATATGTATATATATAATTTACATAAAGATTTTTTGAATGTTTGTATTTTTACTCTTTTCCCCATTTCTCCTTAAAAGACATTTTTAACAGATTATAACAGGAAACTGTATTTCAAAGTCACTGATTTTATTTTTAAAACCTATATTGACAGTTATTCAGGGTTTTTTCCTACAACCTTTAAAATATAAATAGTTCCCAGATTTGTGGAAAACCTTTCAAACCTATGAGTGCTGCAATTTGTGTGGCACTGCATCAGTACCAGGTATAAATTGTAATGATGTATAGCCAAATGAATCTAAACATTTAAAAATTTTCAAGGAAAAACTGTTTGGTTAGGTTGATAATCAGATTTATAAGCCAATACCTTATAAGTGGCTAAAATGAGACCTCTGAGACAATTACTTTTGGTTGAAACACCAAGTTCTTCCAATGCTTACAGGGACAAAGCTGCTTCCATAACAAAACCATTCCGGCCTCTCAGAGAAGCAATGGGCAAGCACAGTTACACAATAGGGAAGTGAAGGGAAGGTCACAGGGCTGTGTGGTACATTTAAAAATGCCAGAAATAGATGCTGATCATCTTGTATTTCTTTCTCAAAAAAGCATCTAATCAGTTCTAAATTTCTTAGACAGTTTGCTTTCTTGCTGCACCTAGAAATGTGTCATTTGTCTATTAAAAAACATAACAGCTCACCACCCCTCCTCACTGGCTTTCATTGGCCTCTCTTTTTTTCCCGTTTAATGTCTCTAACTTCATGCCATGTTCTTTTCCTCTTTCAGCACGGCTGAGCAAGGCTGACAGGCGGATTCCTTTGCTTTTCAGGGTATTAAAGCCACTTTCCCGCTCTGACAGCCTGTTCTACTCTGCCACCTTATAGCTCTGGCTTCACACTTCTCTGGGCAGCCACTGCTTCTTGACAGACCACTGTCACTTCCCATCATCCTCTCTGTATATCCTGTTCTCTCCCCCTCAGCACGCATCCCGACTTTCCAACCAATGCAATTATTTTTTTTGACAAGCCATCCATCAGCTTTAACTTTAAAAGCACTTTCCGCTGATATCCATTGTTAAATCCCTTGCTTTTTATGGAGCTTGCATGAGAGAATATGATATCAGACATTCAAACTACCAAACCATGTAAATTTACTTTGTTCTCAGCTATGTTTCCAATTTCACGTCCAATTTTTCGGTACATTATGCGTAGTTGTTGTGCTTAATATGATGTTGTCAAATCCCATTAAAGTTCACTGCATTGCACGGCTTTAAAAACAGGTTACAATTTGCATTCTATAAAGAAAGGAAGGAGTGCAGTCTGAAGTCAAGCTGAATCTTATTAAAATTATCTGTTCAATTGTTACATTTGTAGATGGAGTAATTTTGAGGCATTAGCTGAGACACATATGAAAATGTCAGTGTGCCAACTAATGACAATGAAAGCAAAAGGAATATATCTGTGAAACTCAATAAAGCTCCTTTGCTGGTGACATAAATTTGATGATAATCCGAGGAAATGAATAAGGGACCATCCAGTTTGAATAGGAATTACCTTTTCTATTAAATCACTTTGCTGTATTTCCACTTGGCCTACATCTTGGTCCTATGCCACAATGAGTCTCTCTCAGTGGACTAAAAAAAAAAAAATCCCCAAAGGACTAACATTCTCTTGAGGAGTATCTTTAGTGTAAGCCTCGTAACCAATTTCAGGCAAACACACTTAAAAAGCAAGAAAAGAATTAGTCTCCCCTCCCCACTTTCTTCATATAAGTGCAGATGAAGTGATTTCCTAATGTAGTATATGTGGACATGTCCAGTGACCAACACCACTGTGCTCTCCAAGCAGGATCTTATGCATAAAAGCTTAAACTCTTACCTAAAGGAAGATAAATCTATATAAATAGACACCGGTATAAATGAAAAGTTCAGAAGTGCTAAAATGCTAGGAACATAAGGATTCAAGAAGAAGTCAATTTTTTTAATGGCATATTTTAATATAGTATCTCACAGTCTTTAAATCCTACCCCTGGCAACTGGTAGCATGGCTTTTTCTTAGAGCAAGACATGAGACAGTCGGTGATAAGTAACGCTTCTGTAAGTATCATTCAGTTACCACTGTGTATTTTTTGCAATTCAATACCATTAAAACCTGCTATAAGTAAGCAAACACAGTATATAGCTTACGTTACATCCCTGAAGTTACTCTTTGACTACAAAAAGGAAGAAATAAGCCTGTTTGGCATATCTAAGCTCTCACCCTCAGGTAAAATCTTTTCAGATTCACCCTGCCATTTCTCAAAAAGCATGTTAAGAGGTAAAGTTCAGATTTCTGGAACCTATTTAAAGCAAAAAGGAAAGGACAACACTAAAAGAATCGAGCAACAGCTGCTCAGTCAACAGGCTCAACACAAATGCCTTACAATGGAACAATATATAATGGTCCCCAACAAAAGTGAACAAAAAAGACTTGTTCATCTAGAAGTGCTAATATGATTAAAGATTACCATGATTTATCTTTTCCAGATCTATTTAAGTTTATTCTGAACAGTTTTTCTGTGACTTTGCACAGGAGCAGGTTACAAATAAAGTTACTCTTTTCACATGTTCTCCTAATCATGTTTCTCCAAATAGCAATTCATCCTATTTTGAATTTCACACAATGAATTTCCAATTTCTCTATTAAGATTATTATAGGCTTCCAAAACCTCTGAACCTCTTGTCCTTCTGTTAACCAGCTATAATCAAATATTACCTGCCAGCTGACTGTACTGTCTCAATCCAACCCACTGTATATTAATGTCATCCATTTTGGATCTGGTTTTCAAGGAAAATATGAGCACTGGAGAGTATATAGGGTACTAATTATATACCCAGTTCTAACCTACATCACTGAGCTACTCTGCTCAAATCTCTCCATCCTTCTTTCCCTTCAGTGAATTTTCAAAAATTTTTCCAAAACTTGGAGATAAACAGATGTATTCAACAAAGGCCAGCGTAAGGTCATACTTAGGGAGGAATAACCTCAGGTACCAGTACAGGTTGGGGGCTGACCTTCTGGAGAGCAGCTCTTCAGAGAAGAACCTGGGAGTCTTGGTGGATGATAAGCTGACCATGAGCCAGCAGAGTGTCCTTGCTGCTAGGAGGGCCAATGGGATTCTGGGGTGCATCTGGAAGACTGTGGCCAGCAAGGCGACAGAGGTGATCTTTCCCTCTACTTGGCCCTAGTGAGGCCACATCAGGAGAGGTCTATTCAATTCTAGTCTCAACAGGTCAAGAAAGACAAGGAGCTGCTGGAAAAGCGACTGGCAGAGACCACAAAGATGATTCTGGGTCTGGAGCATCTCTCTGATGAGGAGAGACTGCGGGAGCTGGGCCTGTTTAGTCTGGAGAAGAGAAGACTGAGAGGGGATCTCATCAATCCGTACAAACATATCAAAGGTGGGTGTCAGGGGGATGGTGCCAGACTCTATTCATGGTGCCCGGAAACAGGACAAGGAGCAACGGCCATAAACTAGAACACAAGAAGTTCCACCTCAACATGAGGAAGAGCTTCTTTATGTTGAGGTTGGAAGAACACTGGAACAGGCTGCCCAGGGAGAGCATGGAGTCTCCTCTGGAGACATTCCAAATGCACCTGAATGGTTCCTGTGTTACTTGCTCTAGGTGACCTTGGCAGGGGAGTTGGACTGGATGAGCTCCAGGGGTCCTTTCCAACCCTAATTTTCCTGTGATTCCTTAATTTTACACTAAGTTTAAAAATAATGAAGCTTACACCAAAAATAAAAAATAGGGAATGTGTGTATGTCATTTAACTAAAATCAGCAAAAGTGTAAGTATCCTGAACTACACAATAGTTACATTCATTCTATGTGACTAAAACATTCTTATTTTCATGTCGTATTTAAGAAATTGAAGAATGTAGTTCTTACCCAAGCAACCCATTAAAGATATCATACCTTCTTTAAACCTCTTTGGTGAACTACTGATGTTAATATCTACAACTTCCACCTCAGCATAAACAAATTTTTCTACCTTTTTAGTTAATTTATTTGAATTATGTACAGCCAGTTCTTTCAAACTTTCACTGTGACAATAGATATCACGTAGAAGAGAACATCTACCATTTAACAAAACAGTTAGAAATCTTCCCTTTCAAGCTGTGGAGTAAGATACAGGTACAGATATTAAAACCTCTGTGTATCAGATCCACTGGGAAGCTTATTAAAGCTTGTTCCAGAGAATCTCACTATTTCTGAACCATGTTTGTGTCCGAAATTCCTGTATGAATTCACACTTCCCAGGAGACAAGCTCAGCACAGAAATCTGTAAATCAGTATAATCCATGTGAATCTGTGAAGTCAATTTTCATGATAAAGGAAGAACAGAGTTTGAGAGTTTGCATGTGCCCTCTGTAGTTAAGGACAGTTTTAAACATATCTTCTCTGCTTTGGTGTCAAGTTTTTTGAGCATTACATCCATTTTTTCTTTACCAGAAAATGACCAACGGAAATAACGGTACAATTTACTAATAAAGGAGAATGAAGATGATCACTTGTCTTCCCATTCTATCCATCTTACTAATAAACTGCTTTCTAGTAAACTTGTCTCAAAGACATCATCATTTTAAAAAAAGGAAAAAACCCACAAACCCACAACTGCTTTTGCTCTTTATGTCTCACATTACTTTACATGAAAGCACTCAGAGACTTAAAAAAAGAAAAATATATATATATACACACATGCTATTCTTCACGGGGTCATCCTTTAAATCCATCTCTCACACACTTACAAGGTAACTGATTCTGTTTAGGTATTAAACACATTTGTTAGCAATGTTTAGAACATTTTGCTATTTCCTCTGACATCCACATAAAAATATTATGGTTTTCCAATGCTTAAAAGCAGATTAATATTGATGCAAACCCCTTCATCTGAAAGGTAGGGGATTTTTTGTTGGGTTTGGGGGTGGGGTGGGTAGTGGGGGAAGGGGTTGTTTTTCATAGTTCTTGAAGCTATGCTCATTGGTTGAAAGAGAAAGCAAACTTTTCAATACACCATATAAATCATCCTAGAGAATGTTAAATGTAAACTAAAGCAAATGACCAAGGGAAAAAAAAAAAGGTTGACTTAGAGGAAAATGTCTCTGTTTTTTCATAGAATTGCTTCAAATCTCAGAGTTTAAAAACATTCAGCTCTAGAAGTCATCTTCTTTACCCTACACAGCATTCCAATCTTTATAATTAAAACTCTGAGGCTTTACACATCCTGAAAGAGTCAGAAATCACAGAATCAGAACAGTCCAGGCTAGAAGACACCTTTAGGGATCACCTATTCCATCCAATCCCCCTGCAATAAGCAGGGACATCCAGCCAGATCAAGTCACCCACATCCCCATCACAGCTCACCTCAGATGTGCCCAGGGATAGTGCCTCTACCACCTCTCAAGAAAACCTGTTCCAGTGCACCACCCTCGGAGGAAAAAGCTCCTCCTAATGTCTAAACTAAACCTACCCTCTTTTCAGTTTAAAACGTTATTCTACAACATGTCCTTGTGAAGTGTCCCTCTCCAGCTTTCTTGTAAGCCCCCTTTAGGTACTGCAACAAGGTCACCAAGGTCTCCCCAGAGCCTTATCTTCTCCAGGCTGAAGAACCCCAGCTCTCTTGGCCTCAAGGGAGAAGTTCTCCAGTCCTCTGATCATATTTTCCCAAAGCAGACAAAGCCTATTCTCTTCTCTCATGAAGGTGAGAAAGATTTTATAAATACACTATGGCTGGAGTAAACTAATTTTTAATAGTAGTTTAGATTTCTGTCTATCTAAAAGGAGGACACAGACTTCTGTAAAGTGAAGCAGATTGAGAATGCATATGGAAACGCCAGCAAAAAATGAAATTAGTTCCTATCATGAAATAGACATGCATTTGCACTTCACAAATAGTGATTTTAACCCATTTTCAGATTAAAGGCAAGGAATAGCAGCCATCCCTTAGAATGCTAGAAAGAGCACTTTTCATAAGACTGCACCCTTTTCATCACTGGTGATGCTCTAAAGGAAGAGTAAACAACAAACCGGAATTACAAAGACTGATGTCCTTTTAGTTCCTGCCACATATTCTAGAGATTAAATTCACACATGTATCAGAAAGAAGTCGACAATGAAAAATTTACTTTCAACATGCTGATAAAGAATTATACCTTCCCACTACCAGAACTTTCCCAAATTTCACAACAGCCTATAACTATGGCTTATAGTAGTGCTCTAAACAATACTTTCTGCCTCCATTAATAAAAAAAAAATCTACTTTTCTGCTTATGCAGAAGCCATGCTCTACTTCAAGCACATTAAAATTTCAAAACACTGAATTAACAACCAAGTGCAGGCAAGACCTCAAGTTACCCCAACATTCTCATTGGAACTTGCCACAGTTTTCTGAATGCGTCACTTCAAAGTGACTGAATGACAACATGTTTGTTTCCTCTGTTAACCTTTCCTAGGTTGCAGATAAGACACCTGTTGGGAGAGAAGTAGAAATGGGAATGCATGCACACCAGTAGTCTGATAAAACACTACATTTTTATGAAGTATATTTAATAATAAAAGCAAAAAAGCCAAGATATTGGTATTCTGCTGGTATTCTTTCATTGTCTGATATGTGTTGTTTGTAAAACATTAAAAAAAAAAGCTAGTGCAATCTCAAAATGCAAGTAATACTCAGTATCCCAAAGACTGAGATACCTCAAAGAGCATTATTACAGCATTAGGAAAGCTCAATGGATCTCATGTATGAAAGAACACAGACTAAAGGAAGATTCTGTATAAATGTTAATACCGCAATTGAGTGGGAACATTTTCAGATAGAAAATACATAGAAGCAGCACTATCAGTCATGAACCAAGCACTTAAAAGACAATGCCAGTTTGGTTTTGTACTATTTCTTTTGATCTCACTTAAGTTCTTTCTCATATTTTATTCATTTTTACTTTTTACCAAAAGGTGCAACTTCAGCATACTATGCACCTTGGTCTCTACTAGCAACATGATAGTAGATTAAACCTTAGATATAAAGCTATTTTCAACAATTTTACTTAATATAGAAACTATGTTTATTGTATCTTTTTTTTAGCCATTCATACACCAATACAGACATCCAAATAGGATTAAATAAAAATTTTGGATTTCTCATCATCAAAAGGGTTAAAATGTCTTTTTCCCCACCTCCAAACACTGACTGCATTTTCCTTTCCTCATTTATCCTATTTTCTAACTGTTAAAAAGAAATACAGACTTCTTCAGAGCTAGCAGTTTTGCTTAACTCACTTAAGAATAAAGATTCAAGGCTCTGAGCCTCTGCCCTTACCACCATCAATTCTAGTCCCACCTGAAATTTAAAATACTAAAGTGATTGTGGTGAATTTCTGGGAGTCAATCTTTCTGGCTGAATGGTTGTCTTCTTGATGGAGAATGGCAGTTGTCCCTGAGGAGAAGGGTAATAGTAGGATTTTGTCTTTTCCTTTAAGTCAGATTAACCACATACCGCTGCTGAGTCAGCCATACCTGCAAGCAGACAGCAATCATTATGTTCTTGATCAAGTCTACCTTTCCCAGGAGCACAGCTGGACACAAAATAACCCCTCATGTCACTGAAGTGATGTTCTGGGTTGAATATATTAGGAGACCAACCCAATATTTTTCTAATAGCAGAACATTATAGTTTAAGATGAAAGAGCTAGAAAGGCTACCACACTAGAAAAACAAACCAAAACAACCAATCAACCTAATGCAAGTGTACTTAAAATGTAGTGCAATATTCTAGCTCAAGTTACAGACAAGTTATGAATGTTGATAAATAAATTATTTTACTTGAAGCCTGCCATTTTTAATAGCAAGCAATAGAGAACATATGATCCTGTGTGGAGTAAGGGATTTCTTGCATTGTCTATATGCAGGTACACATTATAGATATTACAAAATATATCAGCCTATGCTTTTTAAATACATGGTTCACTTGACTGATGGTTATTTCTACACTGGCTGTAAACTTTGCAGTAAGCAATTACACCCATTTGGAGGCCAAGCTTCTGAAATACATTGCACCAGGGCATGCTGGCTGCTGTTAGGTTTATCCAACTGCCATAGCAACTGCAGCCAGAATATAAAGAGCTTCTCAAAAAGGCAGCTTTACATAAGGTCAACAAGTCCCCTGACAAAAATTTCACATAGTGCTCAATCTCAGACATACAGCCAAATCTTTGTTCTCTTCATAATCCTTAGGCAAAAAACAAAGCTAATGACAATCACAGGCAACATATTAAATGATAGTATTTTCAGCACAGCTGGGATTCCATTCTATAAATAATTTTAAAACTGTTACCCAACCACGTATTACGATAAAGAGCTGACAAAGGTCTTGCTCAATAAGCAGTTACCAGCATGGTTTTGCTACTAGGGATGAAGGATTTTCTTTCTACAAAGATTTTTCTTTTCTAAATACCTATAGTGACTTTTCAGGTGCTTCTATAAACATGTCACTGTCAGTTACAATGAGTGGATGCTTCCTTTTGTTGAAAGTTAAAATTAATAAAATCTTGAGAACCAAAATAGCAACAATTACCATAATCAGACTCTTCCATACTTTATAACAGTACTATCATACAGCACAAACAGGCTTATTCAGCAAAAGGAGAAGCTTTCAAAAATTATACCAAAACACTTCATAAAATATTGTGTACTACTTGATGGGGAATTCTACCTTTTCTAATCAAAATGCTATCAAAGAAAAGTTCAAGTGCAGTTCTATGACAAATAAGTAGGTAAAAAATGGCAGGTTCACTCAACAGGTCTTCTACCAATGCTTCCTTGCAATTCTGCATTCTTGGTTCCTCACGGGCCTTTTTAATCTGAGAAATACTAAATTAAAGAGTGGACAAACAAAGCATTAAACAAATATAAAAAATTTACTTCTTCCTCATCAAGCATACGAGATTTAGAGGATCCATGTGCAACACTTCATAACAAACAGAACTCTAAAATCTTGTTTCATAGTGGAATAATGAAGGAAAAATATTTAGCATTTTAATCACATTCCTATATTATAGACATTTTATTTAAAATATTCCCTTCTATAACTGAACAGGAGGAAACACCAAACCAATGACCTTCAAACAGCTGCTTGCATTTAAATTTGCCCTAACAGTCTGAGCATTAGACCCATATTCCAGGAATACTTTTAGCCAATTGAAGCCTTGAAACAGTGTCCAAAAAACAATCAAAAGAACTCGGGAAAATTACAGAAAACAAATTACTTGCATTTCCAAAGCAGATGCTTGATACCTATAAAGTGAAACAAAAAAAACATGAAGCCAGGCACTTTGCAGGGTCAGAGAAAGAAAGTTAAGAAGTTCTATCATGTCTGCCAAATTTTTATTGCCTTTAAAGTTTTTTGAAAGTATTTTAATATCTTGATTTGAAAATCTGTTCTATCACATCTGCTTCTCATATTAAGCTCTTCTTCCAAGCCTACAGTAGCTACTATCATATTGCCTACAGAAACAACACCTGGCTCTCCAACACAAGAGCTCTACCTCCGAGAGAATCAGCAACGATCAACTACCAAGTCAAAAAGTCTTTACTTGCACCACACTGCTATGCAAGAAAGATAACATACAGATAGAAGAATAACTTTTATGCTAACCAAGCTCAGATAAATGAAACTCTTCTGACTGACAGCGCAACATAAAGTCACTGTGTATTACTGTCTTGGTTCAAGCAAAGGTAGTCAACAGAAAAACTTCCATTTGATTTAATACTGTAATCTCCCCTTTTAGAGGAGTTTTAAATTGTTTGCACAGTTAGCACTTCTCAGAAAAAAGTTTAGAGGATGTAGATGGGTGGGACAAGAATCTATTAATTCTGGCTGTTGCTCCTTCCTTGAAAGCAGTACCGGTTTATCATTATTGGATGGTGTCACAGCACACAGAAAAATGAAGAGCACATCACAAGAGCAAGCTCTGAAAGCAACATTTAAAAAAAGGTTGTTCTCAGTCCAATACTCTGATCCTGAGTCTTAACATTCATTCACCTAGGTGAAAAAAATGTCTAACACAAACAGCAGTCCAGCACCTCTTCTGTCCCTGAAGTCCATGATTTTACCCGAGCAAAAAAAACTGACCGAGGAGCTCCAGAAGGAAGACTTCTTCAGATCCAAGAAACAGAATTTCAACAGGTCCATGACACTGCTGACTGCTAATGGGAAGGACAGAGGCTAGACAGCACTCCAAGATAAAGACACCTGTATATTCCTGGAGCAAACACTCAGAGAAAAGATAACTCCTTCTGAGTGCCATAGCCTTCAGTACATTTGTTGCATTTTCTTTTTAGTAGAAACAAAAGAATTAGATTTCATGACATCAATCCTTCAAAGCTATACTTGTCTTTTCATTAAACAGCAAATGCATTTACCTCAAATATTTTCAGATAAAAATCTCTAGTGATCCTGAAATGTTAAGCTGCTCAATCCCCCATAGCCTTGACAATTCTGCAAAATTACTTAATGCAAAGGCTAGAGGCCTCCAGAGCAGAGCTGATTCCTCCCAAAGGATAACTCCCCTCCCCAGCTGGTTGCAGTTCTCTCTGGGAACTACTTCATGACATCCATCTCTAAAATTATTCAGGTCAGTTCCACTTAGAAGAGAGTGTTAAGAACACCTGAAGAGCACGGACCTAACACCCCAGAAGGCTACACACGTTGCTTTTTTATGCATTAATGTCTCACAACTTTTACAGTGTTGCCTTCCACATTCCAGAGATGTGAAAGCAGCTCAGCACTTCATACACAGATTATATTACTTGCATCTGAAACACGGGGGTTTTTTCCCTCCCCTTGTCCCACATTAAACTATATTTGTTCTGATTGTGTGGGAGAGGCCAGTTGTAGCTGTAGTTACACTCTAACATTATTGTAAAGCAATATCATGCTGCCATGCAATAGCTCTTTAATGTCAACCATAACCTTCATAAATGGGTTTGTAACGAGAAACCCTTGTTTGTCATTCAGTAGGTATGATTGATGCCATGTGAGTGAAGTGTAGCCACAGTGACCATCTCAATAACATGAACAGCTGCCAAATATTCATTTAGCAGAATGAGTTTAAAAAACTTTGAGCAGATTGCTTTCACAAGGCTGCTTTCAACAAAAGGAAACATAATTAACGAGCTAATATCAGCATGTGTCTGGCTAAGCTAATGAATATCAAATTACACAGAATCCTGTATAAATCATCATTATCCTGAATTTTAATTGAACTTGCAATTAAACATGACAAATTTTATATACACTAAACCTTTAATTTATACTTTCAAATAAGAAATAATTTATCATTTTTAGTATTTCATAGTTAATTTCCCAATATGTACACTTCTAATTAACAAGGACAGACAGGCCTTAAAAAAAAAAAAAAGAAAGAAAAACACACCAAAACCTGCTGAATAGCTCCATTGGTTACATCAACTTTCAGCAGATTAAAATCAGAGGCCAGAAACTTAGAACAGTGCAGCAAACCACTGCTTCTGCAAATCGTATTTAATTTCAAACTCATCCTTTGAATACCATATGCAGCTAGAAAAGACCTGAGCTGCAGCAATGTCTAAGGGGCAATTTGATATCTGGGTTAGGTTTCTGCAAAAGAAGCAAAAGTTTTGGAACAAATTCTTAGTAATAACTTTGTAATGCTTCATTTATACAGTTTCTTAATCTTTTTGTTCCTATGGACTAGAGCTGTCACCATACAAAATAGTGCTTCTTGACAAAAGAGTATCTTATTCATTATCTAGTTTAATCTTAATTATAGTCCCTCATTTATGATCATTCCCTTTTGCTTATCTCCAGTATCATCCGAGAACGTGAAGACAAGGATTCCTTTCCCTACCTCCTAATACTCACATGCTCCAGTAACTTTTTCTGTTTCATCAAAATATTACAGTTTCTATTCATTTCTAAATAGAAAAATTTGATGCACTGAAATAAAATAAATGGGTCTTATAGTTGTGAATGTGGAGTTTAGAGACAGAAGCAGCTGCATCACTGAAAGCAGGCACAAAGTTCTGTTAGCACAGCTAACTCAGCTGGAAGAGCGTGAGGAAAAAAATACCATTACAGCCATGCCAGCAAAGTCTGTGATACAGAGATGGTCAGGATGGCACGAACGTGCATTTGTTCAAGGAGTTTCCAACAGTGGATGAAAATGCTCCTTCTTCTGGCATACCTTGCTCTCCCCGCCTAGGAGACTGCCAGCAGAATTATGCTGGCACAACTGGCAAAAGAGTGCCCTAACACAGGCCAGCCCCTGGCTAGGAAAGGCTATACACAACTAAATAGCACTCACATGGAAAATGTGGTCAAACCCACACTGCAATTAACATCTATATGGCTGCAGTGAAGATTTCAACACTTTCAGACACAAATCTCATCGAAACCTCAAGACAGGGCATACAACAGATTAAAGAAAGTATTCTCAGATACTCAAGGTTTTTAAAAGTTGCTTTCATTCAGTTCCCTAACACTATTCATCCTTCAAAAGTAGATGGATGTTTCAAAATCCTTATTACAAAGAAGAGTCTTCATCATGCAATTTGCTGAACCTTCAAGACAATGCGCATTGTGAAGTCCCATTGCTCACTGACCATAGCAATGAAACAACTGGGGATATAAAAGGATGAAACTAAGGGAAACTGAAAGCTTCTCCCACTAGGAAACAGCTTGAGGAATTCTATTAATTCCCACTGCAAATTAGGTCAACAGCTTTCATATTTACAGCACTCAGCAGTTAAAGAGTGAAATTTCTGATTTAATGAGCAGTAGAATTAGGGATACAACAGGCAACTTCTGCTACTACTGTTAATTATAGTAAACATGTTTGGGTGCTTCTTGCAGTCCTTGCTTTTCCTCAAGCCAGCTACATACCTCTATTATTTTATTTTTTTCCCAGTGCTCTCCTAGGTATTTAGTATCTGGCTATGCTCATAATTTTTTGAACACGTTTAAGAATGAACTTATCTGCCCACGCTGACTAACTGAGATGTGGATATCCTAGAAGAAGCTCCAATGTTTACAGACCACTTGAATGAAAGCCTCTGTCATGCAGCTCAGCAGGACTTCATTCCTATACATCCATTTCCCCAAAATGCTTTGAGAAATGCAAAGCAAAAATCCCAGAAGAAATATTAGGGATTCAGTGAGTGATTTCCAGAATTATTTCTCCACCTTGTTGGCACAGTTCCACAAGTTACTTAATCCCTAACAGAAATCAGAGACAAAAGGCAATTAATCAGCAGAGTATCCATCTCTGGTTAGAGCTTCCTAATTACTGAGATACTGTTGTGATTCTGCCACTGCCTAACTATATGATCTTCAATAACTACTGTGCCTCTGTCTCCCCATTTATTCTCTCGGAAAGAAGTAAACTGATACTTAACTCACCCAACAGCCTTTTATTTTTCCACTAATAAATCCTTCTACCGAATATTTGCACATCTTTGCTCCCATATTTCCCGTTCAAGCCACATGCAGAGCCCTCACCTTTCTGACACCACTCCTTCTGCAAACACACATTCTAGTCAGCAAAAACAACATTGCCTACCCATCACTGAGAACAAATAAATGAATTAACTCAGACATAATTCTCCTCTAGGTTTTCCTAGTGCATTTTGCATTGTCTGTCTACTTAGATTACAAGCCCCTCAGAGCAAGGACACATTGTCTTGTTTGACTTGTACAGCTCTGAGCACACTGTTTGCACATAAATAATATTAACACCAATGATAATACTGGTTTGGCCAGTCTCAATAGGCATGAAAATGAGGCAGCAAGTGCTTCCATTTTTCTTTTTCACATAAGGAAATGTCATATTTCTTCTCATTTTTCAGGGACTTACAAACCTAATGGAACTGCACGTACCAAGGCTCTGAATGTTTAATGCTTTTGCTGAAAAGCACTATGTGTTCATGCAGGAGAAGCAGCAGGACAAATATTTTCACACGTTTTCAGAGAGCTGAGTGAAACTGGCTCCACCAGAATTTACAGCTGAAGACTACCAGAATTTACAACTTGTGAAATTGTGGCTGTCTGTATTTTCTCATTACAGTGTGCTTGCCAGAGATAGAGAAGGTGGGGGGTTTTTTCCCTTTTTTTTCTTTTTCTTGCCATCTACTGTCGCACTACTTCCTAGTTAAACCTTGTCTCAAGTTATCAACACTCTCTGGAGAGATAAGCTTCTTCTCACTTACACCCTGTCACTAATAATCGAACTTTCAAGACTCCATCTCGAAAAGAGACTACTGGAGGCACACAGGTCACAGGAATTAACTGCCACCAGTCCTTGCAGAAAACTAAGCTCATCAATCTATAGCTTCTCGTCATAATTAGAATAACGGCTTTGAAAATTTGGGCTGATGTTGACTCGGTCTTATGCCACAAAGACCACTGATTAAAATCTTGGTGTGAAAGTTAATGATAAGTGCTGGTGGCGTTGTCGTGGAGACAGGGACAAACAATTCCCTTGCCGTGACATTTTCAATGTCCTGCAGAAGAAAAACTGTCCTCTTTAGTGTGGCACTGTATGAAGCTTATTTATGGCTACAGGGCTTGCTGGATTGATGACTGTCGTAACACACTGTCAAATCCTTTACTGACACATTCATTTTTTTAACCCCCTGGTGTGGCAGAAATAAAACACAACAAAAATGTGAAAGTATTATTTATCAGTTTCTGTTTGAGTAAATAGTGGATGAAATAAATTTGGTATATGTTTGTACCCAGATGTGCACACAACTCCCTACATTTATTAAATGCACAAGAAACAAAAAGTATTTAACGCAGTTGAAGATTCTCTTATAGTTTTTGACTGCAGTTTTGCAATGGATTTTAACAGACAAAACCCAAAACAGCTAGTGTAGTTAAAGCTTTAAGAATACAGCTTTGATTACACTGTGTCCACTGTGTATATAGCAAAATACAGTATATTGCACACTTGACATTAAAATTTAAGAACATCAGAAGCATGATCTTTGTTTTGATACTGCATTTCAGAAAGTCAGGCTGAGGTTGCCACCAGCCTACTGACAGTAGCATGCTCTAATGTTAACATCTGCAGGATTATTATTATCACTTTGAAATTAGAAGGTGCTCCTTCTGTCTTCTCTTTCAGATAAAATTTGTTTCCTTCCCATTAAGTAGTGTGAACAATATTTTTTAGCTTTAAGGCTCTTGTTAACTTCCTGCAACTTTTACAATACACCAGTTAACCATTACAAGAATATCACTCTGGACTACAAGTAAATTTACAGTCCGATCCTCATCAGAGAGAGCTGAAAATGCATGTGTGAAACCTCTGGACTGAACATACTCAAAAGTTTCTGTGCACAGATTTTTCATACTGATTACATTTTCAGGAATTACGCCTGCTTTAGCTTCCAGGCTCAAAATTACTAAAAGAGGATTCCTCTGCTTCAAAACTCAGAAGCACCTTTGTCTGTCTAGGGAGAAAAAAATAGAAGTCCGAGATTTACTCATTCCCCGTATCACAAAAAGAAAATAAACCCACTGTCATTTTCTCTCCCTTTGTCCAATGGACTCTTCTTTAAAAATATTTATTGCATCTCTTCTAAGTAAAAAATCCTGGGGGAGGGAGGTGTCAAATTAGCACACTGCTCTTTCACAATATTTAAATACAAAGTGAGTGAGCAAAAGGTTGCTCTCTGTACTCAATAATTGTAACTCCATCAATGTTACCCACAGATACAGCAGAACACACTGAGAAAGTTCTACACATAAAAGGAAATCAAAATCAAAATTTGGTGACTGAGCATAATTAAGACTTTGTATGCGCAACCTGAAAATGTGATAGCTACATGGAAGTTCCTTAATCCTCAGGTGCTGACTTACCTTACCTACCATCTATGTACTTTCTCCCACTCCTCCCCCATTCCACAGCACTCCCACCACACACCATGATTTAATATACATATCTCAGCCATGGAAATGCTCTTAGGAGGTTTACATGGAAGTGTCTTCAAATCTGGACCCAGATAAATCATTGCTTCCCCCAACATTGGATGTTTGTCAATCGTAATAATTGTTATTTATAGCCTTCGAATATTCTCTTCTTGTATTATTTTGGATTACAGCTTCAGATTTTGGGCTTTAAAAAGGCAAAGGATCTAAGATAAGAGGTACATCTTTAACCTAGCATTTGATAACTACCAGCATACACTACCAATGCTCCAAGTCCCATCAGTAATTTAAGTATGTAAATAAAATGTGCAAGTTTCTCAAGACATTTAGGGACTCTAACAAAGTGCTATAATTTACTTCACAAAACATTATGAAATCATTTTAGTTGAGGAAATTAAGAACTGATCCTCCAGAGCTATCAAAAACAAAAGAAAAAGAGAGAGTCCTATTTCAATAAAATTTAATCCTTCAGATTTCTTAGAAAACTTTGTGAAGCTTCAGCCAATACTAGACCATACTAATACATGAGGTGGTTTAGAATTATTTGAATTTCTCAATTGCAGCATTCAATCCTTCAAGTCAATATACACCAAAATAAATCTGCCCGTCGGCAATTTCAAGTTCCAAACACTTATATCTAATTCATATAACAGAAATTGTCATCAGTTACTCCTTTTTCAACTCTGTAAACTATATACAGATATTTCAGGTTAATGTATGAACTAAGTGCTACAGAGTTTCTTGCATAGGTTCGTGACAAAATGTCAGTCTTTAATTTTCTTTGCTTTGTTGGTTTGCAACTCAAACTTATAATGTGAAAGTGTTTTTTAATGAGGGGGAATTAAAGTGGTCTAAAATGGTTATAAAATACAGTTTATACCCTTCTTATGCCTGATGAAAAAGCAGAGTCTACCACATGGTAACTCTGGGTGACTAAAAAGATTGTCAAATATATTAAAAAAAAACCAAACAAAACCCAACCAAAAAAACCTCTAGCAGTCAGTTTTAATTTTTTCATGGCCATCAGCTTTTCTTGTCCTATTAGTTGCCATAATAGCAACACAGTGTTGAGCAAAATACCAGAAGCTTTCATTAGAACCATTAACATAATTTGATAACTGATGGTATTTGATTTCTGACTTTTGAACTTTGAGTTAAAGCTTGGTGTAAGATATAATCTCACTGATTGGATGTTTTTTAAAATACGATCACTTCAAGTTATATTTCTTTGTTAACTGTAATTAATGTTCACATTTGTCACAAATTATATTATTTAAGAAAGAGGCAACAACGATGAAAGATGTGACAATGTTAAACCCATGTCATCTTCCCCGAAATGATTAAGCCCTTATTTAAGGATTGCTCAAAATAAACTGGAGCCATGCATGCAGTAATGGATACATACAAATATGAACTTCTCAATAAAGCATTAATGGTTTTGCTTAACTTAAAAACAAATTAAAAGTTTAATACTAAATCCATCTATGTCAGATGCTTTAGAGCCATGGTCAGGATGTTCTACTTATAACACAGTATTCAGTTATAAACTGTTTTCCCAATCTTTAAATACAGTCAAAGTAGAGCTTTTTCAGCTCCTGTCTCCACTGCTGTGAGTAGGGATTTACAGACTGATAGAAGCTTCCCCTCTGCCCACAGTTCTTACAATCATAAACTTTCTCTGCTCACTCAGCATTTGGCCACACTGGTGTTAGAGCTTGAGCTCCTAAACCTTGCCTCCTGGGAGGGCTCCTCAGTCTGGTACCTGCTCTGTGCTGCCAGAGCAGGTGAGATGATAAGAGTGGGAAGTTTTCTCTCGCAGCCAGGCCCAAGAAGCTCATGCTCGTGTGCAGATCCCTGCGGGGATGTGTCCAGGTCAGTTATTGCAAGCCACGTGCCTCTTTATTATGGCAAGCAAAGGACTGCAATACAAATACAGGCTTTTGAAAGCTATTTTTGTATTGACAAGTGAGTGAGTAAAGTGGCAGGGGGAGGGACGTTTCTGTTTAACTTGGTCAGATTAAGGACCCGAAACAGACTTTAATGTTCAAAATGTCCTACATGCATATAGCAAACTAACTGTCCTGCAACAATAATTGCATATAATGCATCATCTGTGTCATATCAATGACCCTCTTTGCTAGGCACTGTATACAATCACACAGATGCTTCGTATGGACATTTATGGCATCTTCATTAGTAATAGAAATCCTACATCATCACAGTTGCATTAAAAAATGCAAAGAAACACACGCTATCACCTTACAAAGATTTCAGTTGGGTTCACTGAGGACTGTAAAAACAAACGTTCACATTCAGACCCCTTTGGCAAAACTGTAAATGCCAGAAATATTCAAAACTCTCAAAACTTTATAACACACTAATCTAAAATACATTGGAGAAAGGGAAAGGGTGAAAAAGAAGCAAGATGATGAGTCAGAAATCACATTTTCAGCTGACCTCGAAAAATAATTTTGTGGTATCAATTCATCATTAGCAGGAATTAAGCCTTCAAAAGTGAAAAGGGCTTATAAAATTTTTAAGTAATTTTATACCTAATATTCTTCTAAACAAACAGTGATTCAGTGGGCATAGAAAGTAGTGAAGTCAATACAAGAATATTTAATTTTTAAAGAGAATTAGGTTTTTTCTAATTTCCAAGATTATGCTAATGAAAACGACTAAATACTCTTACATTCAAAAACATTTAAACAAAAGGAAAGAGGCAAGAGAAATTCCACACCTCGCCCACCCATCTGGAGGTAACATTAAACCAACCTTTTCCAGATTTCTTAGAGTGGAATTTAAGGCTTGTGTGTTTCAACAGGAATATTCTCCATCAGGAATTTGTGTGTCTTAAGCCTCTCTGAAAACACCTGATACAAGGGCGGGGCTCTTATTTCCCTTAGAGTTGAAATGTCTGCCACGACTTTAAGTGGCACTCAGGCAAAGGACAGAGATTTAGTTTTGGAGTCCACTGCCGTAAAATCTTTCTCAGTAGCATGTGGTTGGAGAAAAAAGTCTCAATATATATTTTTTAAATTACAAAAGGATTCCAACATACATGGCTGAAGTCAAGTCATTGAAATATACTGCCTGTTGGTATCATGTCCTGTGAGGTGGGCAGTGACACAACTGCACGGCTATTCTTTGTCATCACAATTGTTGCCATAGTGTCTCCTCTGCAGCTGATGTAATCATGTATGCCACTATTAAAAAATAATTACTCTTCCATGCATAAAACACATTCACTGCAAAGATAAAATATAGTTTGGATCCCACTTCATATTTTGCTTAAAAGTTCTTTCAACTTCCTGGCACAATGAACCTCTCTAAATCTCAACGCAGTATCAATCATTATAAGAATTTCCTTACACTTACTGTAATACCAATTTGCTATAGGATGAATACATTTCAATTTTTCTTACGCAAAACTTTAATTTCTAGAATTTATAAGACACAACTCTCACAGAACACAAACTTGGCAACAAACATTGCTTTGTCTTTGATTTTTTTCTCATAAAAACAATTGAGAGAGAGAGGAAAGAAGCATTAAAACTGTATTGATGTCATAGAAGACTGCAGAAAGAAATACTTAGTGCAAAGCCAATCCACTGAGATATTTTTCAGAAAGCACAGTCCATGCCATATTGTCCTTGTCTGTGACTCAGAAACAAACAATAAGAAGGATAGTTGGGTATTAAGAAACCTGACAGTTTAGTAAAATATGCACTATTAGAACATATACAATATATGCTCATGTAATTTCATAGGGAAAGCAAAAGCTGCACACACAAGCAAAGCACAGCAAGGAATTAATTCACCGCTTCCCATGGGCAGGCAGGTGTTCAGCCATCTCCAGGAGGGCAGGGCCCCACCACGTGTAATGGTGATTTGGGAGGACAAGCACCATAACTCCAAATGTTCCCTCTTTCCTCCTTCTTCCATCCACTTTATCTACAGAGCATGATGTCACGTGGTCTGGAATATCCCTTTGGTCACTTTGGGTCACCTGCCCCAGCTGTGTCTCCTCCCACCCTCCCATGCACCCCCCGACTCCTCACCAGCGTGGCAGTACAAAAAAGCAGAAAGGTCTTAGCTCTGTGTGAGCCCTGCTCAGCAACAACAAAAACATCTCTATGTTATCAACTTTGTGTTCAGTAAAGTAGAACAAATTCAAAGATCAACAAATTCAAAACACAGCCCCATACCAGCCACTATGCAAACATACATGGATATATGAGGGTCCTGTTTTCGGCTGGAGTAGAGTTAATTTTCTTCTTCTTCATCTAGGACAAGCAGTGTACACACCAACCATTTACAAAAAAACAGAAAAGTCTCCTAGATGGACACAAGTTTTAAATACTGCAAACCTTCGTATTGCATAGAAGTGACTTCAGTTATTCATGAAGTACTTAATATCCCCATAAAAGCAATGTACACAGCATCATCCAAAAAGACACAAGAACATTGTTTATAGAAGCAAAAAACACCTCCAAGCTAAAAAGCTTATGCATAGTTTGTTCTAATATAGAACATAGGGGAAGCTATGGAGGAAGCTAAGCAAAAAAAGAAATGTATTACTCTAATGCCTGAATGCTAAACTGTGAAGAAACCAAACAGAGGATATTCTCTGTTCCTGAGTGTTAGAAGGCGTCATCATTATTCTACCATACCAAAGAAAAAGAGGCTATTAAATGTAATGCATAAAATAACATTTAGCAAGAAAATCAGGATAATTACTTCACAAAAAGGACATTCAGTCAAGTTCTAAACCATTGCTCTGAATTGAGAATTACTTATGTCTAAGTTAAATCAAGTAAAACATCCTAAGCAGTCCCTTAAAGAACACTTGGAAAATAACAGGAGGAACTACCTAATTCATCATGCCTTTTTTTTTTTCCTGTTAAAAACAGTGAATTCCGGGAGGTTTTGACATTACCCTTCTTGTTTGCAAATTCAGTCTGTTTATTGCAGGAACATAGATAAAGATAGTTTGGTTCCATACGAGCAGAAATGAGCATTCAGGTTAGTTGTGTGTAAATCAAATTAGAAACCAACTAAGGGTCAGGAACGCACTCAGCAGGGAACTGTATAACCACCACAACACAAGGAAACCTACCAGTGAGATGTGTCCAACTATCATACTTAGAGTAGAGGAAGGAAAAACTGTCACGTGACATACAAAAAGTGCTACAACAAAAAAAATCAAGTAACGTTCATGAAAGGATAGTAAAGCACTGTTAAGAACCAATACAGACACATGTTGTCCTCACTCTTTGTTACATTACAAAGCTGGAGAGCACATCTTTAAATGCTGCTTATTAGAAGCATGCTGAGTCATTCTCTGTCACTCCACAGACCCAACACTGATAATGTATTTCTTCATCATGAGTGGCAGAAATTATTTTGGAAAGCAAGAAGCAAGTCTGACCGCTGTTCCTCACACGATCCTCTAAGCAGAACCACAACATAACATGAAGACTCTAGATGGGTACAGTTTCCTACATGCTACAATTCTAAGTGTCCCATTCAGACAAGATGATGGTATCCACATAGACCAGGTGGCAAAGAGAAATAAAAGTAAATTGTAATAAAAGATTGTCACTGAATCAATGCCTCATACTTTAAAACTGAGCATTTTGGCTCTGCTTCAGCATTCATCAGCCAAAACCTATTATCCTATGACAATATTCCATTTCACTGATATCTATTCATTATAAAATATATATATTTACAGTATTTGGAAGGTGATTTTTAATGCTGTGAATGCCCTTTAAAAGGAGACTATTTTAACATTATAGATTCCAAATGACTAGTCAAGATATTCAATTCCCTGTTTAAATCTTTAAATATACTTACGAATTCCTTATTTCAATGGGCTTTCTAATGCCTGTTCCTTTACTGTTTAAATATATATTACAATGTAAAAAGTGAAAGGTCTTCATTAACTCATTGCACTAGGGGAACTCACCTTTTTATGATATTAGTTTCAGTCATTAATCACAATGCTTTACCAGTAACCAAGAAAAGTGACAATATTTATGTGGATCACTATATTTGAACTTTTCAGGTTTCAAAGAAGTCTAAGGGAGTTGGGTATCCCAACAAAATAAATTTGGAAACCATAACTCTGACTGGCACAGCAAACTCATTGCATTCTTTCCATAACCATAATACGTTCTGAGTCTCAACCTCAGTTGCTTACCTTATCAAAAGGCTTTTTCAAAAAAATTATCATCAACAAAAATCTTGTGGTGCTGATTTTTTTTTTATCCTTAAGAACTCTATAGGAAAAATACAGCTTTTTTGTTTGTGTTTAGGAGAAAAAAAAAAATCTTTGTTTAGGCAGTATATTTAAGGAAAATTTTAGGAAGTGATAAAAGCAGTGAAGTCTAAAAACTGCACAGAGAAAATATCTCGTAGCATCTGAGACCGAGCACGATATTATCAGTGTCAGCATACTGATGACCCAGATGGTATTTGTATGTTTGAAGTATGACATCTATACTCCTCTGTCATCCAACACAAGTAATTAACAATAATCAAGTGGGTGTTAATTGGATATAATGGAACAATCTCCAGTCAGCCTGAGCCTACTATTTGCCTCTTACTAGTAATTATGAACACTAAGTACTCACGCTAATCTCCTTCTTCTTCTCACTGAAGCCAAACAGAGGTGCAGTATTTACTCAGCTGATAGCTTGTTTTGTCTGCAATTTAATCTGTTTTAAGCCAAGAAACTCATAATTTGCAGAGCCGTCACCAGCTGCCAGGATCACACAAAAGAATTCAAGGCCCTAGATGACAGCAATTCAGTATATATAATCCAGGGGGAAAAAAGAACAATCATTAATTAAACTGACCTGTTACAACCACAGTAGCCACAACACCTGGACATATAAACACTGAAAATTACCCATTTGTGTAACTTCTGATAAGCTCACAACTCTGACCCATATTTGTCATCCTGAAAATATGCTGTTGAAACCCAAAACTTTCAAAGCTGCTGTTCTTTTGCTATGCAAGACTGCAACAACCCTTTCGCGGACAGGAAAGTGAGCAGTCTCAGCCACATCAGCGCAGAATGTGCTTGGCTGTTTGATCACTACTACTGTAGCAAATTGAAAGTATCTTATCAAGAGTGACCATTAGAAACGTATTACCAGCCATTAAGCAGATGGTTAGATGTTATAAAATAGCTTTTACATAGCAGCAGAGTCCAGACTAGTCAGCCTTATTTATGGTTCTATTAAAGGCAAAAAGGAAGAAAAATAATAAAAACAACTACTTCTTTTTTTTCTTTTTTTCATTGTGGTGAAAGGGAAAATTCTTCAGTGGTTTTCAAGACCATTATGTAACCAATGTAGGAATCAGAGAATTCAGTACAACATTTAAGGCACACTTAAATGCTATGAAATTTACCTCCCTTGTAAAAAGTAAATCTTCCATCATTGTAAAAATTGGATTGATTTAACACATCAAAACATGTAAAAAGGTAGCACACTACATTAAGAAGATCAATATTGAGGAAAACTTTTAGGAATTATTCCCAAGGAATTGTTTGCATCATTTAATCCATCCCAAACTTTGTTTGATTTAAAAGGGATTGAATTGGTTTGTGCTGAGACAGTTTTTTTTTTCTTAAGTTACATGTAGATGTCATCACTATGTCAATAGCTAAGATGTGCATTGATTTACAGAAATGATACACTATTTGGAATACAATTACTGATTGATGCAGAAGGCCAGAAACACAGGCCATTAAGTACCATTATATTATTGATTCCATGTTTAAATTTGGGAAAATCACTCTATACATGATGAGAATCTTGCAATTTTCCCATGCCAGCTCACATCTGCACTTGGGGCTTCAACTTACACAGTTTGGAAAGGAAATAGAATCATATGGACCTTTTAAATTAAAAAAAAGGCAAAAACCACAAAGCAAAAAGCAGAGAAAATCTCAGTACACATACAGTACCTTAACACAAATAATATTCAAACGTTCTAGTGGCACCTCCTAATCTGTTACTGAAAAGAAAAAAAGTGTTCTACACAAGAAATACAGGCAAGTTTAGCTATAACAATTAAAATTTTCAGGAATAAAATCATATTTTGCAGCTATCATATCTACCCTTCCCTAATTACAGAGTTAGTGATCACAGAATGGATCAGGTTGGAAGGGACCACAGTGGTCCAACCTTTGTACTCAGGCAGGGTCATCCTAGACAATAATTTCCCTGGTGTCTTCTTTTTAAGTAATTTCTTTCAGAACTTACCCCCAAAACAACTTTATCCAATACTTTTCACACTCTTCCCAAATGCTACATCTTTTTTTCTGAGTCCAAAATTTTCTTAAGCCCTCTGCAAATTTATTTTAGGATTTTACCTCCATGGATTTCTCATCAGCCTTCTATCATGACATCCAGAGAAAGACCTATCAGAGTCCATCTAGTGAATTCATACTGCTCAAAAAGATGTGAGACTGGGCATACTATTTAGAGATATAGCCTTTTCACTCCTGTTCAGCAAAAGCCCAGAGTGCTTCCAGGACAAAGGACTCATTCCCAAGGACCAGATAAATATTACAGCTACTCTTTATCACACAATCTTTAGAAAAAAGAATTAAGGAGAGTTGCAAAGGCTGCACCAACATTACTAGACTGGAAGTGACCAGCATGATTCAAAACTTCATGATTTACCTTTCAGGACAGAGCTGGTGGGGGTCTCCTAAGACTACAGTGGGCTTTCCATTCCCCCTTTTCTCATCTTGCCACTTTCCTGAGGAGGAAGAGAGGCCGTGGGGGCTAAATCCCCAACTTGCCGTGCCACAGCAGCAATGGAAGAAAGGGAGTGAGAAAAAGTGAAAACCATTCACCTGAGGGGATGGGAAGGGAAAAAACTTGTAGTATTTCTACAATTTATTACCATCTTTTATATAACAAGCATTTCTTGATTGTTGGGTTGGTGTCTAAAGAAAGAGCACAGGTGGAGAAATTTCAATTAAATGACAGTTTCAGATATACCCATCTGCAGCACCTTATTTTGATTAGTTCTAATGTGAACTAGCTTTACAATCATGCACTTTTCAGTTTGCCAGCTGTTTTGGATCCCACTCTAAAGTGCCTCATTCATTTTATACATGGTAGAGGGTATTCCCATTTAGCATCCACATTAGCATTTGGTACTGCACAACAGGCACTTAAAAATAGATACTTCAGTCACAGTACTGTATCCATTACTGAATGGCTACTCCAACAGACTACCTTTTTTTTTTTGTTAACAGCTATGCTATCAGTGTTTATTCAATACATTTGCAAGCTGCAGCAATGAAGTATATCTGAAGTAAACTCTGCTTTAGCTCCTTCTTTCTCTCTAAAAATGTGTCCCCTGGGCAGATCACCCACAGACAGAAAGGATAAAAAAAAACCCCACCAATAAAGATTAGATGCCTTTCTAAATAGCATTTTGAATTAAGTCAAAGAGGACAGAAAATATTGCCCAACTGAAAAGCCAATCTGAGTTTAGGACTTAAGACAGAAGTAACTCTCCATCAAGTGCATCAGCAGCAGAAAACAATTCTTAGCTCATCAATCCACTGAACTAAAATGCTTGTTAAAGTCTCAAAGCATCAATATCCATCAGAATATATCTATTAAATATCTTGATGCCATCTATGTCATCCATGATTTAACTTCTGATATAACTACTTTAACCAATTCAATACTTTGCAATAACTTCAAGGTAAACATGAAATAGGGACTAACGGAAAATACAGTTTGAAAATACAAAGAAAAAAATGCTAAAGTTGTTATTATTTGTTAAAGAACAAAAACCCTGACTCCCCAGAAAACCCCACAAAGGTTTTCCACATAACATGTTTTAGTCACAGGCAAAAATTGCTCCGTCAGTCTTGAAACAAATCCCCTTTTGGTTCAGAATATAAACCACTTGAGATTAGTTAGAACACCTGGGTATCTCTTAATGAACACTATCATACCATTTAAGTATAAACTTAAATGAACACAGCTTAAATATGGAAATGATCCATATAGATGAAAGACTATCCCTCCACCTCGTGAAAACCAAAATCCCAGTGTTATTGCTATCCCACTTTAAAGAAACCTGTCAGGACTCTCACTGGCACTGTGAAAAGCAACATGAATGGCAGAAATTTTGATTGATGTCACTGCCTGCCTGTCAAGTGAAACAAGCAGGGCCAACCTAATCATGTTAGATTAGAGGATACAGAGATGATATAATATTTTTGTGTTACAGATATGCATGTAGAGTGTGCATGCACAGAATCACAGGAATGTAAACATATCTTTCAAATAATACTAAGTATCAGAGAAAGTGTATTACTATCGAACTTTTAAACAAAGCCTGGGGTACTGGGGTGGGCTTTTTTTCCCTTTTTATTTCCCTTTCCCTTCTGTAATTATGAACAAGTAATGTCCATGGATTTTTTCAAGACTTTGCAGAAGACCTTCTACACATTTTCTGAAGTCCTAATTCATTAGTTTTCTTTTTGTATTGTTATACTGAACTAAATAATTTATTAATCTAGAGTGAAATTGATTCAGCTACCTATTCTAGAACACAGACCAACCTGCAGATTTAAATATACAGTCAAGTAATCTTCTGATAATAAGCTCAATAAATTCTAAAAAGTGAGAATACCTGAAGACAACAGACCTTCTATAAGAAGGTCACAGAAATAAGTGATCCTATCAGGCAAAGTGTGCAAACCAAAAAACATGTCTAGTTGAAACATGAGAGTGGAATATGACTGCAGCTGTCTGATCATTTATCATTGAAATACTTGCTCATTTGATAACCTGTTGACTGATAAGTAACCAATAACAAGCACCTCCACGTTACCAAAAATGATGCAGATAGCCCAAGTCCTCAGATTAACTCAGAAAAAGGTATCCTAAGAATATTTGAAAACCAATATGCTTAAATATCACCTGTGAAAAGTTTAATAAACAGAAAAAAAACACCAAACCACAAAACGAATCCCCCTCACAGCACCCCACAAAGATCTGAACTAACCTGAGCAGAAAAAAAAGCCCAAACTTGTCAAAAGCAGCCAGAACTACATTTCAGCTGAAAAGAGGAAAGTCTCTGAGTTTAAAATCAAAAATATAGTGCCCTTTGGTCACATGGCTACAGAGTTCACAGCAACAAATGTGCAGAAACAATTTCAATTGCATGAAAAACAAATACTTTATCCTATATACTTCAAGTTATAAATTTCTTTTTTAATCTGGGCCCTAATCAGTATAAAATCTAAATGTTCATTTGGTATTTAGTGTACAAAACGTGTTCCATAGGACTGAGAAAAAATATAATCTCTGGGATGTAGATAATGATAAATAAGAGAAATTGCATCAAATATACTTCCCTTTCTTTGTTTCTGTACAAAAAACCCAAATAGGCCTGATGCTGGATTTTCTTAATTTTGAGCCTGAAAGATACTCAAGTATTTTTGTCTTCCACCAAGGCAGTCAAATGTATCAACATCCTCAGCAAGACTAAGGCTCAGGTTTTTGTGTTTTACCTAAACTTTATCAAACTTAGAACAAGGGAAGTACAACACAATTTGGAAGTGAGGGTTTAGTTCTTTGACATAGACTGTATGCCCACCTCAGCTACCGTTTCATCTTGAGCTTTGAAACTGACAGAGATAGTATCAAAGCACATCCTGAATAAATTGCTACAATGTATCTTATACAATGACTGCCCACTTATTGGACAGTAAAGTTAAAATAATTTTCCCTCACCTTTAAGTGCAATCCAAATAAATATATCCACACACAATCCCTATCCAGCCATACAGAAGCAGCTATTTGCACATAATCCATGTGAGCCTTGGAAAGGACAGCAAGACATCACAGAAAGCATCTACTGAAATGAATGCGCTCATATACACATAAGCAATATTAACATATTACACTTTTATTTTATTATTAACACAGCCCAGACAACATGAACCTGGCCAAACAATGGCCCTTTCAGCGTGATCTCCTCAAAGCCTTAACCTAAAGCAGCAAGTCTCCTATTTGCTCATTCGATGAAGAAACTGCAGGTTCTGCATGACCCCCATTTCTCCAGTCTCAGATATGAATTTTGCTAGCTTTGGAAACATTTTAGGACTTACACAGAAATTTATAAAATGTCAGCTTGAAAATTTTAATTGACTTATTAGCAATATCTCTTCTTTGAATGACCTTTTAGTCCTCTTTATAACATATCACCTACTTTTACTACCTTCTGGCTGACAGTTTTTAATATATTCCTTCCTAGTGGATGATATCATCTGTCCTTGGATGGAATTAACTAAAGCACTACACATTTAAAAGCTGACATTAATCCATATCCACAGATTTTTAACAGCTGCTGGGATAAATATTGTGTTTCCATGCATTAGGTTTTATATAACAATGACTAGTAGAAATAAATTGAGATTAAATATACACTGGCAACATCAAAGCCAAGGAGAAAAAACACTCAGCTGATAAATGCAGTGGTTTAGTGGCTGCATATATCAATGACTAAAAATACTTACTATAATTAGCAATAATAATTCAGTTATAGTGAAAACATAAGGTATATTTTGTTACTATGGCATTGCTGTATCTCTCGATAATCACATTTTTTAAAAACTTCCATGATGAGAGCACTGGTTCAAGACTCAGGGAATACTTTTCATCTGTTCCAAAAAAACCAGCAACTATTACCTGACACATTTCTTTTTCAAATTGTGTATTTAGGTTTGCACCCATAAAAGAAATGAGTAATCAATGGCCTTAAATAGAGCAGGGATGAACACTCTAAGTGGTGCACAGGGAAGGAAGCACTACAACTTATTGCAGGAGGCACCTGAACAGAGCTCCCTGTGAAGCGCTGTGAAATTCACCATTTGTCAAAGTGAAAAACTCACAATTCCACAGACCTCCCTCTCCTTTCCTTTTGTCTATGGAAAGAAGATAGTCATCAGTAAATTAATGAGAAACATTTGCAATGAACTTGAACATGCCTGTAAAAGAATTCTTGAAAGTGAACAATTACTTTCACCAGAACCTGTTTAGTAGCCTCCAGAATTGTTAATTACTAGTCTAGAGTCAGTAATAAAAATAAGCAAGGGTGTGTTAGCTCTGTGAAAATATTTCTGAAAATAATAATATTAATCTTCCTCAATACATGTCCAACTTTATAGAAGTTGTTTGGTATTCTTTTCCATTCTGTTGTTCTTCCATGCATGCATGAGTTTCTTTCATACTCTTAAAAAAATTGTGGGGTGTTGGCTTTCACTTTTGTTTTGTTTTTTAACTAGAGAGCATTAAAACCTCGACACTCCACCCTTTAGCAAGAGGACCCCATTGCTCTTCGTAGGGCTTGCTTTCAGGCAAAATATTCCACGTCAATTACCAGAATATCACTACTCTAAAATGTACAGAAAGAGTATATACTCCTTAAAACTTACCTCACAGAGGAATTTTTAGTAGAGATGCTAAAAAGTTCTTACTATAATTTTCATACATAATTGTTAACTACAACATCACAAAGTAAAAAGTTGTAAAATAAAATTGAAAGAAATTGATTGACACCCCAATTAAATTACGGCTCCTAATTTATAGTACAGCTAACTTGGCTGAAAAGACAGTAAGTTTTGTAACAACTGAATGAACTTCTTTAGCTAAGCTTAATATTTTGAAGGCAATTTTATACGTCTATATTATTCTATATGGTTAATTCTGATGTTTCAGTTTATATCTCTTCCATGCAACATTTGAGCACCCAAGAGTGAAAGTTCCTAAAGCACAGTTCTAGGACAGTAAGTCATCCTGTCCTTTCCTATGGATACAACTACTGAAGAGGCACACAATTACACCACTTGGAGTCTGATTCCAGAACAACAGATCAAGCCTGAATTGGGAGCTGATGATGAGATTTAACTCCCCTTTAATCTTTTTACCCATTCAACATATTATAAGGGAATGGGACTAACCCATACACAGAAAAAACACAGCATTTTATATACTCCAGCATGGTATTAGAGCTGCAACTTAGATAATTGTGCTGACACCTACCAGTCCTATGTCAAATTTCCTAAGCTTCATACAACAGATGGCAACCAAACTTCAGCTCTCCTTCTGAAGAGAAGCAAAAGGACGAAAGGAATTCACTGTCTTTGACAGCCTCTCATCCAGAAACTGGGACTCAAAAGACACAACTCAGTGTCTCCGAAAACATATGAGAAAAGTAATGCTTTCCAGGTTTTCTCCGAACTGAACAGATAACCCAGGCTGCTTTATCATATATTTGTGATTCAAAATAGCAGAACTACCAAAACCATTTTTTTAAAAGATTTAAAATCTTTTGCTTTAGAAGTGAGAACTTGGCAGACAATTTCCACCAAAAAGCATATTAGCAAGATATTCCTAGAGAGTTCCGAGTCCAAATAATTCCTCATATTTATACGAAAAATTTGTGTAAGACATGGAAAGACAATAAGGTCACAAGAAATATCTGAGGGCACAGACATATTTTGTAACACACCACATTTGCAAAAATAATCTGGGCATTCAAGATACTTAAAGAAACCTTTATCATATATTTGTATTTCAAAGAATCAAATCTTAAATCTCAGAGACATTCCTGTCATAGCACACTACCCTGCACAGGATTTATTACCTTTCTAGAAAGATCCCAGAATGTGATTCTCAACTGGAAACATCATCTCTTAATTGATCCACCTTATTTTAGTATCAAGCAACCGATGTTTTCAGGCTGGACGTTTCAAGAGGCTTCTCGGTGGAGAATAAGAGCCTTTAGCAAACCAATAACATATGATGCAAGTATTTCCACACACCCTGAAGCTGATGCAAAGCAGGAAATCCTAAGAAGGGCTCAGAAAATGATATTCAGGACAGCTTGCTTTAGTCAAGCTCATAGCAGCACACCTGTACAATAGAAGAATCTTCAGAGCCCCTATCACAAGCACTATAAAAGTCTGCCCGAAAAAGCTGCTCCCACACTGAAAAGAACTGTAAATATGGATACATCTCTGCTCTTGTAAGGGCTAAACATCCCCTCATGGGAGAACTGATAGGTGGTACCTACTCTACGGATGCAAATAGGCCACTAAGCAGCTGAAAAATGTTATGAAGAACTCAATTCTACTTCATGAATTACTATTCACGGCAAGAAACCAGCACTTGGACTGCAATCAGAGCTCGGCTGGAGGATGAGGAGAAGCTGGGGAGTGGAAGAAGGCATGAAAAGGGGAGGGAGAGCAACAGAGAACATATTAGCAGTTTGGTACCAGCTAATGATAAATCAGACTTGTTAATTACATTTAACATAGTTTTAAAATTAAAAAAAGAGAAGAATGGGCGAGAATCTTTCCATTCACAGTCATTAAGCTCACATAAATTAGAATTGGAGATGAAATAAACCACAGATTGAATTATTTCCACTGAATTATTTGCTTTTCTCTTTAGGGAAAGAAGAGGCTACAAATTAGAAAATGTAGGATATTCTTCAATTGACTGAGATTTGTTCACTTTTTTACGTAAGTTCTTACTCAAAATCTCCACAGGTAGTAAAAAATCCCAGTGTTAGATGTTCCGCATTTATTATGCATAGATATATTTGTGTATATGGAGAATCACCTCCCTCCCTTTCACTTGAGAGCTGTAGAAGCTGCATGTTCAGGTAGAACCAAACAGTGAAGTGTTTGTCTAATACCAGATTATGAACACCCTGAATTAATAGAACAGAAAATCACAATGTGTGTATGATATTGTTCATAAATTACTTTCCCGTTTTAAAGTGGAAATGTATATATACAAATAGATAGATAGTAATATAAAATAAGGAAAAAGTAATATATTTATATGGTTTTAAACAAATCTTTGGATTGAATTCAATCTGTTACAACAGAAATTTCTTTGTTTCACTAGAAGACTTAAAACGTTATACTCTTGCCAAACCTTGGGGTTTGTTGCCTGGAAGAGGTAACTGCTTTCTTATGACAAAGACTTGAAAGATATATTCCTTTAATTTTTTTTCTCCCCTACTTCACGTTCACATGTGTTGAAACTCATTGCTTCTGGAAATGAAGATGCTCTGGTGTCAGCTGCAAAATCTGTATCTCACTTCCTCAGACAAGTGGATATTTATTGACAGGGTGTGAGAGAGAAAGAGAGGAGAGACTGCCTGTCCTGGAGCCAGTAACCTTGGTGAAGATGCAATGTCACAAACACCAAGCCATCATTCTCATAGATGTACAGCATATTATTTAAAGGGAAACAAATATCGGCCACTGAATGTCACTGCAAGGACACATCTTCTGCCTCTTAACTAAACTTATCAGTGCAGTGGTTTAATATGGTACCTTTTTCATCCTCCCCTCAAATTCATCTTACAGAGCAGCTCTTGACACTACCAGAGAGCAGTCAAGACTAAGATTTAGTGACGTCTGCTTCAAACAGATCTAGATTTATTGACATTTGTTGCCTGCTTCTTCTCTCAGTAACTGCACACAGGATTAATTTTAACCATTTCTTAAACTCTGGGAAACTGCATACTTACGGTAAAAACAAAATCGGGCACCCAAATCAGTGCTAGGTTTTGGATTTCCACTTTTAATTTGAGAACCAGAACTTTAATTTTAAGACGTTTAATATGAGGGGAAGGTTTTGCTGGAATTTGGAAGAAAAAGGCACACACCAATCCCTTTTCAAAAGGAACTCTTTTGTCAGTAGGAGGGGAGGATTTATACCTCAGTGGTTTATAGAAACATGTGATTAACAGCTGTACATGAAAATACTGCAGGAGGAAAAAAGCCTCATCTTTTAATAACTACTTCAGTAGTGAAAAATTGCTCAACTAATTCAGCCTTTATTTATTACTATGACCTGCACCTTGTAATAACTTCTAAACCCCCAAATTAATACACTCTCTAATGCTTCTACTTTTCTACAAAAATTCCTACTGGCTGAATAACAGAAATCTCTTTCCACAAGGATATGTAATTATCTTGGTGTTAATTCTTATAAATTATATGAACTGATTGAATTCATGTTTTTCAAATTCAGAAGTGACACTCAGAACTCAACTACACAATTATATAAATGCTTGAGCTTGTGTACAGTATAGACACAGACATCTCTTCGCAATACAGAAAAAACCATTTACATCTATATTTTAAAAGGATAGATAGATGAATACACTCTCCTGACTTTCCTACTGTTAGGTAGAAGTATAAATTTGCAGTGTTCTGTAAAAGATTAACTACTAAATGAAAAAGAACTGCTGGATGTAAATTTAGAAGTCCAAAAACACCCAAGAGGCATAACTATAATTATTGCTGAAGGAAGCTGTTTAAGACCAAAAATACATTTCCATTAACAATCAAAATTAGTTTTGATAGCCTTTTTCTCAAGTTTTCAATGAATAACCTTTGACGATAGCACATGATAATGATTCATTAGAAAAAAACTAATTTGTATTTCAGAAGTATGCATATTAAAAAAAGAGTCAGAAATCATACCAATGAAAATCAAATGCTAGAAGATGCAGAGGGCTGTTTGGAGATGAATAATACTCCAGAATAAAAGACTTGCCATCCGAGTACCTCCTGTACTTGTGCATACAGTTTTACAGAAGAATGATATTAAGATGTATTAATCAAAGTAATTTATGCTGTGCTTTACAAGATATAAATCCCTCCAAACTGTACTATCTACTCACTGTTATCAAAAGTATATTTGGTGAGAGAAGCACCACTGAGTGCAGAAAAGCTGTAAAACCTGTCTGCAGACTACACAACAGACATACATCAGCTCAAAAGTTGGATGACAAAACGCAGGGTTTTTACGGAATTTCTACATGCCAGAAAAACACACTTTAGTTTATGGGAAAAGGCTGCAGTGTATCCTTATAACAATATAAATCTTCAGAACTCTTGTGATGATATCTAATTTACGTGGCTGTCACTGGAAAATGTGGTATAGTGAATTATACACAATACTAAGCTTAATTATGAACAGTAACCTAGAGATCTTGATTAGAAATCATTTGCTCACGACATTCAGAGTCTGTAAAAACAGTGATGAATTTATATTGCACACAGCAATTCCAAATAAATTATTCCTAGAAAATCAAAAGGAAGGTATAGATTATATAAGAAATTATTTCTTAAGATCACTGCCAAATTTTAACTACACTATCAAATACAGAGTCAAAGTACAAGAGCAGAAGTCTGCTTTACATAAAAATAGCTCCCTAACATTCACACCAATTCTTTCCATCTTCAAAAGCAGGCATTTACAAACTGCGGGCCAGATCCCAACGGCGATGCAGAATTGGATGTATTTCATTGGCAAACACCTGACAGAAGTTCTCAGATGTGTTGCCATTCCCACCACTACCACTGCACTTTTTCACTCTACTCCAGCTACTTGAATACGGGTTTTCAGAAGGATGTGAGGCAGGGAGGGGCTTTCCCAGCACACTTCAGAACCCCTCAGAAGGGCAGGTAAATGTTCAGTACCCTTCTAGCTTGCATGTGTTTAAGGCTTCTCACAAACGGTAGCCCAGTTGTGTCTGTCAAATCTCAGGGTTTCTGTCTCCCTTGCTGCAAAACGGACACTCAGGATGACTACATTGTGACATAAAACTAAATCAAGGAAGGTTTGATGTGGTCAGATGATCTTTAAATGAAGGAGGGTCTCTGAAAAACAATATTTGTTAACATTAGCATTGCTTCATCTTGAGTGTAAAGTAAATGTAAATAAAATGTTAAATTATAAAGATCACTTGCATCATTTTACATACGGGGAAAATTCATCATCAGTATTGTCAAGCATTCACCATTTTACCCTAGACAACTCCAGTCCCTAACTTCTTAAGCAAAACCCTCTTTTAGTTGAAGAGACCTCCTGAACTATACTATTTTATTTCAGAGAAAGACCTTATATGTAGAAAAAGATTACATAAATCATTATTACAACAGTAAACATGTAAATTCTGATCAATAAGTACTTGCCTCCTCCTCCCCCCAACACTAACAGCTGCAATAAAGCTTTAAATGTAAAGCTGAGCACAACCAGCCATAAAAGTATGTAAAATAAATGAGGATAACATAATGAGCGAATCCAACATTCATCTCATAAATATAACATAACGACCACAACTAAAATGTCAGAGAATCTAATAAATCAATATGGTAGGACAGAGCTATCTTTATGCCTAGCATACATAAAAATATATTTACATACAGGATTTTTTATTTTGTTGGTTTTTTTTTTTAAAAATCAAGGATCAAACAGGAAATATTATAAGAAACTTAACTCCTTATTCACTTCATTATTCAAAATGTGATGATATTTTTATTTTGGTTTTCTTTACAACTGTAGAGAGCAGACAACAGTTTTTCCCCGTGAAAATAACAAATCGAATTACATTATTAATTAGCATATGAGGTAAAATGAAAGTATGTGTTCAGTCCCTTGAATGGACAATTCAGAGATACTGTTTGAAAGAGGATCTACAAGAGCAGGTGGAGAATTTTGCATAAATTCAAAAATTTTTAGAAAACCAGATGTTTTGAAAATCAATTTATGACAGCATACATTTTCTTAATATCATCTGAGAATTTACATCAGGCATTTAACTACAGGTTACACAGTTGTTGCAATAGTAAATCTATTTTATCTGCTATTTTGAAAACATCCATGCACAACAGCTACAATAACAAACAAAACATTGTGCAGACTCAACAAAAGCCAGCTTTATTCCAACCCTATCCCTGATTCAATTTCAAATTCAACAAGTTTTGAGATCCTAATACCTTGTTAGTATTTTAAGGCCATAAACCACTGAGAGCCCACAAGATATAATAAAACTTACAAGATATTGCAGCATATACTAATCAAAGCCCGTTCTGTGTCTCTGATCTGGACTTTTGCTCAATCTTTGCATTCTTTTGCCATGTTGTTCCACCAAGTGACATCTATGGCATCAGTGGAAACAGGTCCCAGTAATGCCACTGAAAGGAACAAGATTGGCATTAGAACAGCTGGGACATGGAGACAGCAGGTCAACGTTTCCTTTGGTTTGCCTCCACCATTTAGGGAACTCAGCATGGTAGCAAAAGCCTTTCATTTGGCTTTAGTAACACTCTCAAAATGGTCACTTCTGTTGCTCATTGGGGTTATGTACTATTTATAGAGCTGCAGCACTGTTTTGACTAGAAGGGCTGTGCAATCAAATACACGCCATGAGACTGTAGCCAATAGCGGTTGACTTTCAAGCAATCAAACACATCATCCCAGGCAATAAAGAAAAATTTCTATGCGCTTCTTACAACCAGGTATCTCCAACAGCTGAGTAAGGAAGACCATGCTTCCCCTATTATAGTGACTTTTAAAAGTGTCTACATAGACATTTAATCTAAACTTGCCATTAATTATTACAGCCAGAATTAAACACTAAGTTACACAACTGCCTGCCCTTTGCATTATACCCTGATGGCCCCTCTACCATAGCTTGAATTCTTTCTCAAGTATTCTGTGGTTCAGTGTCACTTACCATTGCAATGTGAAGAAGATTAGTGCTGTCAGTCATTTGTGTCTCAGAGCAGTTAGTAGAGCTATTATCAGTTATTATCCAAGCCTGGACATTGTGGAAGTATCTTTTCAATACAACTACCAAACACTCTCCAGTAGATTCCACTTTACGTATCTGTTAGTGCATTGTGGGGAAGCCTTACATGGAATCCTACTCCCACAGTCAGGAAATTGATTATTTGCTTAAACTTACTCCTACAGCAAAGAAAAAAAAAAAGGTATTTTTTCCTCTCTCAGCGACCACTGTTGTCAACCTGAAGAGTTGTGTAAGTCTTGCCATCTTCTAGACTTCTCTTCATACTGCCTTTCTCTCACAGAGACCACAATGGAACTACTTAAACATTTATCAAATTTGCCTTGCAACAAAAATCACTACACAGGTTAAGTAACTGTTCTTGAAGTTAGCAAGAGAATCAAATCCATCATCTTGTATCAAGGCATAAGACAGCAATTTTCTAGGGATTGTCTCTTTCCTAATGAAAAAAGACAGAAGAAAGTTGGAGACTGTTCAGTAGCACCTGATATCAAATAGCATATAGGACATACAGGACTTGCTAAGTGGATGATTGCAATTAAAATGAGGTAACTCATAAAGCAGAATGGCAGCTAATAGGTTTTTTCAGTAAAAACACAACATTGTTTGTTTTGATTGTTAACTTGTATACAAATCTGTAAAATATGAACACAAATTCATCTAAAGTACATCTAACTGAAGGGAAATCTTCAGGACACTGCACTCAAATATGATGACACAGGCAGTCAAAAATAAGAAACCCCGACACTAGACCACTTCAGGGAAGATGTAAAAGAGGTATTGACAATGGTGTTCGAGACAGATATTTGCAACCACTTACTGGGCTGCTCCCTACACTCGCCCATTGCTAATTAGTACTGACATATGAATCACACACCTTTATCCAAGCAAATCTAATGCAACTTAGGTTTATTTTTAAAATAAGTAACTCAATTACCACAGTAATTGCTCAAGTACAGTTGTTTGCATTTTCTCAACAAAGAACTTTCTTTTGCTCTAGCAGTCTTTCACCATCACTAGATTATAAATAATCATAATAGAAACATATTTGACAATAGAAGCCAAAGCTCATCTCTCAAAGACAGCCTTCCTGATTAGCATCATTTGCAGACTAAGTCATAAACTATCTGAATTCTGACTTAAGCAGATCCTAAAAGCATTCTTTCACTTACAATGTGTAACATACTTAAGCAAACACTGCATACAATAACCACTCAAAACCATCACTTTGTGCCAGTAGATAAAAACATTTTTACTATACTACTAACTTTATTTCTCTTTACTTCACCCAATTTATTTTGTTTTAGCTGAGAACAGTGAAAACTTTCTAGTTATTGTGAGAAGAGACCAAAGTCCTTTGAAAAAAAATTGGTGACTGCATGCAGATTGTTCTCCCTCACAATGTTACCTCAAAGACAAGGATTTATTTCCCTTTAGATCCTCCACAACTTACATGGCTCAAAACTTAAAATACTACTTTATTTGTATGAATAGTTTTATGGTACTGTTGTTTCCAACACAGCGTATGCACATTTTAATCTGTTCGTTTTGGGAGTGAGGATGCTATTAAAAGGGCACTTATGGACAGAGTGGGCATGAGGAGGTTTTTAGTTGATCCATGGTATTGAAGTGTAGCAAGCGCACAAGTTAAAAAAAATCAAAGCTTAAAGCCCTACCATATTACAAACAAACCTTTACAGGTATTTAGATCTTAAACTGAACAAAAATTTTCAAATTCCCAACACAGTCACATCTATTAGCCAATAGGAATAGGAACTCTAGACTCATTTAAACAGTTTTAGAATTCAATAAATTCCTGGAATGAGGAATATTTTTGCATATTAAGTCATATAGATCAACCAAAAATGTGTAATACTGCCTATAAAAAGAGAAATAATGTGCAAATATAACATGAGAAAGTTTAATTTTGAGGAGTAAGGAGATGGGCATGTTCAAAACTGCAAGTTCCAGTTTCCTTGCCCTACATTTTGGTGCTTTTCCAAAATAGCTAAAAACATACAAGAACCTATCTAGTTCCCAGATCTATTGATAAATGGAAGAGCCACCACACAGAACTGCAAATGAAAATAACCATTGGAGCTGTTATTGGTTTTTAAAAAGAAAAAAAACCACAGTACACCATATAAGTATGTATAAATAAATCAGAAGAGAGGAGTGAAGGAGAGAAGAACACGCAGTTAAAATTATTTTCATATTCCACAGGTTTCAAGGCATTTGTGACAAACTGGGAAAATATTTGACTCTGCTTTCTGTCCAGATTTTCCTCAGAAAAAAACATATATTTAAGCAAAAAGTTACTGAAGCATAAGTAATCATAGTATATGTTTTATGATGCCTCAGTAGAAAATAACACAAAGTCATATTTTTTGTGGAGAGAGGTAAAGTCCCACACAATACATATTTATATGTCTTGCTCTCTCCATAATTGGTTGTCTAGTGCACAGATCAAGTATTGACATAAAATCAGATAAGCATACATGAAGTAAAAGCCTGGTACTGAGTCTAACCTTTTATACACTATACTTTTATATATATTATTTATATATTTTTTCTTAAACATGTACACACTCTTCTCCCTGGTTTTCTGTTTTATACACTGGTATCCTTTTTTTAACCATTTCTTTTCAGTCTTTCTCACCTACATACTAAACTGTGTTTCCCATATAAGCTCAACATCTATAAGCAGTTTAGATCACAGAAGACATGAAAAGCTGGAACTATATTCTAACACCCACAAGAGTAATGCCATTGTTCTGCATTTTCCAAGGAATGTCCTGTGACCATTCATCTTCTCTGATTCAAAGTACATCTACTTCTATTTCATTAAATTACTGGTGGTATGAACAAAGACACATTTGGGCATAATCAAATGATACATGGAGGTTCCAGCACAACAAAGAAAACTTAAGATATTGTGCAAGGAGTGTTCAATAACTTCAGAGAGAGCATGGTAGGTTTTTAAAAGCCCTATAGATACGTCTTCATATCTAAACATACAAAAGTGCATAGATGAACTACAACAGAAATACGTATACACTTTCCGCAGGAAGCATTTACATGTCATTCCAAATTCTTGCAATATGTTGTTTAGACAAACGCACAGCACAATTTTAAACTAAACTTGTCTGCATGCCCGTTTTTTTCTTGCTCCAGACTTTTTCATTGACAATTTTCTTATTGCCATGTAATTATGTCTAGCTAATAAATGAGAATCCCCTCAAGTTCAAATTGACTGTAGGAACCCTACCTAACAAGAACAGTAGGTTCAGCTTCAGACTGACCAATGCACGATTATTATGCAGCTATTATTCTGAGCAAATAATTTTCTTACAGGAATATCTGCTGCTTTCATTAATCTACACTTTTGGGTACACTCTCTGCTTTTCAGCAGTCATCCTACAAAAGGTGGGTTATTTAAGAAACAATTAGGTGCGTATACAAAACAATTTGCAGGCAGTCTTACTCTTTCAGCTTCCTAAGTGAAGTGCCTTTCAAGGCTGATTTATAACACTGTCGTCTTCAGAAGGCAAAATAATTAATAGGAGCACGGACTTCTAATTTCAGTGACTTCCAGAGAAAGTGGATTTCATTTGATTTATGATGGCCGGTGACTTTGCATTTTATCAGTTCATTCACTCATTATTTATGCTGATGACCAATTTCAATGGGTCGCTATCATCTAACTCGCTACTAATCAAAGAGAATTAGGGTTCACTGCATTATTTAGAAGCCACTAATTTATCTTCAGAACAAGTATCAAGAATAGTTTGGGGCCTTCTACACTAAGAAGAGGCACAGCTGGCAAAGTCACAGCATTTATGTGGTATTACAAATGAATGTCATAGGGGCTACTTGGAAGAGCTACTACTTTTTATAGAAGTTTCAAAACAGGCAGACTGTATAGATAGAAGACAAATATGAAACATTTAAACAATAAAATGAAACACTTCCCTTCTGACCTGCTACGTCAAAATATTTAAAATATGTGTTTTCTGTTCCCTTTGCAAGCAATTGAAAGACACTTTATTTTAAAAATTCTCTCTCCCCTTCTCTCTGTTAGCTAAATGGAAATCTTTGCACCAAAACAATCCTAGCTGGCACATTTCTCATTTTAAAAGCATTTGAATATATTTCTAGACACAAGAAAATAGATCAAACTGAAACTTAAACATACAAAAATTGAGTTTTATCAGCAAGCAATAATACCAAATCATAATCAATCATTTCAGGAAAAAACTCCCCCATAAGAGAGGGAGAAAAGAAAAATTAGCTGCCTGCTTTGCTCTTGGTGAGCAGAGCACAAACACCTCATTTCAGTATTTGCACTTTGCTACAAATTTATCCTCTGTTTTCTGCAGGGTTTCCATACAGCCCACCTCATGCAAACCACTCAAAAGGCAGTTCCATCTTCGGAAAGAGGCACACGACCTTTCTAAAACACAGGGGAAGTACATGGCCACTAAGTTGGCAGAAAGGCAGCAACACGTGCCAGCTAACAGTTTTGGACCTTCCCCTAACACAGCAATAGCCCTTTACTTTGCATTATGCAAGTTTCAAATGCTACAGTGGGGGAAATAGATGGGGGAAATGAAACGTTGAGTCTAGAGAGGTACAGAAAAACAATGATTTACTGGGGCCTCCACTCACACTCATGGGAGTCTTCCTGAAAATATCATCCACTCCTCCTTAAGCAAATCAGATGTTTAAATGTGCAAAATTAAAGACTTCCAAGGCTTCTCCATAATCCCAACACCCCTAGGGGCAAGAAGAAAAACTGTCACCTTTCAAGCCAGAGGAGGAGTGGACCAGCATCGGTGTTTTTCACTTCTCTTACTCTCTCCCCGCAAACACGTAAGGTGTCAAAAGACAGGAAGCGATGAGGCTCCAGGAGAAATTCATTTTTTCCCCCTCTGTTTATCAAGGGAATGTGAAACAGCCCCAAGCAGCTGTCATCCCCATGTGCTCCCCCGGCACTGAGAACCAAAGCCCTGGCCTTGCCTGGCCCCAGCTGCCCCAAAATAAAAAATTCACAAGGGGTTGGTGGTGGCAGTAGAAACAAACCTTCCACCCAAGTGCCCCTGTGCAAGCACAGCCCCTCGTGCTGTTGGTGTCTCTTCCCCAGTGAGTTTAACTGAGGCTGTGGAGGGGTTTGTCATATCTTCCAAAGGAAAGGGGCACTTTCCTTTGGAAAAATAAAACACTGCAGTGCTCCCAGGGAAAAAGGAAAAACCAAAACCACACACACACACACAAACCTCAAAACACAAACATGTTAACAATATGATATTTCAAAATACGGATTTTTCACACGCTTCACAGAGTAATAAAATATCCTAAGCTGGAAGGGACCTACAAGGATCATCAAAGTCCACTTAAAGACTCTCCCCTCCTAAAAGACTGCCACTTACAGAAGATGTTTAGCAGTAATTTCTCTAAATTCTTTAGTTAACTTTTTTAATTTCTAATTTTTTTTTTTAAACAAACTCTTCATTCTCTGCTATCTGAATTGGGGTTTCTACCTCAAGAATGTACATATGCCCTGCTGCCTGCTGAGGGTGATTCCCATATACACTTGTTCATAGCCTGAGGCCAAGCCACTGGGACATGAAAATCAGAAATGAAAAAGCTGAATAATCATACTAACACATGACACTGAGACAAGACTCTAGAAGGAAAGAATTAGGAAATAATTATAGAAGGCTACCAGTTTTATTGGACGAAACTGGTATTTTTGTTGCCAAACAATAATTACCAACTGATTGAAATGACTAAGTAGCCATTCAGATTAGTGTTCATCAGAGTTTTGTTCACATAAACACAACATGCTCATCATACTAATGATCTGAAATAAAACCCATGACTTGGCATAGTTTTCCGCACCATAACACAATTTACATTTCATTGCTAGCAAAATCAAGCTGAAACTGCAAACCAGTCTGTCTTTACACTGGTTTGCATTTTCTCTGTTGTCAACGAGCATTTAAAGGATTTTTCTCAAACAAGCATTTACACCTAACTTACCACAATTAAGTCACTTCTGTTAGTAAAAATTGACTGTACATTAAAACCTCCTATTTAAATTTCCTCAATATATCAGTAAGGCTATAATCTCTTTTTCTAGTAACAAATGTATTTTTACAAAAAAAGAATTATATCAATGAAATCTGCAAATTGATTTTTTTTTTAATTTAATGGAAGTTTAAAAATATAAGTCTTCAGTCTAACGACAGCACACCAAGTCCTTAAAACATAATAACATGAAAAACATTCTTGTGTGTACAGTTCTCCTTGCAGGAATCAAAGTGAAGAAACTATTTTTTTTTTGGTTGTTTGTTTTAAAATTTTCAACTTGCTGGCAAACTTCACAAATGGTCTATGACATATAAAACTGCTCATACACTTCAGAAATCCATTTCTACAGCCAGCACTAGGCCAACATTAGGAATGCATGAAAAAAACCTTAATCTATAGAAGTAAACAGGAGATAGTAGTACAAATGTGAAAATGGAAGGACAGTAAAAGATCAGGATCTTTGTAGCATTTGAGTCATTTGCGTATTACATAAAAGAAGTTTCATTAATCTGCTCCAAGTATTGAGAAAGTGAAGTCTCCTGAATCTCTCATTCATACAGACAATATAACAAGGAAATTTATAATTTATGGAAATCCTGAGTGAAACCTCAGGAAAGAACACCTATATACCTATAACATGTCAAGTGAAACTAGAAAACCCCACACTACCTTTCTAAGGACCCAATTCCTTAATGAATAGAGAACAACAACGCAAGACAAAGGTGTGAGAAACAGCTTCAGTAGTGAGTAAAATAAAGAAATTATTTTTTCTGTGCTGAAAAAAATCATGATACCTACAAGAATATGTCCACTAAGGCCAAGAACTGAGCTACACGTCTTTAAACACAGATAGATAGATAGATAGATAGATAGATAGATAGATAGATAGATAGATAGAGGAAAAATGCTCCAAAGATTAGCTTACATCAGCTGGGGCAGCAAAATCCATGTGCATTTGCAAAGCCCTTAGTCCAGTGGAAAAGATCTTTATTGCTGTGGAATTTCCATACATATTTTCTGCATGTCTCCGAGACCATTTCTTTATTAAGTAAAAGATGCACCACAAACCAGAACTGGATTAATCTCAGCAAAAGAAACAAGTTTTACACTAGCTAAAAAATCCTAGATCTTTTAGAAAGGGATATACTTCAAGACTGAAATTCATGTCTTAGCTTTGCACACTAGAACAGCCTCCAGACTCTGAAGAGGTCTCCCTTACATGTACATATCTCAAGTTGGTGTTTGTGATAAATCCTAAAATTCCCAAATTCAAAACAAAAGCAAACAAATAGCCCCTCCAAAAACCCCCAACCAACAAACCAACTAAACCCCAACCCAAAATCTTAAACCCAAACCAAAAAAAAAAAAAAAAA
>VZRV01006046.1:1140999-1266831 GCA_013398115.1 Falcunculus frontatus
CCCCCACCCAACAAACAAACAAAACCCAAACCAAAAATTAAAACCCAAAACAAAAAAAAAAAAAAAAAACCCAAAAACCAACCAAACACCCAACCAGTTTTAAAGAAATTGGTTCAGTGGGGAAAAATGTGTCCTCAAAAGAAATTTAAACAGTGTTTCTCAAAAGATATTGCCATTTTTCACCTGATTTGGCACACTCTTAGAATAAATTTTAAAAAAGCTGCCTGATTTAGATACTTTTAGAAACAATTTTCAGTAATTATACATTCAACAATGCTATGAATTAGCATCAAAACCTCACTTTCCATATTTTTCCCCTCTAAAGAGAGATAGTTTGCATTCCCAAAAGCTGAACAAACACATTTTTAGACTCTGATATGACCCCTTCTAGCAAGCAGCTGTAAAACTTCCATTGTTCATGAAATCCCGCATATGTACATCCCCAAGTCCCCTCTTCCATTCAATATATATGAAAATGCAATTTACTGTACGTCAAATGAAAAATGCAGTTTTCAAATGCATGACAACAGGTGCTAGTTAAATGATCAGACACTATTTGTTACCTAGTCTCTTACTCTCATTTGCAGCATGATAAATTGCATTTTAGCAGAGCACTGCGATCTAAGAGGTCTTGACATGCTTTTATTGATTTGCATAGGTTATATGCATGTATTCCTGTTTGTAGGCAAATAGTGCCACGAGTAAATTCAAGTCACCGTGCCTCTGTTTCAAGAAAATTGCAGTCATCACAGGGGAGCCAAGATGGAGTGAGGTTGGGTAAAAGAGACACATGCAGCCCATTGGAATCTTAGAACCTCTATTAAGATTTATAGGCTGCAGGATTCTTTTGGGCTTCAACATTATTCTTAGTAAACCCTTTCTGTCTTCAGCTGTTTATAAAAACTGGCAGCTTTAGCAAAGACAGAAGCTTATGTTGTAGGTAGCACAATTTAACATAATAGTGATAGCCTGTCCTCTAAATATCCTGATACTGATTTTGAAAGAGAAACAGTGTATATCCTCGATTCCCTTTACCATAATTTGTAAGGTTTTCTTATTACTAAGCAGCAATCTTTCCACCCGCATTTCCATAACACCTTGTGGTCCCCATTAGTTGAGATTAGTTAATATATCTGTCCTCTTTTACCTCTTCTCAAGTCAGGCAGCTTCATTATTTCCCTCTTAACAAGAAGAGTATCCTGCATAGAAAGTTCAAATACCTTCCCTACTTGGTAAAAATAACAGATCTAGAATAAGGAATTGAAACTTCCATGCTGGTGTTCTCATCAGGGTGGGAACAATGTGATCCACCATCACCACAGTTTGCATATAATTCCCTGAGTTTGGTATCAGCACATGCACACACGCCAGCACTCAGCCCATCAGCTGAAAAGAGAGCTGCTGGAACATCCACAATACCCCCACACAGGATGATTATCACTACCCATGCACACACATCGTTTTGTATCACAAATGTTGGAGCTGGCATGACACGCTCAGACTGGTGTCAGCCTATACAGGCTGCTGATCCAATCATTTCCTTGTAAATTTGCACATTACTGATAAAGGTTCAGGTTTCTGGGGGAACTGTTAATCTATCAGAAAAAGGATTTAGACTTGACAGGCATACTTACACCTCAGAGTATTCAAGGAGCTCTTATTTATATGTTATTTCAGTACTTAAAATTTATTGAAGAACTGTTTCAGTGTGGTAGTTTAGCATTAATTTTGATGGAATTCAAGAATCGTATTCTCCTCTCTGTCTTGTTCCACAAAACCTAAAGCCAATCAAAATAAAATCTAATTGTAAATTTAAGCTCTGAAAAAGAAACACACAAATATTAGGAAAAACATGCAATGAAATTAGGGCAATACAGGATGTAACATCTCAGAAAACATCCTAATTTGACTTGGCTACTTCCATTCTTGAGTTACTAATAAATTCTAACTAGAACTACTGCATGTGGGCCTCAAATAAAATCTAAAATAATTGCCCACATTATCAATTTTATTTGCCTAAAATTTTCTCAGTTTATGTAGATTTTATTGTATGTTTCTCAGCAAAGAATGGACTACAGACTGTGTTTACAGGGACTATAAAATTTAATGCATAAGCACATCAAGATGAATTCCAAAAGCATTTTTGCTTACTGTCCACCCAGTGTATGTTTCCATACAGTTTAACAGATGAAAATTATATACTGACTGAGGAGAGGTTTAGCGGGGTAAGAGCTATATCTAATTTACACTTAAGCTGGGAACTCATTATTGAATATGATGGTTTTTGTAAGATTAAAATCTACTTAGAAAAGCCATGATGAATAAAGGAACATTGCTAAATATTCTCTAAAACTGACACAGAAAGCTGTCCCCTTTGGAGTATCTGTAACAGACAAATGACTATCCCATAAATTTATAACTTCAATATTATATGATTTTGCTGAAGTAGTATTTATATATAGTTCTGTCTAGGAGATTCACAGGCCAACTACCCTCAGCTTCAGCTGCTCATTTGTGTTTCCACACGCCTTCAGTTGGAACAACTTGTTTGTGGAGTTGCATGACAAGCAGCAACAGAGAAATGAGATTACTAGGAACCCTTTTTTTCTCACATCATTTTTGACATAGATCAGTTTCTGATCTGGTCCACCATTCAGCTTCTACCATAATAAGAATGAAGCAACTGAAGGACAATGAAAGTATAGGAGAAAATGTTAAGGATCCATGTAAGGCAGCACTGCTCATCAGATTACTGCTTATTAACTTAAATTTTCAGTGACAAAACACACAGAGAAATATTTAATGCAGAATAAAAAGATTACAAGTGCATCTGTGGAACAGGAGAAAAACAATGACCAAAGGAAGATGGGAGAGTAAAAGTAAATAATGCAATACCATAACGATATGCCCCTGTCAAATCTTGAGTGCACTACATATCAGAAGAATTTCAAAAGGAAATTGGAAGAGGTAAATGTGAGGTGGCTTGTTAAATGCTTTTGGGAAGTAAGAGGCAGCACAGTGGAAAGAATATATTCCATCTTTAAAACAGTTTGAATATAGGAAAATTAACAAAATTTTTGTTCTGATGTTTTTCAAATCATTTATGCACCTAAGCCATTGCCAGTCCTTCAAGTCATTCAAGTCATTTAGTTTGAGAGAGAGAGAGAGAGAGAGAGAGAGAGAGAGAGAGAGAGCAACAATATCTCCAGTGGCCTGAATGAATTCTTGCCTCCTGACTTTCACCCTCAACACCCTTCTTTACATAAATCTCAAAAAATGGTACCTGGAATAAAAAATAATCTTGCATACTACCACTCTGTCAGTGAAAACAAATTCTGATTTCAGAATATCAGTATTGCCTCTACTTAGCCTGCTGGGCTCATTCTCTAGCCCCACGTTCACACTCATGGGCAATCTAGAACAGCAGGCCTATGCTCTCAACGTGCCAAAGGTTTTGCCTACTAAAGCAAACTTTCAGAAATAAGTCATAATTCAAAACCCATGACTTTTACTCAAATCACTGACACAGGCTGGTGCTCAAAAGGAATCTCCACCAGTCCCCAAGCATTCCTTCTTCCAAATATAAAAGACCAGTTGGTATGTCACTCCCATCCAGGAGACTAAAAATAAGCTACCAGAAGTGGCCACAAGCACAGTGCTTTGCCACAGGGAAAGTCTCTTTTTAGGCAAGCAATTAAGCACACCTAGAACAGCCCAGCAATTTGACTAGGCAATAACAGTTACATGAAATCAAAGCACAGAAAGGTATGATATTAGCAAGTATACCAGCTGATTTCTCCTTAATTATAATAATCTTCCAGTTAAAAAGGATCTGTGATAGTTTTTTTCCACAACTAAGCAATGAAAAACAAAAATATTTCTGTGTACCTTGTTAAGATAAATAAAGTTTGCAGAAAAAAAGTGTGGGGGGAAGAAAAAAGAGAAGAAAGTGGGTTTAGAAGTTTTATATTGCACAATTCAAGTCTGCAGAACATAGAAGAGCTCTTGGGATTTCTTGCTAAAGACCTTGCCTCTGGTACACATCACCTATTTGTATGAACCTCAGAAAAGATACGAAAGATTATTCAGTTCTCCCTAATGAGAAGAATTTAACATTTTTGGCATAATATTCCATAACATTTCTACACAACATCTTCACTAACACTTCAAAAGCCATCAAAAAATGTAACAAGAAAATTATAATTAATATTACAAAACATAGAGATGAACAAATTAGAGTAAGCGGCACTACGAAGTTATCGGTTTTTTCCCCCTTTCCTCCTCCTTTGTGGAGAAAAAATTAGGATTGCTTGATGAACTATTCATTTGCTGGTGTAAAATACATTAAAGAGGACATTTCCCTTCTGAGACATGTCTGCACATGGGATGCAGGTCTTTACACAGAGAAATATATTAGTGACCACTGTATCACCTTTCCCAGTTATGGTACTTCAAAACCAGACTTTTCCCATATTTCTGCTTTCTCCTCCCCTTGTTTCAAGGCCACCTTCCTGCAACTTTCACTGAAGCTGCAGTGCTGTAAAAATTTTTTTGTACATACAAAAATTCCTGCATACAAATATTTGGAACACACTTGTTGTGCAAAGCTACGGACACATAAAAAAATTCTGAGAAAGCTGGCAAAAACTTCATGAGCAGAGTGCCTAGCTCATGAAAATATGTGGGAAAACCTTTAAGCACCATTTTGTTTTCAAGAGCATGCCTATTGCTTTAAAAGACTGTACTGATTCTTACATAAATGACTAATAATTAACATTAACTAGAACATTAAAAAAAACCCCCACCCTTTGATAAACTAAGAGTAAGCATTTTATAGTTGTAGATGACCACCACAAAAGCAGCTCTCAGTCATGAAAAGAGGATTGTTAGGTACTTGTAAAAGTCAACTTGAAATTCTATAGTTCACCGTTGCAGAAGAAAGTACAAAAAAAGATGAAAAGAACTTTAAAATGGTCGTAAAGATAAAATGCTCTCCTCCAAACCTTTTGGACATCAGGAATTAAAATCTCATGCAGGGATCAACATTGCAATTAACATTCAAGACTTAAAATTTAAGGAATTCCTGGAAATATGACAATATATAAAGGAATTTTCTCACACAAACAGAGAAGGAAAAAATCTTCATTAGCAGTTAAAGCTTCGGAAAAGTTGATTCCACAGATCAAATGGGTTTTCAGGGCATTCTTTGCACACTGAGACCTTTATATTTGGAAGCTTGTCAAATAAAGGCACATTGAGAGGAAAGAAAGTAGCCATGTCAAACCATACGTGCAAGCTCACAAAGCTGACATGCCATCACCATTTGTAAACAGGAAATCTATCTGCATTTTAGTAGCCCTCTATCTAAACCCCACTCCCCCTGAAAAAAGTGTGTTCAGCAGTATTAGAGCACATACAGTTTGTTTGTGCTTATTAAATAAAAAGAAAGGATCACCTTCAACCATATTAATGATGGACTGGTGGATGAAGGATGTCTGCGAAAATTCACAACATCTGTTTGCTCCACTCTCTTCTCAGTGTGCTGCACCTATTCCTCATGCTTAATGATGCTCATCCACTCTGCAAGTTTTACGAACAAATGTGTGTTTAGCCACATTCATCATTCTGAATGAGCGTTCTTGATGAAGCATCCACTGGCCTGTTTCGCTCTTTCTGCTACACTTTAACAAATGACAACGGCTCTACGTATTTTTCATTTGTTAAAAATAAAAAGCTAAGTGAAGAATAGGCCCAGCAAATTTTTCTTTTACTCCTCTGTTAACTTTACTGGAAAATGGAATACAACATGCATTTAAACCCATGCAAGTTCACATGTACAAATCTAAATGGTGCATACAGATGGAGAGCACTTTAAAAATACAGCAGAACACAGTGTAGCATAACAGACAAAAATTCTATCCCACACCAACAGGAGTAGCTCCATCTTCTTATGAAGGTGATGTATTCCTCACTCTGATCCGCTTGGGGACTGATTCTGTGATGTTCACAATGCCTTAACACAAGACACTTGGCATCTTTTGGTACCAGGCCTGCAATACATCATCGTGGACATCTGCCTTCCATTTTCCAGCTTTCCTCCTTTAAAGCACACCAATATTTAAAGACATGTTTCCCAGAAAATGTGCTTGCTGTAAATGTCACCCTAGAAATCAATTCTGAACAGTAATGCATGTCAAATCTATGATATTTTTTCCAGTGAGAAAAAAAGGACTCTAAAGAATATTAGTGAGTAATCAGAGCCAAAGAATCAAATCTAATACAAAAAAACAAAAAACGGTTCAGAAAATTTTAAACGTGGAACATCTTCGGAAGTTGTCTTCCAGAATTTAGAACAACTCACAATTCTTATTTCCATTCATACACAGAAAAATTAAAACGTCCATCCCAATACCCATTTTCTTAAGCATGTCTTTAGAAGATTACTGATGCAGTATACAGTGGAAGCTTCTCAGGTTCACTTCTGGCAGTATTTTCTATGATTGCAGAAACTATACAGATTAAATGAGGGAGTTTTTCCGCAGCTTAATGCTATTTCTTTGCTTTACTGATTGAGCCTTTGAGAGCCCCTTTGGGTCTGTACTGGTTGTCTGCACTCACCTGTGTTAGTAACATCCAGGAGGCCAGTGGGTGCATCGGATGAAACAAGTCACATTCTAAAACATCAATGACACCGGCTATGAACAATGTTTATTGCAAGATAGACATCTAAGACACAGGCAAGTATTGGGGTTCTGGTTTTCATGTTACCTTTTCAAGAACTAGGTTGGGGGAAAAAGTGGATCTTGTAAAAGGATCCTAACAAAATTTTCAAGAGGCTGCCTTACGAGAAGTTCTACAACGATTTTCGTTGAATAACAAACTTTGTGATAGTTCTCAATGAAATAATTATGGACCAAAAGAAATGAAGAACATTTTGACACTCTACTATAAGAAAAAACCCCTCTATTTATGAAAAAAATCAAACCCTAATCCTAAAATCATCATGTCCAGGCCAAAAAAAGGCATGACAAGAAGTCAGAAGAAGTTATAACTCAGGGAGTAGGATCAAACAAGTAGAACTTCTGAGCTACTGAAGCTATTTAAAAATTATGTAGTGCCTATGAATTTTTTAAAGGCAACCAACAGATACAATTACCAAATAATTTCTTACTAAAGCAAACAAAAATCCTCCATTAAAACCTCTCTCTTAAACATGTTATATTAGCATATACTAATAAGGTCACTGAAATAAGCATTTCTTTTAACCAATATAGTCTTAAACTTATAGTCAAATTATATCAATTCCTTAAACTTAGCAAATGGCTAACACTCAACTGGGCAATGAGTGGATAGGAACTAATTATCAGAATTCAAACTTCCACTCCAATTTGGCAATGACAGCACAGCATTTTGATGACATGCAAATTCTATAAAAGTAAATCCTACACTAATGGCATGGTTGGGCAGTGAAATGCTACCGTATCCTGTTCATGAGACTTCACATAACTTAGAAGGCATCAAAACATTATAAAAATAAAAACTAATTGAAACCTCTAAAAATTATATCCTCTTTTACCAATATTTTAAAGGAAAAACTAGTATCTGCTCACTTCCACTTTATCTAAAGTCGTTAAGGTCTGAGATATTAACCAGTAAACTTGCCACAAAGCATAATTCTTAGCAAGTTATGTTCCGTAACAAAGATGTACCCAAATTCAATAGAAGTTGTTATAAATCAGCATGCAGTGGTGTACCCTTCACAAATTAGTATGTGAAAAGAAGATCATGAAGTTCAAAAAACAATTTTTTGGCAAAACGTATCAAGAACTTCCTGAGATCTCTCAACACAGATTAAAAAACAAGGGCAGAAGAAAACTATATAGCAAGTTAAATGAAATACATAAAAACAGAATCACTAAAATTTATAAGAAATTGCAACCAAGTCTGTTCAGGTTCCTCTGAGGTTTAAGTACTCAAGGAATCCATTACTAGGCTTAACAGGAAATTGTCCACGACAAATTTATAAACTATATAGAAAATATTCCTCTTCAAATAAGTACAATGAACACTGCAACAGAACTGATAGCAGCTGAGTATTTTTGTTACAAAAAGGAATTCGTAATTATAAAAAAAATACAAATTATAGCTCCCTAAAAAGAGTGCCTCTGATCATCATATTTCAGAAATTAGGTCCCACAGAGGATTTTTTTTAATATAAAAAATTAATTTCTATTTTTTGCTAAAAATTCTTTTTCTCTACTATAAAACAGATCTGTATCTGAAAATAGAAAAAAGGATTTATGCAAAAATAACCTCAAGGGGATCATTACAGAAACACAAAACGTAATTTTCTACTAGAATTGTAAAGTGCATTTGCAATAGATATTTAAAAATATGGGTACAAAATACATAAAACATACAAATGAATGGGATTTAATAAAACTGCAATAATTTAAATGGTATTATTATTAAGTGACAGACAAAGTTCCTCAAAGAAAGGGAAATACACCTTTAGGTAATTTAAAATTAAAGCAATATTAAAATGGATAAATACATTGTGTACTACGTAGATACATAAGCCATCACTCACTCCCGTGAGTTACGTACGCAGAGAGTATCAATAGTTTCTTAGACTTCCTGAAAGAAATCCATAGTCAGAATGACTCACTTGACAGAAAAAAGAATCACGGGGAACAAAAGAACAATATTGGAAGCAACAAGTACAATTCCATAGCTCTACAAACAAGAGAACCCCAAGGCCCGGCTGGTCCCGCTCTCTCCCGCCCATGCAGAGCAGCAGCGAGTGCTGGAAGCGCTCATCCCCCAGAATTAAACAGCAGCATCTCCTCTGCAGCTGTCACTGCGCCCTCCCAGGAGCGGCAAGGGAGGCTACAGAACTTACAGGGCAGGTACAGTCTCAGACAAACGTTAACTCAAATCGCACAATAGGTCTCGAGAAACACATCACAGTACTTTTGAGAAAATCAGAGCACAAATAACCCATAGATTACTGCAAATTACTCTGACAAAAATAAGTCCAAGCATATCTGACAGTAAAATTACACTCTCCTCAACAACAGTATCCCTTAGGTAATCCCCCTTCTCTCCCCATCCCGAATGTTAAATTGTCTCTTAGCTTTACAACAAATCAAGGCTAAAAGCTGCATACTGGCAGCACTTCTTTTCATCTTACATAAATTTTATTTCTTCTCAATAGCATCAAGTGTGGTATACTTTATGAAAATTATGAAAAGCATCACAAAGAAACAAAATGTAAATGATACAACAATTCAAAGCATATGAAGGGCACTGTTTCTGCTATCTACAAGAACATCAAATCATTTCTTCCTCTACTGCAGCTTGAGTTCATGCTTTTCCATGGAACAACAATGATAAAAAAAGGCATGGGGTTTGTACTTCATTTTTCTCCTCATGGAAGTAAAAGGGTTAATATATTCTACATCCCTATTAATATGATAATATCAGCTGAAGACAATGCTAAGTCGCTCATAAAATATTAAAGACAGCACCTATGACAAGATTTAGATTCTTTAAAATAGGTCTTGTCCTAAGTCTTGCCCGAACTTTAGCATGGATTGAATCAGAGGTATTCAGACCTCTGACAAGTATTGTCTCTTTTTCCCTTTCTTCCATCCTATATATGATCTTATCCAGCAAGAAAGGCAGCTCATTGTTTTAATTTGTCTGCATAATCAAGCTGACACATAGTCATCTTACACAGAAAAAACATAGAAATATGAATGGGGACAGGACGTGGCAAAGGCCGAAGGTGAAGAACTGCTGACAGAGGATATCTGTGAATTCTTTAACATACACTTCAAGAAGTGGTTTATACATCCAAAAAACTTATTTCTGATGTTTTCCACTAGGGACAATTCCATATCTTAAAACAGATCCTTTAAGCCTTTCTCCTCCTTATAGCCATAATTTCAATCCAAATGCTGCTTTTCATATTTTTTGGGCTATCCTTTATAAAAGTTCCTCCCTTGTATTTGCAATTGTGCCTTCCCCATTTCCTCCATGTCCCCTCAAACACTCTTGAGCTCTCTTTCCAGCAATGTTATGAACAAAGAAATACTGTATATGTATGGCAACAGAGGAAAAAAATATTATGTACAATTTGCCTCTATAAGGTTCCCTAAACTTTGATTCCATCTAAATGTACATCCCTGATCAATCACTTCTCCCCACAGCTGCTTTCTAAGTTTCTTACCTCTGTCTAGAGACTGACTGTGCTGGGGAGACAGTTTAAAAGCCCTCTTTCTGATGTGACAGCTGAATTTTCACCAATCTTCTGGTCTTTCCCCAGGTTCATTTTAGTCTCTACCAATCTCTCTGTGTCACTTCCCTACCTCCACAAGTGACCAGGATTCCTCCAGTTTTGTATCTTTTAAACAGTGTTCTGCTTCCTTCCACACCAAGGCAGACAGGGAGCTTTGTCAAAGGTCCCCAGACGTTTTGAAGAACTTGGACCAATTCCATTTATTTACAACTATGAAAAAGCAATAAATAAAACAAATAAATCTTTGGTATTGGGATTTTGTAGTGGCATAGTAAAACACTCATAACAGGAGGATATATAGCAAATAGTTTTGGCTGGTTCAGACAATTCAAAAGTGAACCAATGAAAGACTGCAGAAACTCTGAGGCTCCAAGATCAAGTGTTGTGTCCTAGCGCCACCAGACAGTATTTTCCACCCAGTATTGAGCATTTCCCTCAAGCTCATGAGCTCCCTGCTGACCCGAAGAAATGTTGAAACTACAAATGACTTCTGTTAAGAAATTTAAGGAGTGCCAAATTAAGCAACTTTCATGTAGAGTCCTAGCATATATTCAAAATACTGCAATAACACAATCATGTTTGCTTCTGACATTACCCAATTCTCTAAATAATAATCTGCCAAGTAAGAACATGGGATGTGAGGACAGACGTGGATGAAGGACCAGAAAACTAGAGAAGAATGGGAACTGGTTGAGCAATGAAGACACGAGAAACAGCCAAGATGGGGTAAACTGACCTTGGGACCTGCTGGGCTCCAACACAAGTACAAGAAAAGCTGGATATGTAAGTGAAACAGTGAAAGATCTCACAGCTGACAACCACAGTGTCTGGGCAGAGATAAAAACCACAGAAGACTAAGAATATGACAGAGAAGATTTGGATACCTATTCTATCCAAAGGGTTTTATCCCAACTCCTCCATAAAAAGTAGGACAAAATGAAGGGAACGTGACCACATTTTCAGATGGGCTGTCTGTCAGATTTCCTAATCAGAGCTGAAAAAAATCCCAGAGGTCTGACTGCTCCGAGACGAAAACAAAAACCTCACAATAGATAATCCAGGAAATGAAAATAACAAAATGGAGGCCAGAACCGATGAGTGGTATGATATTACCTTGCGCAGTGGTGCTGCCCATGAACCACCCAATACATCCAGCACCAACAGTGAAAAGCCACATACCACAAGGGGTCAACCTGCTCCATGCAGTTTCACAACTAAATAAAAGATAACAGGAACTCTCTAAGGGGAGGATAAACCCAAGGATACTAGATCTTATTCGGGTTAGTTGAAGATAAAAGTGCAGTTAATTCTCCCCATTTTCTTGTTGATATATAGCCATAGAAGAATGTCCATCAAAATAATCCTACTATTGAACTATAAACTTAAGTGGCACTTTTCCATAACTCCACACTTGCCTTGCCTAAGCTTAACATTTGTCAGGACTGCCCTAGCAGCCTCCAGCACCCAACAAGAGGAGATGAAAAAATGCAGAATAATGTCATCTTGGATCACCATCTGTTCATACAAATATATTTCTAACAATATGCATGAAAATGGTATAAATATTTTCATTTATTGACATGCCATATTCTTAGATGAGAAACTTAGTAACTTTTCATGTGTTCTTTGGAAAGAAAGCAACAATTTTTAATGTGTTAAACAAAATTTCCAATGTGATCAACTTAAATTAATCTTAGAACATATTTAGATTCAAATCTCACAACGCTTTCAAGTTACGCAACTTTACAGATAATTTGAGAAGGCCCAGCAATACCCCCTTATAAAAATTATACTAGGCACCCCTCCAGCAGAGACTCAAAAGACATAATCCCTACAACAATGATGTCTTTAAAAAATAGTTCTTCAAAAACGTTGTGTTTGATGGTAGCATTCAGAGGAACTTTCTTCTGATCTAGTTTTATTGTACAACCCTATTTAAAAAAAAATGTCACCACATGAATCTAGACTGACACACATAAATACTTTACACTGACTAATAAAAGGTTGACATAAAAAGAATAAATATTGTGTGTGCTAGAACCAGCCTCTACTTTAGACACAACTGAGTTCACAGCTTTTAAATAGGACATGTCAGCACTGTGTAATCTTGATGAAATCAGACAGACCACACACCTGTAATTGACTTAACTGGGCAAGAGACATAACTGGTACTCAGAACTTCAGCCAGAAATGCTGTTATTAGGCAACAAGAAAATTACACTCAAAGAATGAAGTTTAGCAGAGACATTTTGCCAGTGTTGGCCCATCTTTTTATTCATTTGAAGTGCTAAAATAAAAATATATTTGAGAAAACCACTTGAATACCTAAATTTAATTTCTTCTGGTATAATTTTATACTTTGAAATACATTTTTATTTTATTAGTCCAGGACAGAGAGCAAATGATTTTTATTACTGCAATAAATGAATTGGCAAGAATTTACAATTTTTAGTGCTACTGCTGCATTGTGTGAAGAGTTATATTGTACAGCTTTTCTTGAGGATCATTTCTAGGGTATGAAACCTAAACCTTGTCAATGTTGCATGCATCTTCTGAGTGTATATGGCCCAAATACACCACATTCTCTTAAGATGGATTTCACACAAAAGGTTTTTCTTCATAATAAAAATATCTCAAATCATCAATTTCTCATACTTTGCCTTCTAGGTACACGCACACTTCAGACACTGTGTTGACTTTTTTCCTTGTACAATTGTAATTCATCCATTTCATATAGCAAGTAAAGCATTTTATGTCCAGCCGCCCTGCGTGTTTTCCAAAATGTCCAATTTCCATTGGGACATTTTGCTGGGATACGATTTGAGGACTTTCGCCTTTTAGCGAGTACCAGACCAGAACCACAAGCAGGTTTCAGTAAATCCATAAATCTCAGGGACACTCCACAAAAGTGCAGAATCTGTGCCCTGCACACTCACTGTGTTAACTGATTTCCATAAGCATTAGCTCAAACAACACACTGAGCAGATAGACATTTCTTTCCTTCTGAGAAATTCCAGAAAGAAAGCAGAAACCCCTATTAAATATAAGGCTTGGTCTACTCCTGGCTGCTTAGATATAATGCAAGTCTCATCTGTACCTGCAATTTCAAAGAACATTATTTTGTAATAACAAAGTTGCTTCCTGGTCAATGTAAGTTAATACACTTTGAAAAAAAAATAGATCAAACTAAACTGGAAAAGACATTCATTATGGAGTAAGAACACTCATAGCAAAACTAATCAAGAATATAATTATATAAATACAACTATTTAAGAAATGCATTTTACTATTTCCTAAATAAATTTTGTGCAGCAGAGCTCTAAACAAATAAGTGTGAAGACATTCTCATCTCAGTTTGTAACAGACTCAAAATCTGATTATATATGTCTTAGTCATTTATTTCAAATCAACCCAACTACTTATTCTAGTCAAACTTCTCAGAGAAGAAAAATTAACTCGTCTCATTTGCCCACAGCATCACACGTAGCCTTCAATCTTATACGTCATAATGAGTTTAGAAAACTAAATTACAAAACCAAGAAATAAGGAGGACACACAGCTATCACCTGCTCCAAAGAGCTGTTCTATGCCTGTATTAATATTTGCATCGAAGTGCAAAGCACTTTCGATTCACATATAAAAGCAGCTATACACACAAGGAATATTACCTAGGGAACGTTACAAACACAAGGTTCTTTCTTGAGGCCCTGCTCCGACTTTAACAACCCTTGCTCTTGGCTCTCACTCAGTCAGCCCCAATACTTGAGAAACTCTTTGGAACTCTTTGAACTAAAATAAGACAGAGAAAATGGCACAGAAGCTGAACAGAACATGAGGGCATGGTTGAAATCAACAGAAAAGATTGGGGAAGGGTGAGATTGCTCTCGGAACTTCTGGCAAAAGACTAAAAAAGGAAGAGTACTGGCATGAGGAGAACGTGAGGGCCAAAAAACTCAGCTCTTGGTACGATGGGAAAAAAAGGTCCAGAAAATTCCCAGAGTGCTACGAAAAGGGAAGAAAGTCAGAAAGCTCTCCTGACACAGAGAAAGATGGTTCAACAGGTTTAAAAAGTGAACAAACTGTCAGGTGTGGACAGAAATATGCATATAGGTGCCTGTATAATGAGCTTGGCCTACTGTGAAACCACCACAGCCCTAAGCACATACACACACAACAGACAACTCATCCCTAGAGTGATACCTCAGTGTTTCGGTTTCTTTAAACCTGTCAAAAATTACATTACATATCCTTTTGCAATATTTTCTTTTACAATATAAACACATGTACACAAAAAAAAACCCTAGTTAGCAACCTGTTCAGTAGTGAGACAGAGCATGAGACACTAGCAATAGTGTTACTTTTGAGTTCCAAGTTGCAAACTATCACTGTTATAGCAGGGAAAATCTCCCCAGACTCTTGTAGCTTCTTCCTATGTGAGGAAAACCAACAATGGCTGGATAGATGACATGTTTCTGAAGATTCCAAGTAATTTCTCCTTAATTCTGGAAGAGTCCGTTAGTATTTATTTTTTATTTGCTTTTTAACTTCTGAGGGTGATTTGTGAAGTACCAGAAGCCATCAAGCCTTCAGAGCCAAAATTAGGATCTCAAAGCTCTAGGAGCAAAGCGCACAAACAGTGGGACAAAAAGGGAGCAAATTTCTAATGCAAAGATCTGCATTCCCAACTGATAGCCCTGATTCCATAAGCACACCCATGGGTTCAGACTCCTTTCTTTCACAGGGAAATAACAACAGGATCAAAGTCAAAGACTACTAAAGACAGAAGCTCTTTCTTTGTATTCAGATTCAAAACAAAACAGACAACATCAGAGAAGATAAAAAGAAAACATCCCAAATAAACAAGGCAGGGCTGAGTTACTCCTTCAAACTCCTGTGGGTTAAGACATGTAACTTGCCAAAGAACGCTTTGCAAACACAAAGAGATGTGTTTCTCTTAATTCCCAAATAGTGATCAAGGCAGCCCAAGCCCTGTGAGCACAATTATCCACAGCATCAGTAAAGGCTAGGATGGACTCTCCTCAACCTAAATCTGCTAAAATACCCAGACAAGGGAGCATACCATGCCACACAAATATCACACTAATTTGTTTTGCATGACTAAACCACAATTTTTGTAACAATTCCACTCTGCTCTAACTTTATATCATGTTCTTCATCTTGGGAGACTGTGTCTTATTTGTGTTACAAGCTCTTAGCAAGTCACTATGGCTCAGAAAGGGTCTTGCCACTACAGGCATACAGGAGTCTGTGCTCACACACTGCTAAGCTGCCTTTTCTGGGGCAAAGATTACAACAACAGCTGCTCTTCCCTGGACCCTGTCAGCTGCAGCTGGGCATCCCAACAGAACATGCAGGAGAGTCCCCCATGCTCCAACACAAACCAGACAGCCCAAGTCACAAACAAGTACAAACAAGACACATTGAAGTGATAGGGTACACAGCCACAGCCTTCCCCAGGGCAGCCAAACCCAGCTCCGAAAAACACATGAAAAGGACAGCATGAAGCCAACGATCTTTTAAGAGAGACTGTTCCATTACGTATTCCTGCTATTAAAGAAACCAAACAGAAAATCAAGGCACCATTAAGGGAAAGGTATTTTTTAACTTGACAGTGCCATACAGTTTTATGACAGACTTGCAGTCCAAGCCGTGTTTATGCTACTCATTTGTTTTTGTTAAATGTCATATGTTGAAAAAGTAAGTTGAAGAGGTATTCCTTGCTTCTCCCATTGTAGAATTTAATTTGTAAGATGCATTCATAAATTTAGAAAGCTTTTTTAAGAACTAATCTGGAAGCAAAAGCTAGCTTTGAGCACATCAACCGTCTAATATTCTCTGCTCAAAGGTGACTTGTCAGAGACCAGCAAACAAAGCTAAAGGTAAAAAACTGCTCCCTTCAGGATGTATCCTGTTGTTAAAATGTCATTGTTTGCATAATAATACACTTCATGTCTTTAACCTTTGGTGTAAATATTGTAAATTATATTTCTTCTTTTGATAATTAAACTTAGTGTGTAAAAAAGTGACAACTAGTTATAAAATCTCATTTGCACTTACCATCCGTACTGCTTTTAGAATGAATGATAAGGCTTTTAACTATCTTCAGCTGAGAAATACTGTTTATAATAGAAAACAGGTTTATACCTGGACACTTTAATGAATCATTGAAATCATTGTTAGACTACTCACAGAAATAATCCCACTGAAGTCCAGGAGATCTGCTTTAAGAAGTATACAGTAGTGTCAGTATGGGCTGCATAATTAGAGCCTCTATGGTCCTTCCTAATTACCTAGAGACTAAAAGCATAGCATTTCCCCTTCAGGATCTCCACAGTTACTTCTTCAATCATTAAACAAGCTAGGTCCAGGCTTGTTTGCAGGCATTGCCTGTGGTAAGTTTGCTTATCGACTACAGATTTGTCATTGTGTAACTATAATTTATCCTCTGGCACATCCTTAACTTTTTGCCTTTGTCCATCTGCCACCACTTTGGGAGGACAGTGACTCTTTACCCTCAGACTTATGCCTAGCTGGTGCAATTGCCATTCAGAAGAGCAAGTACCCAGTATTTATTTTCAGGCTACTATTCATAATGTTTGTATTTCAAACAAGTTTTGCCCCATACATGTCATATAGCATGTAATATACCTGTTGTATGATCTGCAATACTCTTTACATGCAACTTTTAGATAATTATGAAAGGTTTGCTGTAATCAAAAAGAGAAAACAAGAATCACTGACTTCAGACAAGCACATGAAATGCACTGCCATACAATGACTTTTCTCAGAACTCTATTAGAAAGCGCCATGACATAATTTCATTTTGTAATGTCCCATTTTTAAGCATCATCTCATACAAGTCTTTAAATGTGCTAATTGGAAATCCCCACTATGTACGGAGAATTGCTTTCAAAATGCCAACAGTTCCTCTTTCATCAGAGTACTCAATAGCAGGAGAAAAATACTTTCCAAAATTCAAAGCATTTTGATCTGGTTCTGTCAAAACACTACGTGTTCTCAGTTGGTAATCTCTCTTTAGTCAACATGTGACTATTTTTGTTCAGAATGGTTTTCTAAATATGATCATCTTCAAAAGTTACAAAGAGAGAAACAGTGAAAAAAAAAATTACTTTTGCTACTTTACTGTACGACCTACCAAGAACCTTAGTGTGAACCTGTACAAACATTTCAATTTAAATTTAGAACATTTTTAAAACATCTAGTGCCAAAGAGACAGCATATGGTTTAGTTCATTAGATACATATCCATTGTATCCAGGATTTTTCAGGTAGCAGAAAGGGGTATCAGTAATTAGCAATTAGCTATTAATTTATGGGTAATAAAGAGGAGCTGCTTACCAGCTTTTCTTTTCAAAAAAAATACTAGTGCCTCCCAGATTTTTTCCACAATAGACAGCTATGTCACACAAAGGATATTTTGGACTCAATTCCCTATCAGCAGTCACAGAATGATGTTGTAAGGGATCTCTGGAGGCTACCACACACAAATCTCACACAAAGTGGGGCCAAAACCAATATTAAATAAGGTTTCTGACACCCTCCACCATTGCCTACACTATTACTTTAAAAGACTAGTTAATTTGTGGAATTCTTTAGCCATTAGGTGTTCTGTTGGCAGCTTCTATTCCCATTTCTGCCTGGTACAAGACTAGTGCCTAACAGTAAAAGCAAGCAGCCTGGCAGCTCCTCCTCTTTTCCAAGTGCTGTTACAGACATCGAGACTCATTTCTGCAGCGAAAGCACCAGACATCTGTAGAAGCAGTAGGCAGCAAAGTGATAGAGCCAGGAGCGTGCAAGTTGCCAGATGCATATGGACAACAAGTTGTCTGCAGCCTGAAGTGTGAGAATCAGCAGTATTTAATCAAGGAAAATAGTAGAAGAAAGACTTAAAGCTGAAGTAGCTAACAGTTTTGCTCAGAACAAAACAGCAGATTGCTGACACGACAGGGCCTCTCTTGAGCGTGCCGAATTGCAGCAAATGGAGCAGAAGACGGGCTAGTGGGTTGTTATATTCCAGATTCCATGTAAAAGGTGGTACACTGTACACCTAAATATGCCGGGATGCTTGCCCTGATGACAAGCCAAACCCACCATGGAGTTACTGCTGCTAGGCTAGGCCAGACATTACACAGAGAAAGTTTATAAAACCCTGGCCAACCCACTGGTCTTCCCCACTCTCAGTAGCACACGGGCCTTAACAGAGTCGTAGTGCAGAGTCGGAGTGAAATCATTTATGTCAGCAGATATCCCAGCTGTAACCAAAACAATTAACAAGTATGAACCCATACAACATGAAAGCTGAGACTCCGACTTTACTGACCTTAGATAATGCTGAGGAAATCAAACATTTGCAGTCATTTTGGGGCACTGCCAATATCAAATTTATTTCTCTCACTTTTGCCAAAGCGGTAACTTTCAGCAATACAAAGATCAGCTTTGTGTGTGTGCTTAAATCCTTCACTCCCTACTCATTTCCCTGCATCTCAAAGTAGGAGCCAAATAGGGCAAGAATTATTCTTTCTTTCCACAGATGCACAAATAGGACCTACCAGCACAAATTTACATAAATGTACATATTTTCACTTCTGGAAATAATAGAAGGTTCCCAGCTGGACCAAGTAAATCTATTAAGAAAATTATCACATTTGAAATATAAACTTTTGTAACACATTGGGGTTCCAGAAGTCTTTCACAAGGCATACCTTAAACACCACAGTTCACAAGAAAACTCTAGGAGAGTCTCCAGTATTTATAGCACAAGCAGGAGCAGTCCCTTGCTAATATTATGCAAGGAATGATGAAACTGAATGACCAACACGCTGTTGGACAACTTAAATGGCATGGAGAAATGATGAAAAGATGGACTCAGATTTTACAATGGCATTTCTCACTTTCCCACTCCCCAGTCGTTCAGTGTCTCGCCACAGGTCAGTCTCCTCTCCTGCAGCAACAGATTTTTTTTTTTTTCCAGAATCATGACCTAAAACTGGGTCAGTAAAACAAATTGGGTTTAAAAAAAGACATACATGTATATGTTGAGAGAGGATAAACCACAAATCAAAACAACGTAACTGCGATAACGACTGGAGATGGGATTGAACACCTTAACCCAGCTTCATCACTGGTAAATGATGACTCTGGTATACAAGTATTACGTTAACCATGAAGTGAATGTCATAACTGAAACTACTATTCCTTAGTTTTAAAGAGTTCAACTGAGCCAATCTGCATCACCAAAACCACAAAAGGTCTTCCTCACAAACAGATATTACCAGTGCAAAATTTGCTCTGTATGCTGAACAGCAGATCTGCTGGAAGGCAGCTCTGCAGAGAAGGACCTGGGCATTCAGGCGCACCCCAAGCCGAACAGGAGCTGGCAGCGTGCCCTTGCAACAGAGGCTTATAGACTCCTGGGATGCATTAGAATTTTGACAGCAGGTAGAGTGAAGTGATCCTTCCCCTTTGCTTAGCAGAGGTGAGGCCACAGCTGGAGTGCTGGGAGACAGGGACACACTGGAGCAAGACCAGTGAAGGGCCACAAAGATGATTAAGGAACATAAGTGTCTCTCATATGAGAAGAGACATAGCTGGGACTGTTCAGCTGGAAGAAGGGAAGGCTCAGGGGTATCTTAACATGTATAAATACATATACACGGGGAGGGAAAAAACCAAACAAAACCCAACAAATAACCTCCACACAAACAAACCAGGTCTGGATATTTAAGTAGTTTTTGTGTTTGAAAGCTAGTTGGAAACCCACAAGTCTGCTCTTCATTTCTCTGCTGGCTACCTTCTCACAAGGACAGTGAGGGGTACCTCACAGACATAAGGAAAACACAAGGCACTCCTGTGTTGTTACAGTGGTTCCAACAGAGATTAAATTTCCATATTATGATTTGCTGCCTTCCTCAAGAATGGAAAAATCAGTGATTTCACAAAAAATATTTGTATCACTGTCTGACAGAATACACTTGATTGTTCATATGACATGATCAAAGCAAAACTAATTAAGATAATTATTAATTTATAAGCTTCAATCCTTCCTTCCAACACTTTCAGAGTTCATTTACTCCACAGGATATCAAGTGAGGCCACACTGTCACTACTGCTCTACTCAGATGGACTTTTAAAGGTGGCAAAAATGCTAGTAAAAGTGGCTGTAAGTTTCAAAAGTATGGAGGTCACACTTTGTCTGCTGTGCAAAACAAGAACAGAGTAAGATTTTGCTTGAGATAATAACTCCTGACATTTATCTCCCTTACTGTTTCCTATTTTAATGGTGAACTTCAAATATTATGATAAAATTCATTAAAATGAATACAGTTACTAACTCTGTAGTAAAAAATTACCACAAAACACATTTCCTATCCATCCGTAGTCTTCCTCTAACTTTACAGCAAATGAAAAGTGATGTTCTATGCTACATTTATTTCATCAGTCTAGGTGTCTTTAAAAATATTAACAGGCTCTGATATTATTTATGAACTTTTTTTTTAACACTTTATGAAAAGACTTATAGCTGGTCTAATTGGAGACTACAACAGTCCTTAAAAAAAAAAAAAAAAAAAAGGCAGGGAGGGTCAGGGTCTTAAAGCCATGACTAACTTTATGGGCTGAATTGTGACTATAATGTGAACAACCTCAAGCAGTAATATCTTACTCTCCATTTAGGATCCGCCGATTTCAAGTGAAACCACTTGTGAAATTAGGTACTAGCAAATATTGAAGTATTACAATTCAATCCTAATAATAATGTATTTTGGAATATTTCAAGAGGGAAAGACTTCCCCAAAAACCACAGATTAATTGACTGAAAAAAATTAGCAAAATCTCGTTAATTCATCAGCACATTTAGACAACTAAGTCCCTATATTTAATATATTGGAGAATTTTATTTTTATGTTTTTAGTTTCCAACATGATGCCATTGTGCCAAAAACATAAACTTGAAATTGCTACAGTTTTAAAAATCTGAATGCTTTATAAATATAGAAAAATTAGGCTTTTCCTCCTTATAAAAGAACATGCCTTCATCAAATGAATAATTTAAAACCCTTAAGTCATCGTATATTCCATTAATCTTTCTGTTCAATACACATATTAGCAATGAGACATTGTTGTGAAATCTTCAGTAGAGGTTTAATTCAAACAAACAAACAAACAAACATGTTTTTATGCTTATTTTTATGAAATGTTGCCTAGATGAAATAGATCAGTCTTTAAAATTAAACAGCAGGTTGTAAAAACTGCATTTACCGTATTGTGAGCCTGTTTGGAATCATCACAAATACAGGTATATTAGATTTTTCATGTATAGCAGATCAAAGTGCATTACATTAGTTCAAAGACACTGCATTATTCCCCTTCCCATCTACAGTATACTATGTTTGTCATTATATCAATTTAATCCACTGCCATTTTTTAGGCTACTGTTTGCCTAACCGAATGAAGAACAGAGTAGCTGGCATTTAATGTGACTGCATCACTTTTTCCAACCCGCCTACTTTAAAGAAGAAGTTTGTTGAGTGCACACAATTCACTTTACAGATCATTTGAAATGCATAAACAATTCCAAATGCAGAAATAACAAAAACAATAATTTGTCATTTTGAAATGCTGAAACGCTTGGAGGAAGATTTGAATATAGTACACTCTTTTGTTTGTAAGCATGGTGATTTGCCAAGCTACACCTCACACTGCACTAACCCTAGGGCATTCCAGTCACAAACACACTTTGATCTGCTGTGCTTTTGGATTCTCTCTCAGAGGGCTCTACCTTTCTTGACAATCCCAGAGGGAAAACGCAGCCCTGCATTCTTTCCCTTCTACCACTCCAAAACGAACACTCCATATGCTTGCTGCTAGTTCAGCCTTGCACTGTTTTTCCACAAGCTTGTTTGTATAATAACGACAGCTGCAGGATTCTTCAGCTTGAAGTTGTGAATTGGATATATAAAAAAACAAAATAAAAAACTCACAGATTACATGGGAAATGAGAACTACAGAAACAGTGTTATTTCTGCATGGTCTTAATACATACACTGAAAACTAGAATGCTGCCACAATTTTTGAATTGGTGTGTCTGGGCATCCTGTTTGAAAGGGAACAAAATATAGTTAATATTTACTTTACGATACAAACATCAAGAGACAAACATCAATGGGTAAGAAAGAAGGCAAAAGTCAGTGGATAGTAACTGTCAATCAAATCAGTGTTTCAACTCATCTGTACCCAGATCTGCTGAGAAAGAATAGATATCGCAAAGGTTTCAAAAGTGATATGACTCTATTCCAGAATATATCTGTATGCATTAATAAAAATGATAGTTGTAGCAGTGTAAGGTGGTTTTAGTGTAAATTCTTACTTTAATCCTGTTCAAAATACACGGACAACATGAAGAATCAAGCAGCATCTTGATGTGGCACTATATAATTGAGTATGAGTTCACATGGTTGAGAGAAGAAGAAAAACAAAAGCAACAGCCCTTAGGCCCTTTGTCCATACTTCTCTTCAGAGTTGATAATTGAATGTCCTTATCTTTGCGTTCTTAGTAATTTTATATGTTTCCAGACACTCTGTTGACATATTTCATTCAAGTGTACTACCATGATAAAAGTAATGAAAGTAAAATTTGAGGGGATTTAAAAGCATACATTAAACCAACACTATTTCAACTCCCTCACCCCCACACCACTCCCCCTTATTTACTCATCTATGCCTCGGCGATGGGGAGTAACTGTACTACTGGGAAGGAGGAGAAAACCAGCCCTGGAACTTATCTCTGGATGGTTCCAGAGATGTCTTCTGATGGATTTCTTGCTCCAGTCACATATTAGCCTCCCATTTCCTTCTCCCACAATGAATACTAGTGGAGAGTACAACGGTGATGAGGAAAGAAACACCAAGTATGCTGTTTTTCATATTCACTGGAAAAGCCCTGAATGAGATGCTTCGAAGTCCCAAAAGTATCACAAGAAATTGGTTAGTAATGACTAAAAAAGTACAAACAACTCTCTTCCAGAGTAGAAAATTTGGCTATTGATATACAAAGGTCCATTCCTGCTTCCACTAACCAACAATAAATAAAATATCAGACACATAAAGCTCTGCTATAGGTGCTTCACAAAACTCCTACATCTGCCAAAATATCCTAAAAAAACCCAGCAAACCAAACCAAAAAACCACAATTAGATATACCTAAACTCTAAGGCAGCCCATGATGTTAAGCCATATTATTTTATACCATTTCTGAAAAAAAAAAATCTCTAGGCTTAAGATTTCAATGTACTGATACACTGAACACATCTTTGAACACACGTCTAGATTTTAAGCAAACATGCGTATATGCAAAAGGAGTACCATTCCATATATGGCTGTTTCATATTCTCTCTCTGAAGATCTAACACTTCAGAGCAAAACATAATATCACATTAAATAAGAAAAGCATTTATGAACATTCATGACCAAGAACAGGATGCACAAAAAATGGTAACAGTTTCACTTTCCAAAACCCAAGAGCAGCCACTTTCCTTCCTTGATTCAGTGTGCAAACCACATAATTAGATTCTTTATTTAAAAGTAATCATGTAAAACGTACCAATACTCCCATCTATAATAGCATTAGCAGCATAACTTTACTAACATAGACATGAATTAATATGCTTAGTTTTTAATACTATCTAATGGAAGAGATGGAAAGCAGAAAAAGAAACCTCTCCAACAAAAATCGAACACTTGAAAATTGAAAAACGCAAGATGCCAAAAGAGATTCTTCAATGTCTCAGCCATTTACTGAAGAGATCTTTTCTCATTTGCTGATGACTTTGGCAGAGCTGATTTTGTCACCAGCCACTCTGTACTTTGTTTAATTATGCAGTACACCAACAGAAATTTTCTTTTTGATTGCATAAATCACAGTGCTTTGACACCAACCTCAATAGGGGCTGCTAGAACAATACAGTGAGCGCTATTGACTCCATCTCTCAAGTCCACAAGGTGTATCATTTAGCCAAGAGTGATAATTAGACACAGAATATACTGAAAACTGCCAATAAGCATGTCAATAGGAGGACTCCTAGCATCTAGCATCCAGTGAATCAATGGTGTTTTTTCAGCTATAAAATCAAGAAAATGATAGCTTTCAAATGAATGGTGGAAAGGAAACATGAGGCTCCTTAGGGAGGAATAAAACAGCTCAATTTTCCTTCACTGAGTGGCTCTCCAACTGCCTCACTCAATGGAAAAGGTCACAGAACATTACAGCAAAATATCTCTGAAACAAGATGTACAACAATGCTGGGACATGACATGAAGTACAAGCACACTACAAAGGCCCGTATATCTCTGACCTGACAGAATTAAAGCATGGGTCAGCAGATGCCAGACAAGACAGGAATTGAAAGACAATGACTGATCTGTGTAGAAGAAAATATGACTGCCTGTCCATATCAAATATGTATGTATGTATGAACAGGAATATACGTACAGTATGCCCCCTCCCCTCACAACAGTTTTTAAAGCCGTAGTCCTGCTTTCATTTTTAAACTATTTTATGTATATAATTTTCAGCTGAAGTCCAAGGAAGATATAAAGTTGATCCTTTTAAGGCATAACTTTTTGTTGACATATTCCTACCAAAAAATGTACCAGACTTAAACTGGTCCTGGAATACCGCTTGCATATATCTTTCTAAGATATATGTACACTTCTGAATACTGGAAGAGTAGGGATAGGAAGCCATTTTCATTCACTCTGAATTCTTTCAACTAAACATTTTAGTTGGCATAGAGAGACAAAGGATTCCCACGCAAAGCCTGCTCTGAGAAGCAGCACATCTTTTACAAAGCCTGGTTTATAATTGCAGCTGAGCCCCTGTACCATGGTTAGTTAAAATGGTTAGAAATTAAACCAGAAACAAGAACTGCAGTGCTGGCAGGACGGGGGGGGGGAATCAGAACAAAACCAAGCAGGTGAAGAACTTCAAAATGGACACAAATGGGTTTTTTTCTTTTCCTTTGTACCGTAAAGGAAATTGTCTTTTAATAGGTGGCTACTTAATAGTTGCAAAGCCAAGATATGATACCCATCTTTGGACACTCAATGCATTTTTTACCCCAGGGAATGTTTCTATGGAAGTATAAAGGTGCCCTGAAAAGCAACTGCCAAGTGGTCCTCTGGCATTCCACACTTCTCATTTCTTCATTAATTGCCAGATCAGTTTCTTCAGTAATTGACAGCCAAACAAAGTTATCCCGAGATGTGAAAGTCAAGCTCAATTCCATTCCCAGATCAGCTGAAGTATAAAACCAGTCATAATTTAGGTTAGAATCTAGCTTATGCTCTTCTGTCCTTCTGAACTCCCTGAAATTAGGACTTGGGAGCAACCACATTATCTCCCCACTAAAGCCATAAGAGGGGCATGTTCATGACTCAAAGAGGGCAAATCTGTTGAACAAGAAGCTGCCATTTTTACACTCATCTTTCCATAGGAGCTTTTTGGTATCAGTGTGTTTCCTTCAGAATCTCAACCAAAGATATACAAAATAAGAAGCCACGATATGAATCTTAAGTCTTGTTGACAGAACCAATATAAAGTAGGTTTTCTTCTGCCTTTCTTGAGTTGGAAGTTCTTACACTGAATAAAAGATAAACCTTATTTTTTTCCCCTCTCCCCTCAAAAAATTGCTACGTGAGAAACTTGAGTTCAATGTGAATTGAAGTGTCTCAGCGTGGAGGTGCTAGTAGAGAAGAGAATGCCACCAACAGCAACAACAACACTTCACAGTCAGGAAAAAAAAATAGTTAGAATTGCTCTTTTACATGATCAGTATTCAAGAAATCCTGTCATAGACAAAATGTGACCATCTCTCATCTGTTGAAAACATCTGTTGATTTTAAGCATAAACTCTTTGACCGTCTTATATTACTTCATTCTAGCAAGCTTACAAGCCTTCCTTACAACACTAGACTAGCCATCCAGCTAGCCTAGGAATCAAAAAGGGGCCCTTGTGCTCCAAATAGAATGTAATCTCAGGGAAATATCGGTTATGTAGTATAAAAATATAAGGTATCTCCTTATACACTTTTACAAACCAAGACATAAAAGTAATTTCTGCAACACACAGCTACACACCTTACAGAAATGCAGCTAAGGAATCCCCTGTTTATTTAAACATTTGCACAGCACCTCCTAAAACCACTAACAGACTAGAAGGACAAACTAACTGGAAATTCCAGATATTCTAACAACATGAGTAAACTTGTTCAAATCTTTGTGCAAGTGTTCCAAGAAAGGAAAGAAAATTCAAACCCCAAACAAGTAAATTTAAAATACCACAACTGCATCATGTAGGAAGAATGATTTATGATTTTTAAATACTCTCCCAGAACAGTGCATGTCATATAATCCATTTTCATGGATTTTAAAACCACTGATAATTTTTTCTCTCTAAATGGTTACACCTACAAGTCTTCAAGCAGTACTTTTACAATTATGAACACAGATGTGTTTTTAACAAAACACATTTAATTGCCAAGGGTGTGGAAAAGCAGTAACCAATACTTAATACACTAGAAAATGAACAAGGGTGTAGATCAAAGAATTTCAAAGAGCACCTGCTGCAGAAGCTAGACTGTCAGGAAGGCACTAAACACCACGAGAATTTAGGGAACAGTTACAGAGGTGTAGTATTTCTATTAGTCAATCTGCTTATGAATTTCCTCCTTCTTTTCCCCAACCTTTTATTTCCAGTCCAACACTTCATCTTCTTTATAATTTTTTGCAGCACTTAATTGGAGAAAATTCAGCATTTTGCAGTGGTAGGCCCACAACTCAGAAAACAATACAATCTCTTCCTCCCCACCCTCCAAAAATAAAATTGAATCAAATAAACCCAACTTTGTAACTTGGGATCTATTATCTAGAGGCATCATTTTTTTTTTCTCAAAATAACCTTCAGAGAGATAGTTCTCCCATTGCTAGAGATTAACTAGAGTCCAGTGCCAAGTCTTGGTACAACAAGTCTGTGAATCCAGAGTGTTATTACTGCTCCTGTTACATTTTTTCTCATACCTTTTTATGTCTGTAGAAATCAAAATTAAAGACATAGTATAAACAAGCAGATGACTCAGCATTTTAACCATCCTAAAATCAAATAAAATAAATGTTCTCTAGCTTTGCTTCACTTCTCAATACTTTATAATTTTATCTAAAACCTAAAGTCATATCTACACAAAACAGAAATCTGCCTGTTCCTATGGTCTCCTCTGCTTCTCTATGAGAGATCTGCTGAAAGACACTTTATCAATGCAAAGGCATGTTTCATGACAGCTACCAAAAAAAGCAACAGCAGTTTCAAAAATCAAAGAATGTTCCTTTGGGAAAGCATGATTTGCATGTTCATAATGAATACTTAACTACACATCTGTGCAACCCTTTAGGTTGTGTGGTAGGAAGTGATCTTTTAAGAGGACTTTGCCAACTTCCAGCAAATACTCACTCAACCTTTGCTAGGCTGAATAATAGCAAGCTTATCAGTTAGCTTTCAACATGATTTTAAACAGTTTATAAGAAGCTACACGATGAATTACTGGCTGAACTGACCAGAGTGTTAGGCCAAAACGGCCTTAAAATTAGGGGGTCGTTGCTGAACAGGAATTTTGATGAGGTGTTACAGTTTATCACTTATAATTAATCTGCTAAAAAAACAAGCATTCAAACTCAGCACTGCATGCACTACAATACTTAAATAACAAACAGGTTGGCTTCTAAAAAATCCAATAACTATATGCTTTTGAATTTATAAAGGAAAAAATCTGGTTAGAGATCATGACGTGCACACAGAAAGATCCCCCAATGCAGTACCTACAGTCACTACCTTAAAAACACATCTAGAGAAGCTGTGGTGCAAGCAAATTCCCACTATTTAATCTGTCACTACTCAGGGATCAATTAATGGAATATTGGTTCAAAATATTAAAATATTGCTTTAACATGGACCGTCCTATACAATATACATCACACCCAGGTTTTGCTTTACAGATGTCTACACTCATGGGCAGTCATAGTCTAAACCAGCAAGAAATAGGAATGTAAAGATTTTAAGAAAGAATTGCACTGTGCTACACAAAGTTATCAGTATTTAAAGTTAGCAGCTGTTTTTCTTGCTAAATATATAAAACACAATGCTATGAAGACACAGATAAGCTTCTTTTTAAAAATCAAGCTAGAGCAATAAAAACATTTATAGGAAGAAAATATTAAAGATACTAATAACAAAACTGAAAACCTTTATCAGACATCGCCACATTTCACGTCCACCAAAAGTAGTCCATGCATTTACATGAGATGGGAAGCATCTGGAGGTAGAACTTGTCTCTTAGGGAGTTCAGTAACTTTAAGCGCTCTACCACAGACACAGATATCACCAGAGTAGGAGCTCAATGAGCATTTCTATGTTAAGGAAACTTCCCTGTCTGACCATTCAGGAGGCACGGATGGCTCCAATCAGCCAACAGGTCCCTGCCTGACTCCCTGCATATCCCACACTCAATCAGACCAGGTTTCCTCACCAGTTCAACCCCAGGTTTCCCTTTGCAGAATCTCAGAACTATCATGCTGTAAAGTAATTTATTCAGGGTGCAGTAACACAGAAATAGCTCCAACTGGTGCCTCCAAGAAGGGCCTCCAAGCTAAGGAACCCCTGGGCTTTTATCTCCTCACAGTCCAAGAGCGGGAAAGTCTCAGTCTTCCTCCTGAGTCCTCAGCTCCCGCCATGTCCCTGAGTGACCGCTCCCCTGGCTCAGACACAGCTCCCTGAGCCCTTCATTTTGCAAAGTGTTGGCAGCTCACGGCCTCTTGATCGGGCTCCCACCCAGAACTCAACCTGCAGCTCCCACTGCAGCTGCACCCCAAGCTACTCCACTGAATGTGCTCCTCAAAACCTACACCTCCATTCTCCATCTACTTCCCTTATTCTCGCATCCTGGCCAAGGTGCTGTGCAATACTCTCCTCTCAAACGCCTTCATCATCTCCATTCATTTTTCTCTTTTTTTCTTTGAAGTTCTTTGGTTCTAAGAGAGAGGATAAGCAGCAATTTCACTGCTTTAAGTGGCTCGTGAAATCTAATAGCTAATGGCACTATACCCACAAAGAATAACAGTAAACTTGTTATAGAGGTAGGGAATACTGCATAAATTCCACAGCAATACTGAACAAAAAAGTTGAAGAGAGTAACAGAATCAAGATTTACCACTGCCTTTCTTTCTCAAATAAGTCAGAGAAAGACTTGCAGGAGCAAGACTGGAAAAAAGAAGCTGTGGAAAAACTGGGATTAATAACAAGAAGCCCTAAATTTTACCTTTTGTCATGGAGCTCATTGATTTTAGATAAAGGCATACGATCAAAGGTTCAACAAATAACTGATAAGAGAGAGGTGATAGGATTCAAAGCTTGAGCAAAACTTAGCAGGATACTGGCAAGCTATTAGTTAAAGGGACAAAAAACTGATAGAGTATTATCAAAGTAATATTGTAAAGTAAATAAAGTAAATATTATCAAGTATTATTATGAAATGTAAGGACTTTGCCAATCTAGTAAATAGCAAACTACTGCATTGTTCGCTGGAGATGAAAAAAAAAATCTCAGATAAAGTTCGGTGTATCAAAAGTCCTTCCATTGTGGGCTTGTAAACAAACCTAAACCACAGAACAACAAGATTGTTGCTGTCAATTGGGTCAGCTGTTTATTCAACAGCAAGATCTGCAACCAAAGTGGGTGCTTCTGACTTGTAACACCACACACAGTAAGAGGACAGAAAACTTATGGATATGATCAACAAGATCAAGCTTTTCTCACATGTGCTAAGAGACCCCAAAAATTAGATTAAGAACATGGAAAAAGTAAGGTTCAGCAGTCATTTTGCACCTACTTATTCAGCATTCTTCAGCAACAATCACTCTGGACTGTATTTTCAATACATCAGTTTTGCAGGGAAAACAAAACAAAACCACACACCGACAAAAATATACACATCTAGCAACATCACTGAGTTGATTCTCTCTTTTGATTTGCAAGTTCACACTGGCAAATCCTATAATTGCTCACTACAGTCCACTCCAACACATCCAAACTCCATTCCTACAAAGAGAGATGTATATTTAGTTATCCAAGAATGCTTAGCTAGAAATTACCTCCAAAAAATATAAATGTTGCAATTCAAATAGGTCCTTTTACACAATTTTATATACTAGGTAAACAGGTAGTGCATGAAGACATATAAAGTACATTTTCAAACACTTTGATCCTTAATCAACAAAATTATGTTTTCAAATGGGGAGGAGAAGGGAGAAGGGGGAGGAGAAGGGAGAAGGGGGAGGAGAGAACCTTCTTTTGCGTTTAGTGTATTTCTCAGTCCTGCTGGCTCAGGTCCTGTATAATGGTGTTGGAGGGTGGCAGCAGCAATACACATAATATACATAAAGCTTTTTACAAATACAGATTACAAAGCTGAAAAATCATCCATGAGCCCCATGAATGCAGATTTCTCTGAAACAGGTCTTTTGCAGAGTGTCTATGTATACATTGAATAAGTCTTCACACACAGGGATATCATCCAACTGATCATTCTGGGCCTTAGGGGACAGGGTAGAGGTGGGGAGGTGTGCATGTGAGTGTTACTTCACAGGTTTTTAAACATCCACTCCAAAAATAAAAACGAATCTGAAGACAGGGGAAAAAGAGCAACTAAGTGATGTTTTGAACTATGTCTAGAGTAACCAATATTTCCTAGCCTCAAAACCAACAATTTCTTACTAACCCAAACTGGTATTTATGAAGAGATTCCTAAAGCACAAAAAATAGCCAGGTATGATTTGCATCTTTTAAAGTCCCCCTCACTCCATAGCTTTAGATCAAATGCATGGTAGAGACAGGCACTGAACTTCTACTACTATGAATAGGAGCAGCACACGCTGAGCAAAATCACAATAGTCCAGTAATGTATGCCCCAGACACTCCTTAAAACAAAAGGAAACAAAAAAAATTGCTACATCAAAAGCAGTGAAATTAAGGCAAAGAAGCTGACAGAGAATGCACTTTACTGTGACAATAAAGCCCTCAATATATAAGATTTTCCAATATTTGGGAAAGTACATCTATTGTTATTTTTGAAGCAGATAACAGAATTAAGATCTCAAGCTTATACTTCTAAACCACACTGCTGATTTTTGTCTTTCAAACCAAAAGCTACTGCAAATTTAACTAAATGATACAGCTTCCTCCTAATTCCTTTACTAACAGTATTTCTCTTGCAGCTCATAAAATCTGTTACATGTTCAACTTTTGAATTTAATTTGCATGGTAATTGCAATAACAATAATACTTCATCATTAGGATAATATAGGCTAAGATCCTATGTAATTTTCACTTTTTAATGGAAGCTCTGAGACTAAGAACACAGCTAAAATATTATATATTAATGTCAATATAGCTAATACCCCCCAAAATCCCACCAATTTACTTTTCACTGACAATGTTAAAAGAAAATGATTTATGCAGATCAATCACCTAGCTCATCAAGTCATTCACTGACAGCCAGCCTTCATCATTGCTATTTAAAAGGCACTGCTGACAGAAAAGACCGACTCTTTGATTAAGGGCTCTGTCTGGCTAACCTTTTATTTGAAGAATGATTGCTGCTGAGTGACAAATACTTTCCCATTCATTTCAAGGAAAAGATATTGACATTCAAATTCTTGATGTCTACACTGAACAGATGCCACTGTTGGCAAGTGGCTTGATAGCAACAGCAGGTACACTACTACTCTGGGGGGTGAAAAACAGCACCACTGGCTCAAGTTAAAGGCTCTCAACAAGTGAAAGCTACAGATCTCTCAGCCAAATCCTCTCTCTTCAACAGTTATCATCAAAGAACATCTGTTTGTTGTTTCTCCCTAGTCCTCTTCTTGAAAGTGTCCTAGCCTCACCTTGACCCCACTTTCAATTGTATTGGATGTTATTACTAAAAATAAAGAGAACTCAGCAGCAAAGTGACCCTTCGGTTGAGAAGGGCGTCCTCCCTTACACAACATCCCCAAACACCAGTCAGGGAAATCCCAAAGCAAGGGCTGCTGCTTCCGCACTAATGTGATTTCTGTTGACAGTAATGTGAAATGGAAGTTGCATTTGCAGTATCACATACAAAATCAAAGCCAATATGTTTGTTACTTTAAGCTGATCCCTCTGTCACTTTCTACTTTATTACTTTATAAAAAATAAAAAAGGAGTGAGAGAGGGAAAGAGGAGATGAAAGCTGGCCAAAAGCAGCTGCCTGATAATGGGCAGTAAGTAGTGAATGTTCAGATCCTGTTTCGGACAGAATTTACAATCACAAGTATCCTAAAAAATAGTCATTAATTTATTTTTCCAAATAAGAATTTTCAATGCTAATTGTTTTCAAAAATAAATCTATCACACGATGAAACATTTATTTCTTTACTTGCACATTTCACAGATCTTAATCAGATTCAGAGCACAGATGTATATCATTTAAAAAAATTCTTTTTGATGCTATCTGATGAGACTTCCCCAACTTCTCTACTGCAAGCAGTAACACATACAGGGATGTTACAATTAAACATAGCTAATAAATAACATGAACAATTCTCCCTGACAGAGCAGAATTCCTGCCCAGTTTCTTTTCGTCTAGGGTGGGGCATTAGGAATTAATATTATGCTACCTATTGTATCTTAATCTTTTCCTGATACTAAAACTCAATTTACTCTTCTGGAGTATCACAGAACTTCTGTTTATCATTGTATTAGGCAGCCATATTAAGCCATTCAAAAAAAGATTCTCCACAGCAATAAACTCACTTTGGAGTTTCCTAATGAGGTAGCTCTGCCACATAACCTCACACAAACACACCATTCAGTTAGCAAGGCCGGAGAGGGACACAGAGCCAACATTACTCCTGAAGAAAAACATGGCTTGGTGTAGCAATCTTTGCTTCTCCTACAGTCCAAATAATTTGCTTCCCAGCTTCTTCCCATTTCTGAAACCCACAGCACAAGATCAGTGGCACAGAAACAGAAGCTATCACTACCAGGAGAAAAAATGAGGAAGCCTTGCAAATCCAGACGGAGAACAGCATTACAGGGCTAAAAAGACAAACTCATTTGACTCTCCGTACAAAAGAAAGAAAAGAAACAACAGGAGCAAGGAGAGAAGTGCACCCCCTCCTGATGTCTGTCAAAGGTGGAGGTGAGTGTATATTTACAGCATATCTGTAATACCATCAAGACTATAACTGTCATCTAACATTTCACTTTTAATTGTTTACTAAGTCAGCAAATTTAATGGTTGTGGAAAAGCTTCAGTGGTTGTGGAAAGAACAAAACCAGCACACTTATTAGTTTTTAAATGAACTGTTAGCTGTTTCACGATTTTTAAATAGTTTGTTCTAACTATTAGGAACAATCTAACATTAAAAACAAACAACGCAGAGAGGAAAAAAATCTAGCATTAACAACTTGTGGGGGGGGGGGTTGATTAAAGATCTGATTCACTCTGCCTTCCTATCCCATACAAGAAGAAACTATGGAGTAAGAACAGCTTTACTGGGTCAGAGCAGAAGTCTCTTTAGTCCAGCACCTTTTGTCCAACAGTAGCCTGGAATGAATACAGGAACAAGCTAAATCAGTTTGGAGTCAACAAAAACCAAAAAAACAAACAAAACAAAATCAAGCCTTGTACTGTAGTTTCTTAAACTTCACATGCACTTAATCATTAAAAAAATAGGGGTTTGTTCATCTAATAATGGTAAATAAACACAGATTTACAGGCTTGAACTTTATTTAATAAACTACTTGATCATACACTTTCTCTGGCACTCTTCCATTTTAAATAAAGATTAATCTATGATAGAACTCTAAGACTGCCGCTGTAATCAAAAGAAAAAAAATGCTTTCAGGTTTTCATAGGTTTTGCATGCTCTAGTAGTATCTTTTTTTTTCCTTAAGCATATTTGAATGAACTGTTTGAATATGTTTACTCTTTCATCTCTACAGCTTTGAAAACTTCATACTTCATATCTGATCTACAACAAAGCAATAAGGACTGCAGAAGTTGACAGCATGGACATAATTAAATACTACCATCAATGAACTGCCATGTTGAACAATACTGACTTATAATGCACTTCAAGATCAACCATTTATATTTAAAACTATTTCCCTGAGAGGTCTAAAAAGGAGCAGCTTAAATTTTTTTTCATAAGAGAGCCACAGAAAAAGAAATCAATTTCTATATAACTCAGTAATGAGTCTTGCTCTTTACCAGAAGATTTGGTTTACATACTGAATACACATGGAAACATGTAAGCAATACTTTGTAGATGTCACCTCTAAAAAAAGATCAAGAGAAGAAAATCAAATCTACAGTCATTGTATTTACATAATCAGTGAAGTGTCATCATACGTACCTTTTCCAAGATGTATCATACGAAGCAACATAATAAGCGATTGAAAGACAGAAAATTAACATGGAAATGAACTAGCAACAAACAGCATTTCATAAAGGAATTCTCAGTATCATAATAAAACACTAATTATCCTAAACTTTGGAGAAAATATTTTGACACAAAAAGCTTACAATGTGTATCAAAAATAGCATTAACCTCTTTCATATTTTTAAGAATGTTAGGCCAAAATACTAATATATATAACGTATATAAGTATAGAGAAGAGAAATTTTTAACAAAGCAGAATTATAGCTATCACAGCAGTTTGTGGATAAATTATTAGGTTTATTACTCCTAAAGTACTTTGAATAGAAGTGTTCCAGCTGTTACATCTGATCACCAGCACACTGCCAATTTTCTCTGCCAGATAGTCCTTTTATGCATTGGGGAACTTGTTGCAATTAAGGGATTTTCTCATTTCTTTATAATTCTGTGACTTAAAAGGGTGTCTTAAAAATTCAATTGCATCAACCACATTCAGTACCTTTTTTTCAAATTTGCTGCCTATGAAACTGAATGAAACCACCAAATCTATTTCCAGTGAGAACCCACGTTAACATCTTTCTAGTGATGCTGCATTAGTATGTTGCTGCTGGTACCTCTGACAGCAAATAGCTACAGTAAACCTTACAGCATATTTGTGGAAAATCTTTTTAATGAGATGCTTTATGCTACAATAACCCTTCACTACCTTCAGAAACATATTTAAAATTGCAGGCTATTCTACCAAAAATAATATGCCACAGGGGTTTTTTTTCTCAAAACTACTCAATTTCTTAAAAAAAAAAAAAAAAAAGAAAAAAAAAGAAAAAAAATTAAGGCCAGAAAACAGTACATCTTGACTAGTGAAAAACCATTAATCTGCCAGTATTCTAAAAGTTCTCATCAGTAAGATAAACCTACTCAATTTCAAAACTGTGTCTTCATTACATTTACTTCTTCACTCTACATTATCTCAAAATATACTACTTATTTCAAAAGGAATGGAAAATTTCATCTACTATTAGAAGATGCAATAACACTACGAGTAGAGTGTATGTAATAGTAGAGTAGCACACATGGGGGATGAAATGGGAGATTCAGGAAATTAAAACTGACTGTATGGAAAGTGCTTAAGTAGGTATGATTTATGTATTTACTCAGGGTATTTAATCAAAACACCCATGGGTTTTTGATAGTTTTTTTGAAGAGTGACATATTCTAAAAGTGATTACTCGGAATATGGGTTAAAAGACAGCACATGAAAAAAAGCTGTCCTCCAACACCCACCAAAACAGACTTCTAAGAGAAGAGCTCACCTACCTAGTCACTAGGGCAACTTCCTTCAGAAAACTGGCTTTCCCTAAGGGTTTCCCTTCCCAGGGCTAATCAAGCCCAGTCTTGTTTAGTTTGTGCTGACAAGATACTGCTATACCACACAAGGTGGTCTAGCAGACAAAAGCTTAGAGCCCAGCCTACAGCAGCTCTGAGCTACATTCCCAGATACAAAATGAGGGAACACTCCTCAAACAAGAAGTGATTTGGCATGCAGACAAAAATGCCATTTCACAGACCTCTCCTACTGACTACACATCCTTCACAAGAGTGTGCATATTCCTCATAGTTTTATAGCTCTGGACATTCAGATTTTTTGTAAGTGACCACAGGATTTGGAAATATACCCACAAATGAACTTAATCACCAAATCAATTCAGGGCCAGAACTAACTTCTTTTCTCCTCATTCACCCATCTCTTAATTCCCTGACATAAAAATGGCATCAGCACTGCAGACCTTCTGCACCTCTTCAACATTGCAAGAGGGATCATCTGACCACCAATCAGCTGCCCCAGTATGCATCCAACCACTGCTATGCCACACTGTACGGATATAAACCCATAAATAAGGTGAGCCCAGTCAAAGAAATATTCCCCTCCTTCAGTTTATCAAGCTAAAATGGATTCTTTAATTTGTTACAGCCACTAGTGAATTACGATGAGTAATCAAAAATTACTGTATTGCAACACATTCTTTCATCAACCTTCATTTGCTAAACAAAACTCAGCTTAAATTGATTAAATAATTATTTTCTCATTTCTTTCATTGCACCTTTAAGAAAAAAACATACACCAGTCTGGGCTTCCAGCAAATCAGCTATTCCACATATAAAAACTGTGCTGAGATCCATGTGCTCTGTTCATGAGCCTCAGCTTTAAAAACAAAATTCTAAATTCGAGATATTATCGAACTTCAATTGATCCACAAGTAAGGAATTAAAGCAGGTAATATTTCAAATACATCCATACCCTCAAATGGCCACAGAAGACAAAAGATGATGAGAAAACTAACCAGGGAATTAAGTCCACAAACTGAGTGGAGCTCTTCCTGGAACTTAGTTTCTCTCCAGCAGGAAGGCCTCAGAAAATCTAGTATGAGATGGTTTTTAAAAGAGCTGCTTTACCATTATGATACACCAGACTGGTAGTAACTCAAAACAGTGAACTAAAATAACAGGTACATCATGAAAGGCCAGCAAAGTCTTATAGCTTTAGTCTCAGGAGAGGCTTCCTGTAACTAAAGTAAAAAAAAGTTAACTGTAATCTGTAGTGGGAGCAACTCAGAATCTGTAGAAAGAAGCCAACGCTGAATAACCTGATAAAGTTTTTAACATAGTTTGATGAAACATCTTTCAAAGACCATAAGGAAGATATTAGAGTCTCTTAACTGTAAATAAATATCACTGACCGATTCAGAACACGAAGCTGGTGAATTATTTATGCTCAAGTCTCTGGAGATATTGACTATTAAGAATCAGAGCTCCCCGTTCCACAGATTTCAGGACACACACAGATGAAGTGCTTTGGAGAAGGGTCATGGAAACACTAGTCAATCGGAGAGAAACAAGGAGAATCTCAAGTGCATGACTGCCAATCAAATACTGTTAACTATGAAAGTGCCTTGGCTCTCATTCACTATATTTCTGTACTGCAACTTTGTTCACATGCAGTTCTTGATCTGAGTTGTTTGGGAACAGTTGCTCTAAATAATTTTCCCTTGCTTTACACATATCTTCTACAGAATCTCCAACATACCATAAAGTTGTAATAGACATTCAGTTTTTGACTTCTGGTACAAGGACGAAAGAGAGGAAAGATGAAAAAAACCAGTATAGTGTTTCCTTTAAAAGAAACTGGAAATACATGCATTTACTTATTCCCAAGTTGTAGTGTGACAAAACAAAAGGGATAACAAGAAAGATGGATGGAGCTGGATAGAGACTAGGATCCACCTCCTTTCCCACAATGCCATGAAAGAGGAAATAGTCCCTCACCTCACCACCCAAATGAAGTGACATGATTTAAGAAAGGAAAAAATTAAAGGGTTTTCCTTCATTTTGAAACAGAGAGGGGAAAAACCCCCAAAACACAGAAGAGCTTTTTGTCATAATTGACTACCATGTCTGTCATGACTGTGAGACCAGACCAGGGCAAAAAACTGACTCAAGAAGCTGAAGGGAAAACATTAACAGAATTCCAGTTTTCCAGAAGTCGCTGTTCTGAGCCCAAATCAGCATTTATGAGATTGAAGCACATAAATGTGTGTTGACTATATAATTTTGTCTAGCAAACACACCTCCAACATCACTAATTAGGGAGCAATCATGTTTTACAGTACTGTGCAAAGTTTGTCTGCTTGTTTCTATTAACATCTACCTCTGAGGAGCTGAACTATTGACCCAGAGCATCAAGAACAGCTGCAGTTCTGGGAAGGCTGTGTTCAAACTGCAGGAGAGCAGAAAGGGTTGGCAGTGGTCCCAGAGGTCAGTTGCTAGACCAGAGAAAGTGCTGCAAAAGCCTGTCCATTGTAAGGCTTCAAACTCAGCTCAGCTCCCACCCACGGGAGAGGGCAGGCAGACAGGAAAGGATATGGGCACCCCAAGGAGCATCCAGTGCAGTGGGAAAGGCAGGGGCTGAGCTCTACCAGAGCAAACAGCTTCTGCAGGGGTCCACAGCACCCACCAAACCGTGGGAAGTTGATAAATAGCTGAAACTATGCAAGTTACTTCAAACTGAAATGTGAGCTACATTAATAATGACAAGAACAATAATAGTTACTCAGAAATGACAAATTCATCAGAAATGGGAAAAAGAACACAAGCAGGAGCATAGAAAAGTCATTAGGAAAAAGTGAAATATTCCAAAAATACTGCTTAAGTGAAAGCTGAATGCAAATGAATATCTGCATTTTAAAAATCTGCATATGCAAAATGTTGGCTTGTCAGTTCAGTCCCACTCCCCCTTTGCTCCTCTGCAAAAATAGTCCAGCTGATTGACTCAGGCCTGCTAAATGTATAGGAATCAGTACTCAGGAAGGAGTTTGCAATCACTTCTAAGAAGACTGTATTTTTAGCTATCAAGTCCTGATAACAAATGGTTCTGATGGCCAAGTATTAAATATCACATTGGCATCCTTTGTTGTGAAATAATAAAAATAAAATAGAGTTTTCCATCCATGGTGGTTTTCTCATTTTCTTTTTTAGAATATATTAATTATTAACAAAACACCACACATCAATATTCGGCATTATATGAAAGCATTAGATAACTTTCCAACTTTCTCAGTATAAAAAAGATTTTCTTCCTATTAGCTGTAACTACTTTTGGATCTATTTTTGTACATTGGGAAATCCCTATAATGTATGGTTCTGTGAAATAGGTTACCTCAAAGTCTGAAGCCAAAGCAAAGCATCAGCCCATAGCAGATCATTGCCTTGTTATTATTTTGGTTGACATTAGTAATACTAACAACTAAAATCATTTAAACACACAGGTAGCGTTCTTTTACTCGGAAATTACTTGTTTCAGAAAAGGAAAAAATACAACTACTACAGCATAAAGAAAAAGCTGACTATGCAATCAAAAGCCCAAAGGACCCAATTTCTTCTTAAAGTACCTGATGGACATCGTGACAGTCTGATTACCTTCTACCACCAATTTTTGGAACATGTGAAAAATACTGTATGCTTCTGGCTGGTATGTGGTCCAAGATGACTCATAAATCTTCCTTTATCTCCTCCGTGGTGTTAGCAGAAAAGGATGAGTTGCTTTTTTCCATCTCATTCACATGTCTTTCTGTCTGTTACCCGTGCCCTTGAGCAAAGATTACTGATGCCCTGCCTTTGATATATGACACATCACATACAGCAGCTTTTCATCAAGTGAATTAACCTGAAAAAATGCAAACCTACCTGCCAGTTGCTTCCCAACTTTCCACTATTCCTTTGTGTACCTTCTCCCTAACATGCCACACAAGGCATGAAAGAACAAGGTTACCAGTCAAAGCAAATTAAATTGTCGTTCGGTGGACACTGACGTAATTTATCGAAATATACTAACTTAATATTTACCTTCATAACTGATTCAAATTGTAAAATATACTTTTCATCATATTCCTAGCCTGAAAAATGCATCTATTTAAAAACCAGAGGATGAACTATCTGCTCAGATCCCCCTAAATTATTGGTCTGAGTCATATATAATAACTACAATTCATGTAATGCATTACTGATACAACTCTACAAACAATTCTGCCCTGCTAATCCATACAGTAGGATTAGTCAGTACACTGCATATGCTATTTTGTTCTCACAATTTAAAATATATTTTTTAAACAGAAAAAGCTTTAATATCTTAAAATATTAACTCTTTCCAATAGTTGAACTGTTCACAAGAAGTATTTTTATTATGTGAAATAAATATGTTGAACTTTTTCCTTCGTAGGGTTCTTTTAAGAAATGCATCTGTGGGGTGCTCTCTTTTCTGCACATGCCTTCAATCTTACATCTCTAAGAAGTCATTAAGATAAATACTGTGCTGCTAATTAGCAAGATTCACACACTAACATCTCTGAGACTTTATTTATGCTTGGGAATTTTTTCTATTGTAGATGTCATTTGTAAGTAGTTACTGACAGGATCTCAAAGAAATTTAACTGCAGGAGTTCCTAGATATTCCAGTGTTTTTAAAGACACATTAGTAACCTCCCAATATAACAACACCCTTGAAAATATACATGCTGCACCTCTTATAAAACTCTTTTATCAAAATTGTATTATATCTTCTAATGAAGGCAGCGAGTGAAAAATATAAACATTGATATATATTTTCCAATGAATTGGCTTAAGAGTAACATGTTAAAACAGGATTAATGGCACAAAGCATGTACTATATAAAAATAGCCTGTAGAAAAAAGCATTAAGCAATTACAACTCTAGCACTGAAGGCTCCAATATTATAGGGTAATATTTCCTTAATGTTAGACTTCATTAACCCTAAGATAATCTCTCATAAATTTTGCTGATTTTTAAGGAGAAAAAATAAATTATGTTTATTAAACTACTGAATATGTTTATGAAAACAAGACATAATCTAGTGCTATAAACTTCTTGTCTTTATCTGAATAATCAGGAAGCTCATAAATAAAATATCATATAACAAAGTGAGTGTTAAAATTCATTACCGTAATAGCTATGCTCATGATCTATTTCATTAACACTCCTCCTTTCTTTGAATAAATGGGTTCTTGGGTCTACCAGAGCAAGGCCATTTACAAGACAAAATACTAAGCTGCTTTTTCTCATTTTCCCTTATCTGTTCTATTCCCAACTTTCTAAATTAATTCTTCCTTTAAATCTTATTGTTCCTTCCAGTGTAACTCACAGCACATTAGAGAAACTTGAAAGAAATATAAGCAAAGAAATGGGTCTGTGGAGTATAAGTTAATTAGGAATCTAAGTGACTGGTGATGAGACTTGATGGCATTTGGCTTTGGAATTAATTTAAGAAGCTTAAATTCATTTAAAAATAAAATATAAATATATTGGAAGTTCAAAAGAAGTCATACCTCAAAAAAGCCATGCTGATGTTTCAGCCCCAACACCAGCTATAGTTAACAACATACAGTGGTACACCGATTTTATCTCAAATATTTCTTCAAATCAACACGGATCAAAAGAGCCAGTAACTGTTAGTGAAGCAGTAATATAGAGGCACAAACCTAAACGTTAGCAACTGCAGAAGTCACCATCTGCAATCAAGTACGTAACTACAGGGCCCAACTTAACATGCCACTCCTTAATAACTCCATGCAGAACCTACTTTTCAGTTCTCACAGCAACAGACCATCTTTATATCCATCAACCTCAACTTTGCTTCTTTTATCCATTTCTGCTCATTTCCTATATAATAATATCGGATGCAATCTGGATAAATACTCTACCATGACACTGGGGTTGCAAGAACAGGTCTTTGAGAAAGATACAAGAGAATAGCTATGAACCGTGGTGCTGGGAGATTTCCAGCTGCTGTAGCTGCATGATCATGAGGGGGCTGGAGCGGACACGGGCAGACAGCTGGACTGATGGCTTTGGATTGCCATATGTGTCCCCTTCTGTAACAATGGGGCAGCAGTCTTAAAAGTTCATCCTCAGGGGAATGTGTCATATCATATCTAGAATGATAGAATTCCAAGGCTTTAAAAAGATGCAAAATCTGTAACTCTCTTGATTTTAGAGGCACTTCCTAAGGCACAAAAATGCAAGAAAAGAGGATCAGACTCTAGGAGAACAAAAAACTGAAAAAATGTATTGTTAAACTAAGCAGCTACCATAGATGGCAGGTATACACCTAAGCAGGATACTGCTTTAAATGCATTTCTTACAAAATAGTTTTGTTTTCCACTCACAGAAAAGGCACTGTGAACCCTCCTGATGCAACCACAACAAACTGCAAAGGGGTAAAGTCTCACATCTTACATAGGAACACAGTATTGGGTAGTCAGAACACCACTATCCATGAGGAAAAGCAGCAGCACCTATGAGGAAAAACTAAAAAGTGCCATTAACCCAGTGACCGCTTAAGTCGCATTGCTCACTTCCTTCCCGGAACTCTGAAGAGAGGGTAGGGGATAATACAGTACCTTACAGATGCATTCTAGGCCTGTATATTAATTCATACAGCTTTCCCCTACACTTTCAATAGGTAAATTTGCCATCAGAGGACACTGGTTTATCAAAGGAAATTGCATACAAATAAATGCAAAGTGTATTTTATACCTTTCATCAGCCCAGCTGATAAAACTGCAGAAAATAAAAAAGCAAGCATTGCAGGCTCTCCTAACTTGTTTTTCAACTTCATCAACTACATAAACAATATATTGCAAATTGTAATCGTTTTCCCGCTAATATTTTACCTCAATTGATTATCACTATAAAAATCTTAATGCAGATGAGCAGGTTGCCATAGCAGACCATAACATACAGCATGAGAGCCCATCTGCAGAATTCTTTGATCATATTGTTTTCTGTATCACTTTCATCAGCCCTGTCTGAGCAGTCTTGTAAAGCACATGCTTTCCCCTGGATCCCATACCAGATCTACCTGCATTCAAAACCAATGTGCATGGCAGGAGGTTGCATTCTTTTATCGAGGGAGAACCCAAGTGCTAGAGCAGAGATTAGAAATAGGCAAACACAGCCTAAGTGTCAACAATGGTTTAGATGATTAGGTACAGACATATTTTGAGAATGTCCATTTCACAAAGAGACAAAAACCAAAATCCCCTCGAAAGCTTTAAGAGCCATATTTCAATTAGTATTTCATATTTCAACACTCCCAATTTTTGTAACTCCTGAAACCCAGGACTACAGAGCAAGATGCAAAATCATCAGTATCATTCCTTTTATTAGCGTACAAAGATAAAATTCTGGATATATTAGATAAAGCATTAATAATTTATTAGAAGCTGTTAAAAGGTATTATAGATAAGCAGTATGTGCATTATTGATCATGTAATTTACTGGACTGTACAACCAGTTGGTATAATGGATCATTATCCATTCAATTTCTAATGCTCTGAACTAGGGACGTATCCTAACGCAGATGGTAACACATTTTCTTTGTTTTCAATATCCACATTAAAGAGCTGAAAAGCAGCAACAATGTTTTCAGGAAATGCCAATGTTTCTCTTATTGATGTACATGGCAGTTTTTCCTGCTGGTTTGGTTTGTTCTTTTGGAGGGATATTTGCCAATTGCATTTCCAGGAACAACGTTCTGCCTGTGGAACAGCTCAGAGCTAAGCACCAGAGCCTCCACCTGAATGCAAACCCAGTATGGACAGTGCTGGTCAGCATGCTTTGAAATAGGAGGCAGCTAACCATTGTACTGAGATCTCACCAAGGACCACGGCATTCAATTGTTTCTCTACTGAGAACCATTCAAGAACAGCCAGCACCACTTGCAACACAAGGAGCAATGATTTTAATAATGCATCTTTGCATGTAACTAGTATTTATCACAGGTGTAGGTGAGCTTGCGTTCAAGTTGGTCAAGAGTTCTACAGGGAAAGAAAAAAAGAGAACTGAGCTGTCAGTGTCAAATCATAGCTGATGAATGAGTTAACCTACAAGACTTTGCTATATATCTCACCGGACACACCAAGCAAACAGAAGAGAAAAAACCATCAAAAATCTTTTTAGAGTCATATTTTTAATGCAAGCATTCCCTTTGATCGCTCATGATGTGTAATAAGTCATCTGTCTGTCTTAATAAAGAAGTCATTATTTACTAGTGAACTAATACCAATAGCTGTGACAAGCAAAACCAACAAAGCCCATAAAAACATAAAATAGCTGTTCTATGCAGTTAGGCTAAAAGGGAATGCATTTGATGTTTTAGATGAAAAAGCACTTAGGCTTACTATTTGTTCAAAGACAACCTCCATTTAATGTTTGGAACGGAAACAAATATCAAGAACTTTTCCTCATAACCCAGCTTCTACAGGATAAATAAAAAACATGTTCTTTTTAAAGCATGAAGTCATAGGAACTTGTTTAATGCTTTGGATTGATACCTGTGGGTGTTATAATTAATGTGGCCTTTCAGACAAACATACTAATGTTGCAATACTACATCATCCTTGGACACTGTAACTTAAAGTCTCATCTCCTAAATATAAGACACCCCAATTCAGGTTTCCTGTATCCATTCTCTATGTCTGCTGTTTCCTCAAGTAATTCAATCTTTATGCAGGTGATGCAGGGACGTGTCATGGAACCAAGAAGGATACCATTAAACTGCTTTGCTGTAATATTTTTCCATGTCAATAATGCACAGGTTTTATCACTATTAGAACAATCCTTATAAAAATAAAGCAGCAAACATACACCGTATCTCTAGGCGATGGTACTAAAACTACATTTGCAATGTCTTAAACAACACAGGACTTATTTGTTAATATTTTTAGAGTATTAGTCTCACTCAGACCCAAAAAATAAAAAATCTTCATTTAATTAAGGTATTTAAAACCTTATTTGTGTTTTGCGTTTTCTTGACTTTTGTGAAATAAACTTAGATACTAGTGATTATCATGTCTAGTAACTGCTCAAACCTAGTAGGATAGAGAGTGTTTTTCAAATTTTGAAATTTATCTAACATGAATAAACACTGAGATTAGAGGGTTTTTTCCTTGAAAAACAAAGTATGACAAAATGAAAAGTAGTTTAATAAAAATGTTGTTTCCCCTTTTAAATCAATGACTAATAGAAGAATCTTCAACTGCCTCTATTAACTTGCAGTTAAAGTAAGAAAAATAATCACAAATCAACTATGACTTATTTTTGGATACTTTTACTTGACATGTGTTTGAGCCTATTCCTGTTATTTATTTTCCATACAATGTTATCAGCAAATTTTATTATACTTTTTCTAATAAAATTCATGCTTTATATGTTTGGGAATATTACAATACTCTGATTTTCAGAATGAGCAAGGTCAGATTGCCTCCTAGTCACAAAGCAAAGCTTAAAAGAAGCCTATGAGAGTAAAGGTGGTCTGATAAAAGTATAAAATAACATATAAAGCAGATATTTAATCAAGCCACCGAAGCACTGCTCTAAATTTATATATTAAATCTTAAAAATTATTAACTCCAAAACAATAAGCAAATGGGTGTCTTATCTGGTGAAAAATTCTACTGAACAGTTACAGAATGTACTAGACGATATTGCACATGAAAAATTTTTCTAAAGTGATTCCAAAAATAGTTACCAAACAAGAAATAGATATTTTCTTGGAATTCTGAAGGTTGTTAAGCTTTGGGGAAAACAGAGGAGCTTCCTTTAAGTATTAAAAATGGAGCCAATACCTCAACTAAATCCATCTTACAAAAACAGAAAACTAACTAAAATTTTCATCTTAATAGTGATTTTATCCTCTTAATTGATTTTTTTTTCTGAAGTCTGAATTAGTTTTATTGCTAATAAATGGAAAACATGAAAAACTAAATTGCATAATAAAGCATGAAGGGCATACAGTTATGAGCTACTGTGCCCCTGAGAGAGGCAAGCAGTATTTTAAGACTCAGTGAAAAAATTAAGAGCAACACGCAAAAAAGGAAAAAAAAAAAAAATACTCTTCAAATAATTAATAACCACATTTCAGAAGTGAATTTTTAAAATACTACTATTTTTCAAGAATTAGAAAAGCTGTAAATCAGTAGCACTAGCATGCACAACCATCTTTTCCTTAGTGATTTATAAAATAATTAAAATAATTATTGGAAATGTATCTTAGCTGTCATTTAGGCCTTTCAACACTTGACAATTATATAACTAAAAAACCAATTGATTCTGGCAGCTACAAATGCCCCAAATGATTTTATTGCCGACATTGTGTAACAACTCACTAAAAACTATCAAAAGTTACTCTTACTTTTAATTAAGAAAAAAAAACACTTTAGAAATTTCATGGAAAATATATAAACCACTCATTTTTCACTTGTTTTGAAGCGCAAAAGAAACTATTTCCTTAAGAACCCAAACTCCATCTCATTTCACAAACATGTATTTATGTTAGACATGGTCAATGCTCTCAGGCCACATGCTGATTCTTCAGGTGTCCTGTGCAGGGCCAGGAGTTGGACTCCATGATCCCGGTGGGTCCCTCCCAACTCAGCACATTCTATGATTCTATGAAATAAGCACAGCAAGCTTGAGCTGAGAACACAAACTTGTTTGTCACGTGCATTAGATCTGAGCTGAACTCCAAAGCTGAGAGGAGCAACCACACAGCGAGGAGGTTTTTCCCTCAAAAATGTCAGGCACACCCTCAGTCCCCTTTAAAGCAACATTTAGGGCACACACACCCCAAGCAATGGGACAAGCAAGGCAAAGAACAGGCAGCACAAGGCTCACAGCACTAACTTTTCTCATCTCAAACTGTCAGAAAAAATAAAATTAAGAAAAAACTCACATACATTTAGAAGCAGCTGAAGAAACATGATTATTCTCTACAGCCTATACACCTAGAAAAACTCAGTCTGGCATTTTGAAACAATTCTGTTTTATCAAGGGGGTCTCCAAATTCCTTATCATGGGCCATATCTCTTTTTTTACTGTCCCCTCCCATGTGTCTTTTAAAAGGGCTTCTAAAGATCAAAGTCTTTAAGAGCAGCATTATTTCTGTACAGCTGGAGTTTGTAAGTAAAATGGGAAGCAGGACACAGGAGCAAGTGTGTAAGGGAGCAAACACAGAGGAGGGAGAAGTAAATTTGTGTTGTGGTTTAAGCCCAGCCAGCAGCCAAGCACCACACAGCCACTCACTTCCCCACCAGCAGAACTGGGGAGAGAACTGGAAGGGGAAAAGCCAGAAAACTCATGGTAAAGTTAGGGAATAGGGATAATAGGGAAAGCAAAAGTCATGCACATATTTGCCTTGAGGTTAAAGCAGGCATAGTAATTTCCACTTTTCAGCCCAAGCACTACTCCAGGACTCACATACACTGTTTAACAGTTCCCATGTTTTACACCAAGTGTGTTGGTGTTTCTGTGATGTTGGGTTTTCTTCCTAATTCCTTCTCTGCATAGACAGCCCCATGATACGTGCATGTGCACACAACAGTTTAAGGAATGTAGGAACCTTTTCTGATGGGATGAAGAGATTTAACAGCAGCAAAAACATTACTGCAAGTAAGATTCTTCATTTTTATACACTACTGTGTATTTTTTATGATTCGTGTCTAAGATCCTGTTAAATATTTAAACAACAATACAATATCAGTAAGTAAACTCTTTAAATCAGGCATCCGCTATACAGTATAGTGGGAACAGATGTGCTCTTATTAAGGCTATATTGTAACTCAACAATAATTTGTCATATTTGACATATTGTTAGATTATGTGCACCTGCCAGAACTGTAGTAGCAATTACAAATGATATATATACCACTTTTATTTTAAATACCTAAACAACTTATGCAGACGTGAATACGATGTATGGAAAAATTGTAATTTCCTAAATGTCATCACCAAACAACACCTAATGTCTCACAATTTCTTTTTATGTATATTTTATTATAGCGCCCAACTGTTTCAACACTCTAGTGGCTGGACTTTAATGTGGTTCAAGCAGCCCCAAGTAACATCACCAAATGTTTAACATCTGTGAAAATTGGACCAACAAATGCTCATATTTTCAGGAGGTCATGCTGGCCAGCTTTCATTAACAATTACTTTAAACTTCAGTTTTCTTTATAGCTTTTTAATTCAGGAAGGACACGTAAAGTTCATCTTAGTTAAACTGTTAAGTTTATTCCAAACTCATATAATAATAATCTTTAGAATATTTATAAACTTTTGAAAGTTTCTTTTCCTTCCCCCAATGTTTGGATCTTGTTTAGTTCACCCATTACTTTAACACGGGGAAACAAAACTTCTCATTAGGTCTTATGAGTTCAGCATACTTTCAGAACAGAGTCAGAATCTCCCAGCTCTTATTTCCTTTTATTTTGTTTTCCTTCTTCCCCCCCAATCCATCTACAATTTCCACACCATATTTATAATTTATTTGCAAAATTCATTATTGCCATGGATATAAGGTAATTCTATAACCATGAACTATTGTATGTTGAAAACTCTATTCAGAGTTTTGAATTTTTCCACCATCTTCATACCTTTAGCATATGGCAAGGTTTTAAACCTGCCATAGTGCTCTAAACCAAAGATTTTCACTATGGGGTAGGACTCCTGAGTGGAAACCTGGAGGGCAGAACGCCATGGGACCTCAGGACGTAGGAATTCTAGGGACTGAATTTTGGTGCAGGTTCAGCATTGTAGGGTGTAGAACTACCTAATCTTTAAATGAGCATAACAAATTCTTAAATGTACATAGCTCATGGGAAAAAGGAAAGAAAGGACCTTTGAGTAATAGTATAAACATAGGAGAGTGTGATTAAAATGCAAGGTACACAATCTCTTTTGAAGATCAAAAAACCTCAGTAATTTGAAAACAGATGAGAGGAGACACCACTGATAATCTCAGCATTGCACACATTATCCCTACAAAATTAATTAATTTATTATCAATTAACCCTGCAAAAATCCAAATCTTTTTTCCCCCACATAAACTCCACATTTCTTGCTGTAGCCTTTTTGAAGGAAATACAGGAAATAACCTCTAAGAGACCTGCTCTTAATGATTTTTTTTTACAGCTTTTAGCAATGTTGTCATCTTATTCCTTTCTCCAGCAGGAATCCTTGGTTTTCACTGTATTATAAGTCTCCATATTCCACTAAGTGCCATTTTAATAGCATGTTGCTATACACTTCTGTTTCAGAGGACCAGAGAGGAAGCTTTGATAGGGATAGGTGGGAACTACACTCTCTTTCCCATGCCTACAAGTTGTACAGAGATCCCACTCTATAGATTCTCCAGGGCTACAGCCACACTCTCTGACCCAGTAAAAGCTTTGATCTTTGAGGAGAATTCAGAGCAGCTCCAAACCCATCAAGTGATGCCAGGGAGCCTCAGTCTCTAACAGTTAATTACAAAAACCGGCTGTTGTGAGAATCAACTTTGCTTTAGGACCTTGGAGCCCCAAATCCAAATTGGGATAACATTTAACACACAGTTTGTTATAGTGGCTTCTTTAGTGTCTCTCCCTTCTATTATTTATAAAGAGCCCTAATGCAGATATATTGGAAAGGAAGGTGAATACAAAACTCATTCTAAAGAGGATGAAGTTATTTCATTTTATTTTGGAAATGTTTGCATTATGTACAAGTTTACGTGGAGAGCTTTATGGACTGAAATGATTTACCATTAAGGTGCATATTGATTATAATCTCCAGTTATTTAAAAGGAGACCTGTTTACCCCACAGCAATTAATAAACTGTGACATGTTTCAGCTAAACAGGGACACTGGTAAACAAAAGTTACTGATCTACCCAGCGAGTTATAAAACTTGTAACACTCTGTAAACAGCTCTGTCATTTTATTTAGCATATTGCATTGCATGAGCTGCTTTATTTACCTAGTGGTAAATCTTTATGTATCAAAAATGCTACAGAAGGCACAACAAATAAATTACAAACAGACACTAACATCTGACTAGTTAATCAAACAAATAGGACATATAACAAAGAAAAAAGCTATAAATATTGACAACAAGCTGCTTCAGTCACAAAAACATTCAATACTTCAGTTCTCAAGTGTGAGTTTTATATCAGTCCCCTGGAAACAGTTTGTATCCTCCAATAAATTTTTACAGTTGATTCACCTGCCTGATACCCTTCAGCCATTTCCTTCAGAAGCTGTCAAACCCGCCAACAATAATATATGGCCCGACCAACAAGAACAGCTGTAGCCATTCTCTCTGCTGGTTCCCGCACCCTGTTCTGCATAAAATAATACATCAAGATTAATTGATTTCCCGTCAGTCTCACAGAACAGAAAATTAATTTTCATGTAGCTATTTTCCCCAGCATATGAATTTTGAACATGGCAAGTAATTTAAGTTTTTAATTATTCATAAGTAGAAGAAGAAGAAGAAAAAAAAAAAATAGAACACAACATAAGATAAAGTGAGCCCCTAAAAGCCCCAAGGCCATGGCCTGGACCTTGATTTGTGCTGAGACAACAATAGCATTCACTAATGCCTATATAAATAATATATGTATTAACATACATCTTTGTACAACACCAATTTCTCTCACTCTGACCCAAGACTACCAGGTCATACAGCAGCAGTTTGTCACAGACTGTACATGTGACATGCTACAAGGCAAACATATAAGGTGTCAGCCATACTGGATTGACCCCGATTGCCTCCAGAGCATGAACACACCTACAACATAATGGGAAGGTAATGGTCAGCGTCTGAGGGGAGTAAAACTTGCTAATCAGCAGGGTGTCATATCTCAGCAAACCTTCTCTTTGCAGATGACATTGACTTGCGCAAAGAAAAATGCTAATGGAAAATTAAACAGAATAATCTGTCTTGCTCAAGTTAAATCTTTTCCAGATGACTGCTAAAGCCTTAAAGAAAAACACAGGCCACTCAAAAGATACTAAGATGTCATAAAGAAGGCACATTTAAGAAAATCTCATTAGCTAAGGTTCAAATTTCTATAAACAGACATTGTCACGAGTTGAAGAACAGAATTTGTAACCTTGAACAGAGGCCAGAACTGCACAGGTAAATATCCATAACTCAAAGCGTTCATTATAATAATTTGTGATGAAGTACAAACCACTCATTAATTATTTGATGCAATGAATGATCAGTAAGTCTCAGACTGGATTTTTTACTTTGAGAAAATATAAAGCACACAACTAAACTTGCATTGTGCAATGCTCACACATGGCTTGGGGTTAAGGGAAAGCTGCAGCATGAAAATGTACCCATAAATTCAAAAGGAGTGTGGAAATGCCAAAGGCATGCCACTGAAAATACTGAACAACAGGTTTGCTTTTTAGTTTTCTTTCCATCCTTGAAAAGTTCTGGGAAGCTTCATTTTATTAGTTAAACCTTGTTTAAAAAACCCAAACCTCAGCAAGGTGTGCTATAAAGTTACTGCAGAGGAAAGATGCTCACGACTGTCAGTGGCACGAGACAAATTCACAAGGGCAGAAGTTGCAGAGAGATCAGTTAAACAAGAGCAGGCTGTGACTATTTTTGTGTATATATTTTGATGAAATGTTAAACAAAAGACACAAGGAAGAGTAACAACTGCCACAAATGTGGCAAAAATACTTAACCAAACTAGAGCCCCTGTACTGGATAACAACCTGCTTACGATGTTGCTGAGCACGGGGTCACACCAGCAGCTCTGTATATAAGATTCTTCCAGTATTTCAATGCTAAAACCATTGTCAGTGTTTATTCCAAAGGCTGATTATTTTCTTTTTCAGGAAAGGCTGAAAGATGACTAAAACTCAGCATATCTACATTAGTCCTTTAAAAGCAAGTTTTGAACAAGAATCTTAAGTTCTGTTGTCATTACTACAAAAGAGGTTTTCAAAACAGGAACTCAAGCTCAGTATCTTCTCAACATATCTACAACAAACCCGTGGTTTAGATGGAAAATAGACTTTTGTCTTTAAGCAGCGACATAGGTTAAAGGCCTTTATCTTCTGTACATTTACGCTTGCAAATATATGGATATCTAGTAACAACAAAATTATCAGCAAACAGGATCAAAATGTGATGCCATGCACTTTCCCTGGCTATTGAATTTGTTAACATTCTCACACACTTTTTCCAACAAAATACTCACTGAAAATAAAAAAATTACATTTACCTCCAAAATGTAAAGAAAGTTTACATTGCAAAGTACTAAATTATTCAGAACTATAGCTCATCTTTATTGTCACATTTGAAAATAGTTGCATACAGCTTTCAAGACCCACTGAGGAAAGAAAAAGATACTGGACTTTAAGGGGGGAGGCTTAAAAAAGTGGCTTTTGATGGATTTGGGTTTTGTTATTTCCTTTTCAAATTGCAAAATGGTTAAAAGAAATAGTACATACAATTAGTAATACCAGCCATTCTACAACTCTGTCTTCCCAGCTTTTCGTGTCAAATTTATCTGCAGTTGTCCTTCTACTTGGTTTTTCTACCCTTTCATTAAGAAAACAATCTTATTGAGAACATAATGAAATCACAATGTTCACCGTTAAAATACATTTGCAATCCTGTAAATGAAATATATAAACTAAGGGAAAGAAAAAAAATCCAACTAAAAATGCACACACAAACAAAAACCCCCACAACTTTACAAAGTTGGTACTGCTGCTACAGATACTGTTCCTGGCATAGCTTAAAGGTCTTTGTTTCTGTAAATTCAATTGAGTGTTCCTATTTCTAAGTCTAGCAAGAGGTTCTAATTATTGTTAGAAGCCTAATTAGCATTTAGTATTACATTACAACAACTGCAGCAAAATTGTACCCGTTCTCCAATAAACAGTATTCACAGTGTGCAATCAAGCTGCTGTACGATGCAATGAGAATTAATAGCACTGCACGACAATGGTAAATCCTACAACTCCCGCTGTGTGTGTTTAATAATTTTTCACTCCTTCCAGATTGTTCCCATCAAGCGCAATTCCCAAGATCCTAATCAGCTTTCCTCCCCATCAATACTACATAGGGATCTGAGCACTGAAAATTATCTGCAATTTCAAAAAGTGCTTTGTTGCATTATTAGGCCACTGACCTAAGAGGTAATGGGTAAATAGTTTCTGAAAAATGTCTGAAGCACAACATAAATTAAAGCTTATAGTCTTGCCTGCTGTTCTTACCAGAGCTGTAACTGCAAACTCTAACAGTTTTTACATAAAATCCTTAACTACAGTGTTATTTTTTACACAAAAATTAGTACAAAAATGGAAAGGTTTATATTTAAACAAGTTCCTTTGCCATATTTTACACAAATAATACAAAGTTGGAGAGCCATGAGCACCTTGTAATGTATAGGACATGTATACACACAGAGAGAGCAATCAGAGAACAACTACGATAGTTTTATCTGAGTTCATACATGCAGAATGTGTGAGTCACTTCTGGAAAGAGGTGCACACACAAAGCAGTACATCTAGAAATGGAAGTAGTCTTCTTTGGTCTTCTGTTTTAGCCAAAGCAAGAAATATAAATCCTTGTCAGAATACCATATTGTGGTGGTCAGATAAATTCAAAGTTCATCACGTTTCCATAGAGCGTATACATTTCATACATTTCTCTGACAATTAAGATTAACTTAATAGAAAAAGAGAGGCATTAGAGGGGCAACTTCCTTCTATAAGGAAAACACAAAATGCCCCACTGATACATTACCAAGGTACATCCTCCAAATACCAATACCAATAATACCAATACCAAGATAAACAGACTCCCTTCCTGGGTAGAACTGCAGCTGTGTCAGTGGTGGGGCGCTAAGAGAGCCAGACACCTCACTTGCAGGTCCATATGCTGGGAACTGCGCACCAACAGACATTTGAATATTATGAAAGGAGTTGTAAGTTTGGCAAAGCGCTCCCTCTGGCTTTGTCACAGTAATTTGTTTCAGTTAATGGAGTTTCAGCCTTTCCCCATAATCACTATCCCTTATTATGGAAATCTTATCTGTATAATAAACTCATCTTCTCACAAGGGAGTTCTCCTTTCCTTTCACAGTTTGTCAGTGCCAGTACCATTTAAGTTTTACCTTGTAGTCAGAAAGTAATTTTATTTTACCTAGTTATCACGACATATAAAATGCTGTGGTATTAATTACCAATTACTACTACCTCTGACAAAATGTGGCATTATTATTTGTCTTCAAATAAAAAGAGGATTTGTTCATTAATTCCAAACCCCCCCCCCAAAAAAAAAAATTGCAAAATTATTCTGCAGTAATTTGCATCTGTTTCTGATGAGCTGATTATGGATCACACTTGAAAAAACACCACATTATGACATGTCTGGACACAGTTGCAAGCATGTGGTGGAGAAGGGACAGAAGAGCTTGCGAAAGAAGGACAGAAATAGGGCATGAGGAAAAAGGTAAGAAAGAGCGCAACTCTGGGCTGAGATGCTGATAGTTTTTAAAGAAAAAAGCACACAAAGTCCAGTTTATGCCAGTTGAATGGGAGATACACAAAGCACAACAAGGAATTCCATGTTTCTTGGTTAGGCGGAGCTAAATACGAACTGCAACAAAGGGCTAGCACCAAGACATTTTTCCCAGTTGGCAGTGTTAATAAACACAAAATCTATGAACTGTGAAGGCAGCTTCTCCTTCTCAATGGACATACTTGAAAAATGTGGACTTTTCAGTCCAGTCTGTAGAGCACAGTTTTCCTGAACGTTTTTGAAGGAGCCTACTTTGCTAAAATTAATTACATGTATCCATAGAATAGAACATCGTATTTCCATACTCTAAGTTGAAGGCACGAGAGCAGCTTGATCTTAAGAGGTAGGGAAAAAGGAGATTCCAAATATGAATTCCTCATGAGGCACATCACACTTGGTGGCCTTCACTTTGGCTGTCACTGAAGATGTCACACTGTCAAGTGCAACTACTGCAAATAAAATGGTGAGATGGGTTTATCTAATGTAACCCAACTGCTGTCTTTGCTACACAGCTACGGCTTCCTCTCCAGTTTTCTCTCTTCAGGAAGCCCATAAATCAAACGAATTTACACCTCAAAAAACCAAAAGCAACGTAACTAATTTTAGTATTAGCTGTGGATACGAAAGCTGCGACAGCCAGATGACAATGTTGGCACAATTTTTATTCTACACTAACATTGTCTCCATGGGAGCCATAACACACGTGTTGTGTTGGTGACTTTGAACTCACTTCTTGGCCGTCAATTTGTGTGACTGTAGATGAGCTCTTGAGGCAGCTTTGTCCATTACTTACAAGTTTCTTTTCACTGAATGTTCAAAATTTGCCTGTCATACAGTATTAACTCTTTTCTGCATATTCTGTTCTTTCTTTTTTGGCCTTTAAGTTGGTATATCATCCCCAAGTTTGAAGCTTTGATATACAAGCAGGGGTGCCTGATTCACTTCACTTAAAAATATGAACCCAATAGACATAATCCAGAATCTCTGGCTCTGAACTGGGTTAGCATATGTTATATTTGATTTGTATTTCTATCAGTATCAACCCAAGCATCCTTATACACACCAGCTATGAACATGATTTATAGCAAGTCATTCAAGGGAAAGCATATAGCTTCCCTTCACAATTTGACGTTATCAAGATTACTTCAGAAGCTGGCAACAGCTACCACAAGCAACAAGCTATCACTGTAAATAAATCACTCCCTCAGAAATAAAATTTAAAAATATAGATTAACGTGAACAGAGGTCAGTATTTTAGGCTTAGTTTTTCTTTCACCTCCCAACCAAGCCACAAATCAACCCTGTATCTGACCAAAAAGCCAAAAATTAGCACAAAACTTTTCATTTGTATTTAAGACAGAAATCAGAATCAAAAATTTAAAAAAACCAAAGAAGAAGAGGTAGGTAGCACCTCTGGGTAGCCCAGTTTATCAGATTAATGACATGTATTTGGTCTTTTTAAAAAAGCACTGGCCAACAACTTGGTCATTGGGGCTTACTTTACCAGTTTTCAAGCATTCTAAATAAAACCACTAACACTTTAATATGTGTTTTGAGAATGTCTGTCCTCATACTTCAAATTTCTACACAGATAGCCCTACTCAAATAGCATTCTTATTCCCAAGGCTACTGCATCCTGCTCATGTAACTCTACAAAGAGGTACTTGGAAAGGCCATCAACAGAAGTACCAACGTACTCTGTGGTAAGAATGTCAACTTGTAATGTGCAAATCCCATTAGAGTAAATTGAAAATTAGTACAGAAACAGAACTTGGCCTACCCACCCTCAACAATAACAAAACAAAATGAGAGTTCTTAATTAATCTGCTTTGCTTTTCTTTCTTAATGAACAAAATTTAAAATATCAAGAAATTCAAATTACTGCCTTAATATTCTAAGGTCTTGATCTACTTACATCTAAAATTTAAACAACTCATTTGTTACTCAATCCTTTAAGTAAAACAAGTCAAGTGGAGGAAGCCACCTGGAAGTAAAACTTGCTAGAAAGTCAAAACAGCTTTTGATAGGTATTACACAATGACAAAAATATCTTCTTGGGACTTGGCTCCCAACAGGAATGTTTTTATCACTGCTGATAATATCCTAGTTTCTTCTTGGCAAAAAAGCCTCTAAAAGTTCTACTGGACAATAACATTAATTTCAGACCTGTAATTCAGAGCACTTGCTGATTAAATTATCCCAAAACATTGGAGTCTTAACAGGAGTCTCACTAAGTGGTAATTCCACAATTTTATCCAATAAGGTATTGTTCAGTAACCTTACAGTTGTGGTCATCTTCCACTATCAGCAATTCTATAGCTGTCGAGATGTCCTCTATCTCGCTTGTCAGTCATTTTATGTCTGACCAACCCACTTATTTTGCATTTTGACACATGAAAAGCCATACACTTAAGTTTCATTGTTAGAGGACTCTAAGCATAGAGTATGCCAAGCATTAGGACTCTAAGCATATTTTCTCTCCACAGAAAAAATAAGAATCCGAAATTCCAGAAAACAAATTTGTTCATTGAAATATTCACAATGTTTTCAATAATGTGACACCATCAGCTAGAAAATGTGAGAGTTTTGAAAAAAATCTCATTAAATTATACTGCTTTACACTACTCATCCAAGTATCTTTTTCAAAGCCAATACAGTATAAACATGAAAGAAACTAGCTGTGAAAAGTATATCTCCTACAGTTTACCACTCTTTGATATGTAAATAATTCACTGCAATCCTTTTTAATATTTTCCCTCTACTGTTATGCTGATAAAGCAGTTCTTGCTATAAAAGAATATACTACATTTATTAGCACACACATGTACAGGTGTATGCAAAAAAAACACTGTGTGTGAACAGAGCTGAAGAGAAGGAAAGATGAATTTTTCATGATTTCCAATGTAATAAACACAAAACCTTTAAGATTTAAGTTTACTCTGTGTGTGCTGTGTTTACTTATGGGTAATACATGAACAAACATGAAGATCTCAAAAGTAGAAAACAATCGAGGTGAAAAAAGCTATAATTAATGATCAACATTAACTGAAAGCTTCTAGATAGAAAGATGAATCCCCATGCCCAGTATACAGGACTACGTGTGGACAGATGCATTTGGATGTTCAAGACTTCAGCTGGGAGCTCTGTTCTTAAGTAAACAAAGCATCTCAATTCTCTCCAGCTCTGATAAGAGGAACATCAGAATTGAGATAGCTACATGAATACTAGCAATGATGTCTGCACTACAACCCAAGGGCCCAAACCAAATTAAGCCAATTGATTCATTATGCATTCTAGTCTATGACTTTTACTGTGAACTCTAAAAGGTAAAAGTTGTCCATCAGCACACAAGGGAGTACGTGTACCTGTGCAGAGACAAGTAATAGGGGAAAAAAACAGGAGCAAAGCAGAAAACAACTAGTCTTCAAATACTTTGCTGCAAAATTTTAAAAAGCCAGAGTGATTCTGTGCTTCATGATCAAGGAAAAAAATATTTGTGTCAGTACAGGCAAGAACAGATATCTATAAGGCTCTAGTGAATAGCTGCAAATGCAGCAGCCAGAAGGTGAATGCTCCATTTTCCCAATTCACAATTAGTACATTTGCTTATTGAGCCAACAGCTTCACTGCAAATGCTATGCTATGTTTGGCAAACAATGATTAAATTATTTGATTTTGCACTTGTACTCTACTTCTGAAATCTTGTAGTCACCCCGCCTCCTCCTCCTTTTTAAACCTGTTTTCCCCACCACATGCCACCTCCCCCCTCAGCAGGGGCCTTGGTCATGAGAAATTACTGTGCTACCTCGTGCCCATAAGAAATTGTAGGGCCTGGTGTTCGAGTTATCCAGGCATAACAAGTTATTTCCCAGCATGCTCACTGATTAGGTACCTTCCATAACCATAAAGTCAACAATAATCTACCTACATGCCCTTTCTGCAGGTGGCTGACCTATAAATGTTAAGTAAGTCAGTGGCAGTTCAGTCTAAATTACTTGCAAAGCATTATGCGTAAACATTAATGCTGCAGCATGTCCTTAACTATACAACTGGGACTCTATAGTCTGCAAAATAATGTTACTTGATATTTTTTCCTATGTAAAAGCCTTTTCCCATTATAAAATTATGCAATGCCCCTCTTATCTGATGTTCCATTCTTTCTTCCCAGTCTTTCCCATAAAAATTAAAAGCAACTTCCTTTAGTTTGGGGCTAATTCCTCGTCTTTTAACAGTGTCTTTTCTAAACATCTAAGGACTAAACATTCTGACACAGATTTCCATCTAGCCCCACTTTCCTGTGAAAAACTTTCTAATAGAATACACTTTTTACTTGACTTTTACACTTTTACTTGACTTCTTCCACTGCCCGAACAAAAGATTTAGAGCTTAGTACTTAAAAAAATCCAAAACCTCACATACCATGGAAACCACGAGTATCAAATAAAATGTTACAACATGTACCATAAAAGCAGTGTAGGAGTAACAGTGGCTGCTATGTTCAAGTGGTAGTAGTGAAGAGCACAGAGCCTGTGATTTCATGCAGTGCCCTGTGACTGGAATGATAACAATCCACATTCCCTGTGCAGTCACTCAAACACTTCCCTTTGGGTATTGTGGCGCTGAATGCTCTTTGCTATTAACTACAAGCAAGAGGAAAAGAGTATGTCACCTTCTTGGAAACTCCGAAACGCACAATTGTCTGACACTGTTTCAAAATCAAAATCAAAGACTTGTCAATTCTTTCAGTTGCCTTCCTGGATTAATTCCTTCACAGAAAATGCTAGGGAGAAAAGCATGCAGCAGATTTAATAAGCAATATAAGACACATGATTTTGTCAGCACTGAGTTCAATAGCTAAACTTGTCCAGTAGTTTAATTATAAGCAGTCCTAAAACTCAGTCTGCAATTATGAATGCTGTCAAATTAGTTCCCAGAATTATCTCCAGGTGGTGGACGCAGACATATGGTTGTATTTTACTATGAGGACGACAAAAGGTGAAAATCAGTTTTCAGACTTGAGTAAATATTTCTCCAGGACAACTTGTGCACACAGTTGGTATTTTACAATAAAGTTAACTCCAGTGATATGAAGTACCAACACATCTCTTCTATGTGTCCTCAGTTTAAATATCACTTAGGTACTCTTCTGCAGAAGTAACTTTTTTTTCCATCTTCCTTTTGCCACCAAAATAAAAAAGCCAGCAAACAAACAATGAAAACAACCTAGCTCCTTTCACCTATAAAATTATTAAAATAATTTGGAACACCTCAAAGATGTTGCAATAGCTACTCTTAAGAGGGCAAATAGGAGATACTATGAGAGCAACACCACAGAGTTTAACCAACAGCAGTTTCATATCAGCTTCTTTACACAGTTTTTAAGATAGCTCTGCTGAGCCTGTTCCTTAAATTATGTTTGAGGGAAATGGACAAAAAAGACTGCATTGTATTCATATTAGTCTTTGAGTTACAGAGTGACCGGTGACTGTTTTGGTCACCAGTAAAGCAGCCAAATAGGTCAGTGTTCCACCACCTCAGACTGCAGACTCATCAACACACCTGCATAGCTCATGTTTGGGAATCCTTCCTACTGCTAGATACAGATGACAAACTCCAAGCAACTAAAATACTACCCAATATAAATGTTGAGGCATATACATTTTCCATCATTTCTACCTTGAAAGAGATAATCCACTTTTGCAGTGGTATAAAATCCTGATGAGGAGCACAAAATTCTGAACCTTAAACTGCCACACAAGCACTGAACTCCACTCTTTGGTAGTACAGTAGCATTCAACCTGAAATCAGCTTCAAAGAGAAGTTGGGAAATACAATGACTCAAAAGGAAGCAAAACTTCCAAACAAAAGATACCCTTCTACAGCCGCTCAGAGATTCAGGATGGCAGAGATGGATGATGTGCACATAAGACAGTCAAGGCCGTGCCATTTTCTCACAGCCACAGCTCCCATTTGATCAAGAGAGAAAAATCCCACACACGCTCCAAGTCTCTCTAAGCTACAACATGGCAGTATTTCTAAGCTGTTCACTACTGCTTACTCTTTATTTCAAAAATATGCCATGCTTTTTTACCTTCATTTGGATCCCATGTTACTCTTTCAAAAGAAGGTGCAACATTGCTGCTCAAATATAAAAGAAATACAAATATTTCTGGAACAGCACCCTTCAAAAAATTAATCTGTATTGTAATATCATTTGTAGGTTTAAAAACCAGCACCAAACAGCAAAATATACACTATTATTACCCAGCACACATTTATTGTATGCCAGAGCCCAAAAACAGTTAAGAAAATGGAAAAGTTGCTTTTTTCCCTCTACACAAATTTGTTAATGGGGAACATAATGGTAAGCCATGTTTGCTGGCATTCTGTGAAACATCTACAAATTGCCTCTGCAAAGCATTATAGGTTGTCAGACTAATGCAGTTGAAGATAATTTGGCCTTTCAGTGAATTGAACCTCACAGCACGATTATACTCCAGCACCAAGTAGAGTGTCACAATTATTCTTTCATGCTGAATTACCATATAATGTCATAAGCCTACCTGTCATAAGTCCTGCAGCTGAGCTTGAATTTTTTCTAAATCTATGGTTCATGGGAAAAAAATGAATTTTTTGCTTCTAATGGAAATCTGATTGTTTTTATCAACAATAAATTTCATAGCAAATCAAAGGATATGCTTGGACAAACAATCTGATACTCAAGGTTAAAAAACACACAAATAATAAATTGCTGGTGTGTCATGTTCAATTTTTACTACTGCATTACACTGCAATAACCATAACAGGATCTAAATTGTTGTCAGAACATTAAACAAACCCCCTTACTTCACAAAGGCATCCTGCCTGAGTAATTCACACAACGGAAACAACTATCACATTTTCCACTGTCCCACCACCATACCATACATCAATGCAGTTTATGCATTTGGACAATTTTTTGAATAAATTACTTCCATCCTGGCTGATGTTGCCACTTTGGTAAGAGACAGATCAGCTTTAATTGTCTTTTTGTCTATACTGAGCCACTGTTTTTCTGGCTCCTTCCTGCCCTTACATCCTGAGCACCAAAATAAACTATGACCATATCAAATTGCTTAATTCTAGGCAAATCAGTGCTCTTAAAAGAAAGAAATCCATGAGCTCACTTGTCATTTCCACTGTTATTAGTCTTCTTCCTTGCTTTCACCTAAACAAAGTTGGGGAAGTGGGGGTGGGGTGTGTGTCTGTGTGTTTCTGTGCATGTGCTGTTAAGAAACAAACTAGCTCTGACCCAGTCTGAAGAAAACATTATGTAAATTCAACCCATTGCATTGGTTGGATCAGTATTACCATACAAAACGCTAACTTCAAAACCTTTACTTCAGCCAAAATCCCATTCCTGGCAAATAAGCATCAAACTAAAGAATTACAGAAAACAAAAAGTACAAACAAAAATAATCATCAGACCTTAATAAGGCTGAAAAGGCTTCTCTCAATACTCAAAATAAATGCACATTTCTTTAGTCCTTCTTATCTCACATGAAGATACAGTGTTAACTGCACACACACCTACAAGGAACTAACTCCGTACTGTGTGATATGAGATGCTGGGATCTCAACAGATCAACATTGAAAGACTATATTCAGCTCATTCAGTGTTTATTTGTAAATACTAGTTTTACCTGCAACTGAAAGCAGCTCACCACCTGATGGATAGTCATTAATGTTATACTACATAAACTCAGCATCTTATGATAATTAATATGTTTGTAGTTAAACAACTGTACATTGAGTTTTACTTCCATTACTTAAAAAAGAACAAATAAAGAGTATTAATGCTTGGAATAGATAATTCCATGTCTCAACACATAGCTAGAGCAGAAGGAGCGATAAAGGGCAGCCTTCCTCGCTTTGCACAGAAATGCTCACACTCACTGTTGTTCGTGGGTTACCCACCTGCCCAAGCTCAGCCCAGTGCACAACTGAAGAACAAGAGGCAACAATCAGCACAAACAAGCTGTGTCTGTACAACAGAGAGTTAATGACTTAACACATTTTATGTCACCTTTAACAGCAAACCAAATTGACATAAACTAGCATAAGTTAGATTCAACTCCATTTTCTAAATAAGACCCCCTCGTGATTGCCAACAGTTCACCTCAGCCATTTGTACCAGTGACTCTGTGCTGGTGTCCTCCAGATGCAGAGCCAGGTCACTAATGTATTACTGGCCAGAGCAGAAAAAAATCACCTTCCTATTGGATGACAGTTCAAAGATACAAACATTTCTTAGCTCCTATTCTCACATATTAAAAATGAAAATAATAAAGCTAACCCCCATCTCCCTCACCTTATGGAGAGAAAATGTAATGTATGCCCAAATCATCAATACCAGACTTATTTTTCCTTGTTAACTAAACCTTTACCAGTTGGTACTATTTATTTATAACCTCTGAAGCAATAATAAACACAGAACTATGATTTACTTCAAGCCTTTCTATTATTAAAACACTTTGTCTTATTGTTTTATTGATTTACAATCTGTCCTACTTACATTTTTAGCATCTGAAAACAATCAAGGCACAAAGCTGCAAAATGTTTAGACATTAATTGTTAAGAGACAGCATTTTATTCCAGGCTAGGGGTTTGAGTCCTCGACTGCTAAGCATTCTGGTACGGAAATGATTTATGGCCTTGTAGCAATAACGATGCGGCAGAGCCATTAACATATTGGCAGACCCTAGGATGGATTATCGACATTGATTATTTCATGGACCACTGATATCCATTTGTTAAGAGAAGCTCGAAGATGGCCTCTCTCTGACTGAAATCTTTTACGAGCAGACAGCATTTTAAGTATTAGGAACCTGGGATTTGGGCAATTTTTTTCTTCCTGCTCCCCTCTGCCCTCCCCCCAATCTACCTCTGTCTCCTCTTAGACTCTAACAAAAAGTGTCAAAAATTAAAGTTCATTCTTCACTATGGTCTTAATTTCTCAACTCATCATAACCATGTCTTCTTTAAAAATTAATGATTGCCAGCATTTAGCCACTGGTTGTTGCTATGAAGATCTATGCAAAAAGCAAGGATCCCTATAGAGTGCATGATATATGGAATTCTCTTTATTACGACAATAAAACTTACTGACATTTCAATACTTCTGCAAATAGCATTATAGTATCAATCTTCTGAATTAGGTTGAAAATTAAGTTGTAAATTAAAAGAAAGTGTACTTTGGAATACAACATGATATGTCACCTAGAAAAAGACCTTTGTGCATAACAGAGCTGAGCAGAAAAACTGAAAGATAAGCCCAGGTGCCTCTAAAGTGCCTATTTCATCATAAAGGATCTAGGTTATATTTTACAAGAAGAACACAGTCTGAAAGCCCTTATATTTCACCTCAGGAGAACAGATTCTGAATCTCTTTAAAAAAAAAAAAAAAAAAAGATGAATTTGACAGCATCAGCTCATTAGCAGAGATGCCAAAAAAGCCCTCACAAGGGACAAGGGGGGATTTTAGGTGGAAGAGGGCTGTGAGGGTGGGAAGAAAGATGGAAAGATGAGAAGGAAAAGGGCTTTATTTTTAGTGTAGGACCTCAGTGAAAATACCCTTCCTTCTTCAAATATACTGGAGTTACCAGAAAATAACAAATTATATCCACTACTACACTTGAGTTGTGCCAAAAGAGTAAAAAGTTTTATAAATTACGCTTTGATTGAAATATAAATACCTTCGCTTACGGACCTGTTTGAGACTGCTAATAATGCAGGTTAATGGCTGAAAAATGAATTTCTGTGCCCCCCAAGACAGGTCTTTCAATATTTTCTGAAACAGGAGCTGCTAATGAGGTGATACATCAGGCTGAAATTCAAGCTAATATAAAAAATGTATTCGTGCTCACTGTGCATAAACACAAACTAAAAAAAGTTGTTTTGCAATAGGAAAAAGCACATACATTAATACCCAAACAAGGAAGATGTTATACAGAGGAACAGCCACCAGCACAAAAAAAAACCCCTCAGCTCTCCAGATCATTCCTCTGTATTCGGCAACCTTAATGGTAAAGAGTTCCATTACCAACTCCTCCATTTGTAGGAAATTCAAGAGATGCAGTGTTTCCTGGATGTAACCACATCTCTTTCAGCGCAATCAAGCTAACAAGACTGCATGATTTCTTCTTCAAAGTTATACGATTCTGGTATAAAGATATCAGGAAACTAAAATATTCCTATTCATTAAAGGGATTCAACAGTCACTACATGTTATAAAATCAAGTCAGTTATCATTTACAGCTTATAATGCCCTTCATAAAATGGCCATCTCCTTTATGATTTGTCACAGTGCTTTTGTACAAAGGGCATTGCACCTTAGAGTAAAACCAGATTTTGTTTAGGTATGGATCACCATCTTTCAAAAACTACACAAAATACATGGAAAGAACATGGTGCTCTTAGCCTCACCACACCTGAAAGTCCAAAACACAACTCGCATTGTCAGAAGTACTTTTGATGGTTTGATGTGTAACCAGCTCCTTTTAAAGGGGATAACACACATCTGAATGACACTGGCACCTTCCCCAGAGCTATCACCAGGCGAGGAGGAACAGTCATGCAGCCTGGTAAATATGCAAGTGTTTGTAACTACACAGAATCCAGGAGAGAGAAGGGTTCACAGGATGCAAAACTGGCTTTAATTTTTAAATGGGAGATAACATCTAAATTTCAGTAATAAAATTCATGTATTCCGTGAAATGCCCGGAAAGAAAAATAATCCCACACGCACACATACAACACTCGGAGTACCAGGTACGTTTGTTTTCAAATGCTTGTGAATCAAAGCCCTACTACCACATCTCCAGAAGGAAGCAACTGAGATTCTTGAGATCCCTCAGGAATGCCAACCCCAAGCTGGCAGAGTCAGGCAGAGGAAAGCACCTTTAAGCAAGCATTTGCTCTCCAATACCTGCTCCTGGACTGTTGAAGACAAGCATGGTGGTCCTCTCACCTGGAGCAGCCATGAACACCATCTACAGTTGTGTGCTCGAGAGAGAATTCTTCGGGCAGAGTTAGAACTGACAGTCCTCACAAAAAAAGGAACTGCCCCAGCACCAGCTAAGCAGTCAAACTGATCTTGGCATGTTAATACAAAAAGGTACAAAAGTGAACTAAGTCCAATGGCCAACCTGAAAAAAAAAGCACTAATTTTCCAAGTTGCATACAAAACCAAAATCAGATGAAAATTCATGTACATATACAAAACTTTATCACATGGCTTTACACAAGGAAAATCTAGTAAGTATCTCACAATATTATTTAGTCATGGTATCAGTTTGAAACTGCTGTAACATTCAGTGCAGAGGCTGTACAGTATTCATCAATACAGACAAACTTTGTAAGCCCTCTTTGAAGATTTACAATTTCTGCATGGACAAGATGACCCCCAAATTTAAATTCATCTTTGTTCTAGTTTAGAAAACTCATAATGACCACTCACACAGCTAGATTTTAAACACACCACCTAGAAAAAACAACATGAAAAGAACAAACTAAAAATGCATTCTAGTAAGTCAAAGACTTGCATAGCCTATATGCATACCTCAAATGAGATTTCTTTAATTGTAATGGACTTCTGTTTTTACAGTATTTGACATGGCCAAATAAGATCTCAGTGATGAGTCACTGAATCTAAAGTTATAATTGCAGATCTACAGTACCAGGTTGAAATCAGTGTCACATGCACATCCTTAAAGGAGATGCAATGACTACTACTACTGTTTAGCAACAGATCTATACAAACTTAAATGGACCGTGATTTTTCTATCCTCATATATGCTGCACTTCCCATTGTCCTCATCACCTAAAACCACTAACCCACAACTAGTATTAAAACAGAGCCTCTGTTCTCTTAGTTAACTTCTAAATGACTAATACACACAGAAGAGAAACACTTTCGAGAGAAACAGGCGAGGAAGAAAGAAGAAAAGTGACTCAGAGTCATGTTTGCGAGATTTTCACAGCTAATCACACACAAGACTGATTCACTGCTCACCTCGCTCTGTTCACTCATTTTTCATATCATACTTTTCACTGCCCCATCAGCCTGCTCCACCAAGGTCAAATGAAGGAAATGATAGCACACATACCACACTAAGATTTATTATAAACACTTCTGCTTTCTTCATACGTGGAGGAAATATGTTACTGACGTTACTGTTTATAAAAATTAAGGTAAGCAGTAGAGGCCATCAGACTGGATAAATAATAAACGCAAAAATGTCAATAAAAAGGGAGTCATTTGTCTCTACTCATTTGCAATGCCTGAAGATTTTTTTTTTTAATATCAACAAGACAATAAAAATTTCCAACATATAACATGAAAATTATCACTGCTACACAAGTCAAGCAGTGGCACGTCTCTTTTTTTCCCCCTTCCTTTCTTATACTCTAATTGAAATATCAAACCTGGGGCATAAACGCCACTTCAGCCACAGTAACAAAGCAAAGTCTCTGCAAATTCATATATGTAACAATTATGAATGAGTGCACACCCAGAAGCTCAGGCCTGAAAGTAACCCATTAACTACAAGGGATGATTTGCAGCACGTTAACAAAGCCAAATGATTTGGCCATGTGTAAATTCCTCCTTAGAAACAAGAGTGGTATTTCATTATTGTAAATCAGGAACTAACACAGTGAAGAAATAATGAGTTACCTACAAAATAGCTACAGATTTGTCAGAAGGGCAGTCAAACACCAAAAATCTTGCACTTTCCATCCAAAATCCTATTTTGAAGATGTCCAAATCACCTGTGCACTTTAGTGCCTGGCATGGAAATTCCATGAGACAGTATCGAAGAGAATAAATAAAGCTGTCTTTTCACATTGCTTATGAATGACCACAGCACATCACTACACCAATTTTCCAGGACCATAATGATTTTACTAAAGAAAAGTTTATTAAGATGTACTTAAGATCTTTCTATAATATGAACAAAGCATTTCAGTACCTCTTCTCAAACTATCAAATTATCTATTTTTACAAAAGAAATAGACATTTTTCTTGGTATCGCTTTAGTTAATTAGTTTAGCTTTAGCAGTTAATGCTAAATGACTACAAAAAAAAGGTGACTGAAGATTTGAGTGAATGCAGGGCGAACAAAACTCCATGTAGTACTTCTCACCAGTAGCTCTGACCAAAAGAAAAAAAAAATCATATTCCTGTATTTGCAGAAATACAGAAGTACACAAAAATAATGCAAAATGTGAAAGATGCCATAAATTTGCTGCAAACATCAGATGTGGTATATGCATCCATGTTCAACATAGAAACTACTGACTCTGCAATCTATATTACAGAGACATCATAACAAAATTCAGCTCAATTAAATAACTCAAGCAGACCCTCAAAAACACAGTTACACTGAGAGGGACAGGTCTCTAACCACACTTACCTATATAAATGAATAACAGCACTTTTGATTTACACACTTATCAGAAATGTAAACTAGGAAATTAATTAATGTTCTCATATATAGACCCCAGGGACTACTCCTGACAAGGCATAAGGGGCTTATATCAGGGCTGATACAGTTGTATGTACAGTAATATTTGACATAACACTCCCAAAAGAACTTATTCAGAGTAGTAAGAACTCTACAGTTTTAGTTTATAGCTAAAAAATATTTCTATAAATAAGCCACATATCTAAACAGCCAGGGCACACGACACGGAACTACAGGATCTTAATTTTCACTTTTATTCTCTATTTTAAAAAATTAGGAAAAGGGAAGACTACAAGTGGAGAAATTGCAGATAAGCAGTTTTGGTTTTCCTCCCATAGAACTCCATTTCATGCCAAAACAAGATTAAATCCCCCTTCCCAGGGTACCTTTCCGCAGCATTGCCTCTTTGCAAGAACAGAGGATGCAGCAAATCACCGCCTGTTGTTAGCTAAATTACTTTTAAAAACAAAGGAAATGCAACATATGTAATCTAAATCAAAATCTCTTATGCCCTAAGAAACCAGTTACTACTTACACTAAGAACAACACCCATATTTATCATATTTCATAATCATACCATTCCTAACCAGAAGCTCTAAAAGACAGATTATTCCTTTCCTTCAAGAAAGGAATTTGTAAGTATACACTGCATAAGGGCTACATACCATCATCTTCCACCAATGTGACCAGAATTATTCTACCTGATTGTCCCCAATCCTCAAAGAGAGACCACGGAGTAGATAGAAATAACTCACACCAGCAACTCCCAAACCTTCCCAAAGACACTCTGAATGCATTCGGTGTCCAAATCTTGAAACCAATGTACATGACCAGGCTTCAAAAACAGATTAGCAAATACATTGGACAGTGTTAACAATATCCATTTTTCCCCACATAATTTCTGTGCATCTTTCCAAGCCCAAAATAATTCCCTGGAGATGTGTAGAGACTCTATTAATCAAGAAAAGTTCTCCAGTTTAAAGAAGGTTATGTGTTTCATGGACACTCTGGAAAGCTCATCAGTAAAAACACTATACTATAATTATCTTCATAGCAATTTATTCATTGACATGCATAAGACTAAATTGCCTTTCTTAAAATTCAATTAAACACATTATATTACTATGTAAATAGCTGTTTCCCACATACTACTGGAGCCAACAACTGAGGAACAGTTTCTCTTTATTCTAATGAATTGCATTTTTCTCCAGTTGAAAACACATCAGGGCACTACACGGAAATGTCTTGTTAGCACAGTGCATTCTGGTTTTCCATAGTCTGCTGAGTCGAAGGAGAAGTACCAGCTTGGGCCAAACCGTGTTCTTCAAAGAGTCTGTGTGAATCCAAGGGATTCCAACACAACCACCCAATGTTGCCAGAAGATATTTTGCCCAGCATGCTGTATACAAACCTTCATTTCTGTTTGCATTCTGTGCTGAAATGATATTTGATTTCTAAAACTAAAGCAGTGAATAAAATTAAGACCTAGTGATTTGCTCCAGTAGGGTAATTGCTATTTTTCTGTTTCTACATAAGCAGACGAATAACAAAAAAAAAAAATCTTGTGATCCTCTCATGCAAATAAAATCTGGTCTAAAGCTACAGGTCTGTTTCCCTTAAAAAACAGACAATAATATTGTGGTACCAAGAAGCTACATGAGTGGGAAAGCATCTGATTTTTCTTCAGTAAAATAAAATGCACATAATGGGCTTATCATTACCATGCATCTGAATGCAGTATCCAAATGCCTGCCTGTAGCAGGAGCACAGTTTGTAAGAGAAATAAATATTTTTATTCATGATAGCAAAAGCAACAATAACTGATTAAAGTAAATTTAGTGGAAACATTAAAATAACAGCTGTGGAAAGAAAATTTATTTTTCTCTAGCATACTGTGTGAACTTATTGAAAATAATCAAGTACTCAGTTTGAATTAACTGAGTGTGAGTGAATCTTGAGAAAAGGAGAAAGAGATGGCAATAAAAGGCACTAACAGGAATTTGTTAGCTCCTTCTCTGCTTGGTTTCTTCATATATTTTAAGAAAATCTGCAAAGATGCAAAGAATCCTCCTGTGTTCTGTTAGCAGTAAGTAAATTGCTGTGGGCTCCGAGTGCTGGAATACTTTAGCAGGCAATTCCTCTCTGTCTTTCATTCTGTTTGTCTGTGTTAAATTCCCCCTCTGCCCTCATCCATTCTCACATCCAGTTCCCAGCTTTGTCCATCCATCAATCCACACACTTTGTCAGTGCTGACTTCATCCTGGCTCTCACAATCACATCCAAGCAAGGCTGCTGCCACGAGGGAGCTTTTCGCCTCCCATCTGCGTCTCCCTGATCTGCTGACTGAGGCCCTGCCGCTTGTCGTTTTCTATTGCACAGGCAAGCAAAACCACTAATACTGAACCTGATTTCTATCGTGCAGCTTTTCACCTTTCCTATCGGGAGGAACAGAGAAAGAGACAGACAGACAGAGCAGGGGAGAGAGAGAGATGTTTGCTGAATTTTCTAAAACAATTCGTACTCTAGTCAGGTTGAGGCTCAATTCATCTTCAGCTCTACAAAACATCAATAGAAATCACAAGGAGAAAATGTATCACTAATTAAGGGTTGATAAGCTCTACGTCAAGAGCAGTTTAGGAGAAAAAAAACCACCTCACCAGCATATAGAGATTCTTTACCAGCTGAAATCCATGCAGCAGTTTCATGGCAACTTCAAGTTAAAATCTCATATAATTTTCTTGCATAAAATATGCTGTCTTAGAAGCAACATTCTGGGAAAATAACACACCAAAACCAGATGTGGCTTCATTCAAAAGGCAATTTACAAAGATTTAAATTTCAACTGGAAAAACATAAAAGATGACTAAAGAAACAAATTGTTACCTAGCAATGAAATTATATTAAATCACTATGTTTTTCCTCTTCGTTTTACTCAGTTCAGCAGTGCAATATTCCAAGCACAAAATAACTACTATTAATATTTTTCTTTTAATTAGAATCTAGGTACTTGCAAAAACATGATGCTGCTTCTTAAAAAAAAAAAAGTAATATAATCACCTCAGCATTAGCTACAAATGACAAAGTTCTTCAGACATTCCATTTGTGCATTGCAAAGCAGAAGCAGGGTGGAAGGGTATATGTTATCACTAAATCAGCAGTTACACGAGCAAAAGCATTTTATGAAATGGAAATTAACTCATTTTCATCATTATCATATACTTGACTCTACCTGTAAAAACAAAATGGAACAAGAATGTTTCTGACAGGTCATTTCAGGAACAGATCACTTACTAAGGAACTAAAACCTTCCCACAAACAACTTCCACGTCCTGGTATAAATCTTTTTGCCTAATTGTGTTTCAGTTTACAAACTGCTCGCTCACAACAACTTTGTGAACACACTATTTAGCTCACCGCTAAAAAAATATTTTGATACGTCTGGATGAAAGATCCCATCAGCAAAAACACAGGACTGTTCTATGAGCTGTACAAAGTACTTCAAATATTCTGGGACTTGCTGGGCTACAAAAGGCTCTGCTTTTAGCCCTGGTTATACCACTAACTATCCCCTTACTGCTGAGTTCAGTAAATCCTGCTGATTCCTGACTCCTCAAAGACATAGACGGAAGAAAAAAAATAAATCTAATGATCAGGCCCAGGCTTTTTTCTCTCACCAAACCCCTTCCCTGAGGGATCAAACTGTTCTCTCCTCAAAGACATACTGACACACCCAAGAACCATATTGTCTACACATATACGTTTAATTATGGTATCACAGATATATTTTACTTTACTAGTTATTTTTAGCTAAAACTTGAACATTAAGCCAATAAAAGAAAACACACAAAAGAAGAAAAAAGAGAGGCTTGAGGGTGATCTTAGCTAATGAAAATAAAGACTTTCCCTCAACATGCATGTATATGTGCCCTGGGCCTTCCTGCCGTACAATCTGGGTTTCATTGCACTTACTAGGAGAGACAGAGCCCCAGAAGAACACCCCACTTTTATTCCCTGTACGACTGGTCTCACATACGTTTCAGGTATGATACAGTAGAACTGAAAAGCAGCAGAAGAAAGTCTTCTTTGCTGTGCTACTATACACATCAGACATCTCTAATTAGACAGCAACAAAATTTTATTAATAGGCTGGACATTATGGAATGAGCTTGTTATAAATGGGCCCTGTCAAAGCCTTATTCAGCTACCAAATGAGTATTCTCAGTTCACTGCTCGCATCTGAAGCATCACCGCTGGTGCCGGATAACAAATGATTGCTATTAACCGTATTGTTAGTAATGATGGCTGAAAACAAACAAAAACCCATAAATAACAGTCTACAGAAAAATTAACCCATAAACTTGATAGATATCCAGCTGAGAAATAATAAATGACACTTTGGATCCTGCTGGGAGAAGCTAGTGGTTTTTGTTTTCTTCTCTGTCATTAACACATTTTCTGTGCTAAAAATTAGATTCTGATATATAATTATCAACGCTTCCAGATATTAATTCTGCTATCGCTCCCTCTGCTTCTCTGCTGGTTGGGTGTAATGTTATTCACAGATTACTCTGAGAAAACACATCAAACACTTAACAGAGCAGGTCAAAGTGACAAGCAGCTTTTGCTGACAACACCAACCTGCACAGCCTTTTTTACCCCGGACACAAAACAAATTTCTCATATTAATTAACTCTGGTTTCTTTGCAGCTAGAACAAATCTTTGCTATGTAACATGAGTTGTGCATATTCCCAGCTGTCCTAATGTAGGCTGCACTGAGGAGGAAGAACTGACAATTATTATCTTGCTTTTATGCAGTGAAATCCACATTTGTTAACATCCTAGAGAAATATGCCTATTTTCACAGCCAATTAAAACAAGTTTCTTTTTACCAGATATAGTTTCAGTGGCAAAGCCATGCTTTCTCTTTCCTTTTAGGGGAAAAAAAAATAAACTATGAAAAACACTCAGATGTTTTCACTGAAGCAACCCTACTTTATGCAATAGAAGAAAATTGAAGAGTGATTATTCATCTGCCTCTTGAACACAAAAACTTTACAACCTTTGCACACAAACACAGCAATGAACAAGCCTTCACCAGACCTTAATATGTCTTGATGAGAAAACGTAAGGTAATATCACAAAATAATTATGCATCACTGCATGAAAATGTTTGCATACATGAGTAACTTGAAGGAACGTTACTGATCACGGTCAGTCATTTGCAGCATCTGAAGCCCCAGTCAGCAGCAGACCCCTGCTCTGTTGCACACTGCACAGAACAGGTTAGATGGACCTTCCTCCCCCTCACGCCCTTCCTAAAGACTTTACTGTCTACTGCTGCACCCACGGAGTGAAAGGCTGCTCACACAACCAAAGTTAGTCATGCATGTTACATTGGCAGGAGCAGTTCACATTCTCTGGTTCATGCTCTGCACAGTTTGCAATAATTTTTTTAATACTACTCATAAGCCTTTTTTATAACACATTTTTAACTATTTTGACATATATTCATATTTGACTTGCTGTATTTATAGTGACATTTAAGTTCACTCATTCGAGCAATGACTTTCAATTCCTTAGAGTTCGATAAATAATATGCTTCAGAGTATTAAAGAAAATAACCCCTTAGGTAAACAAAATTAGAGGATATAAACAGATGTGGATCACTGTAAAGTATGAACAATGCATAGTACGAATCAGACAAATTTCTGGACATTATTTCCTCCCCTTCCCCCACCTACAGTAAAGTATAGGAGAAAAATCAGAGCAATGTTTCTGCCAACAAGTTAGAAATTCCCTTAATTGCAATTATTCAAGGGAAATGGCTTGCTCACTAGTCACATGTTCTTTTCCAATTAAACAGGTTTCCATTACGTTTGCAACAGCATCTAAGGAAAAATATTTGGGAAAAGTATTTAAATAAATTAAAAATGAAGGTTGGAGGGAGTATTTCCTGCTCTGCATGCCTAGTTTTTAATTTCCACATTGTGTCCCCATGGCCATGTTTTGCTGATGACAGAGTCTGACTGCAAATCCCATACCTGCTATACACTAGGTTTTCTCAGTATCTGGCACTGTGATATTAAATAACTATAAAACTAGAAAGCCAAAATAACTAAATCACCTGGCAGCCAATTTCTGAGAGTTAAACCACAAACCCGGAAAATGGTGGAGTGTGTTGAAATAATGTAAAGGAAACCCATAAATTCAAACTTTATGTTCTGTAAAGAACAAATATGAAAAAGGCATCAAAATAATGAAAGATTGTTTATGTATTCTGGCATGAAATGGGAATGTGTTATGAGAGAGAGCGCAATGGCAGAGACAGATCGACAGAGCTGACAGTGTGGTATTCATCCTGCATGGTACAGCAGACGTCCTGCTAGTGGCAGTCGACAGCGCAATAAATCAAGGGCTCTCGATGCTGTACCTACAGCTTATTACATCCAAGATGACAAATAAATAATAATCCCTGTCACAGCGGCCCTTTGCTCAAGGATTGAGCCTGAAACCTTTTGCTCATCACTCCTGGTCTTAAGTGAAAATACTAGAACAAGGGAATTGAAGGCCACGGTTTACTGAGCTCATGAAACACAAAGCAAGCTGGCCACAGGAACTAAAACCGAGCAGGAAAGGTCAAGTAGCAAGAAAGGATAAATATTTAAATAATCCCAGCAAAAGGATGGCAACATTTCACAGCTGTGAAACTGCAAGAGACCTGTAAAAACCCCAAGCCTCACAAGTCAAGGCCCCCAAACAGTTGAGACCGGTAGCATTAAGTTCCAGAGTTTCTGTTTTCCAATTACACACTGGGGCACTTCCCCCTGTGTTTGTTTGACCCCTCCACTATGCCCAAGTAGAACAGCTGAACAATCAAAGTGGGCGTCGGGCAGCAAAACCACTGCCCCATCCCCTCCACACCGTCCCCTAAAGGCAAACACCCAGTCTTGAAAAAAGAACCCCTAGTTCTCCCTTTTTAGTATTTCTTTCCCAGTATTTACCTTCTTAGAATGCTTTGAACATTTAGGATATCTTTGAGTTGTCTGTTCAGAAGATAGTACGAAAAACAAAACAAGAAAAGAAAAGAGTCAGTATCAGAACTAATACTGCAGAGAGGTCTCATTTACCTCAGCTGGCCCATCAATTGCAAACACAGATGCATACAAGGTGTCTTGAGCCCATCATCAAATGTGACACAAGTTTTCCTCTTCAAATTAAACATGGATCTTCTGTAGAGTCTGGTAGAATGTTGAAGTTAGGATAAACATATTCCTTTTTGAAATACTCATAACAACAGAGTATACTGTGTCCACTTCATCTCTTTTCTTTATCATTTAAACTTGCAGTTGTATTTTCAAGCAATACAGACAGCACTGAATTAATCCAATGCCAGTTCTCAGGCTCATTATTGCCACCTGTAAGCGCTTTTGCCTCTTAAGGTAAATCCCTTGCTCATTCTTTACTCCATTTTTAAAGTAACATCCCTCAACAAAGTCTGGTCAATACAGCAAGTAATATTCTACAAGGTATATCAGAGCAGTACAACATCATCAAAAACACATAAAAAATATGAACTTGCATTGGCTATCAGGTGCTGAATGAGGCACCCTCCTTGATAATGATGACCAAGAGCTACTTTGTACATTTTCTCTGATCACTGTCAACTTTTTTGTACTTTTTCAGATACATTCCTACTGAATGGGGTAGCCAAGGATAATGAAAAATAAATAATTTGTCCATACCTAATTTGTGCAATGCCCATCCAGTGGTTACTGTCTTCCTTGGAACAGCAATTTCAGGATTTTTTTGCCTTCCTTTCTTTCTAACTTTACCAGTTATATTTGTTTAGTAGCTCTTACTAACCACTGCATATACAAATTTAAGTCTTACACTGTTAAAATACATATTTTAAATAGCTATGCCAAGACAACCCTTGTTGTATCTATATATTAGTACAAAAAAATGCCTCGCAATATTCATATGAAATATCTGTTTGGCTTACTATCCATGTGACCTAAACATACTGAGGTTAGGAAAGAATGATCATGATCAAGACAGATAAACCAGGCCTAAACATCAGCATATTTCATAATTGCATCTCTAAGTTTATGCAACTTCAGTAGGTTCTAAAGTAAAGGGACCAAACAAGAGGTTGTTAACTGAGAAACAGCTACATGGCTTCTAAGTGCAAAGCACATAAAACCCCAAACATTCATAGCTTGAATAACTTGATTCTACAGTTTGAATGCACGCTTGAGAGATAAGGCTTCTTATTAGAGATAACGTCCATTCCTAGATCAGTAGATGCCATGGACAAAAGAATTAAGTTTTGGGGTTCACAAGCCCTTCTTCTATCATCAAACACTTTCTCCAAGCAACATATTTCAGTGAGAAAAGGTCTGCATTCAAAATTGTGTTCATTATTGTCCTGTGTAAGTCTTTAAGATCTTTGATATTTTTAAGAAGGCCTTTCCTTACTTTTTTTTTTTTTAAATAAACCATAGCATATAAAACCACAACCAATATAATAAGTAGCAGATAAAGCAGATAACTTTGGCCGGTACATGACTCCTACACACAGAGCAGCAGATGAAATCTTGATTCCCAAATACAATAAACCTTATTAACACCTGCAAAACAGGAAGTTACCTTCCTTGTTACCAACCTGCAGCTGTGATACAAAATTACAAATAACCTCTTAAGCACAGCTCCAGTCACCTGGGTCAGTATTTTACAACATAGCAGCAGGCAGCTGAAGTTAAACTCTGCTGGGCTGAACACTGGAAACCCAAGCAGCATTATTGCAATGGTTTAATTACGGTTTAAACACAGTTCAGGACTAGGTCAAAAGTTCCCAGTATCCCCAGGAGGACAAAGCACTGCCCTTCCAACAGAAGCCCCTTCCAGCCTGACGACTCTAAAATTGTTGTGTTACCAATTGGAAAATGTTTAATGCATACTTTAAATACTGTAGATATCAAGAATCAAATATTATGTCACGTTTTGATAAATACTAATCTATAACCTATACACAAAATGCATACGTATGTATGAACAAAAATACTCAGTTAGAAGGATTTGTGTTTCCTCTGCAGTGCACTGAGGCAGGGAAAATACTTCTTCCTGCTGATAGAAAGCGATGATTGTCATCAGACAAAGCATAAGACAATTGCTATGGAAGCTGGAGAGCCCCAGAATCATCTGACAAAAATAATAAAACACTTTACATATTTCATAGACACAGGTACACACAAGTGACAACTTATTTTAGGATATACTTTATACTTAATTACTTCTATGGGTATACTGGGGTATTTTGTCATAAACTCAGTGAGTCCGCTGTATTTGTACAGAAACAGTATTCTGAGAAGTGAACCCCACTGCTAATGTTTTTACTTGAATAAATTATTTCCCAACACAGCAACCCTCAACATTTCACAGAATGAGCACACAGATTTCTGTAATTTTTCCGGCCCTAGTGCCAGTCACTGTTGGGAGCATTTAGTTATAAATTGTCTTTCAATAAAAGTAAAAGCTCCCAAAACAACAAAATGAAAAGACACAGCAGCTTAAATCAAGAAAGTCAATTTCCACATGCCGATCCTAAATATTTCATAGCCCTATTTTATTCTGACATTTGTAGATGACTAAAGTGTTACAAAGGAAATAAAATGCTGATTAAAGAGTTCACTGTCATAAAGGTTACTGAATTGTAAATGGCCCTTTCCATCTTCCTGTTAATAGGTACCCAGCTGTAAACATCATGAAGGATGTGACGGGAGGCCTGTGCTGCTCCTTTAGGAGTCGTATATACATTAATCACTGGATCACCAAGCCATGCTTAATTGCAAGTTGTATATCACACAAATCCATGGTAAGTAGAAGGAAACTCATTATTGCTGCTTCATAACTACTGGGTACTTCTCATTTTAACCTTCTCACACCTGGGACACTGTTGTTTTACAATGTGAATGCAGAAAAGGCATTATGTCACTAATTATAGTAACACTGTATTTTACCCTGCTGTTTGAACATTTTTCAAAATAAAACAAAGTACTATCAACAATAGAGAAAAATGGCATTTTTTAAAACTACTTAGGTGAATTTTATAGGTTTTTTTCATAGAGTATAACACATGGAAATCCATTATTCCTTGATAGTTTAAAGAACTGGTTAAATGACAAAGAAAAAAACCCAACACTGTATTTTGTTTTGACAAAATTATTGATTTAAATCCCATCCAATAGCACAATACTATTTAAAGGTCACCTAAAGAAAAATGAGTTTACACTCCAACAGAGCAAGCTTATCTGCCATGAAAGTGTAATGATGTGTTTATACTCTCACTAGTGCGTATATATTTTTCAGAAAGATAAGAGATTTTGTGCAGGTGAAGTCCGACAAAAAAGAAAAGAGAAAAAATTTGAGATATTTGTATAGTTGCTACACTGCCAGTATTCATTTCAGTAATCATTTCAATAGGTTCCCCCTCAATGTGTTTTTATAAACTATTGAGCACCATAGCGGTGGTAATTCTTTTATGCCATTCATCAGATGTTTTATCAGAACTCGTTGAAGATTTGCAAAGTCTACTGCACAGCTTATGTATCTAGGCACTAACAAGTGTCTTAATAGATATAAAACATGTTTCAGTTTGAACATTCTTATGTTTAAGCATTCTAACGCAAACTGGTTTGAAATTTTGTTTCCCAGTGCAATGCCGTATGTCCTGGCACACTGCTCAGCTAAAAGCATGTTTATTAATGAAAATCTTTCAAAACTACTTCATTGCAAAGATAAACTCTATGCAACTGGTATCTGTTCCTAATGTCATGCTACTTTGTTATGTTCTGTTTTCAATTCCAAGAGTAAAAGGAACCAGTGTTTTCTCACACCCAGGACGCGTTAACACGTTCTTTAAAGCAGCTCTGCCCCAGGATATCCATTATCTGCTGTCCCAGCCCTCTTGTCACTGTTCTCCACTCTGTAAGAGGCCTAACAGACTCTTCCATTACATGCTCACTGCGCTCACATCATCCCTTTGCAAATATATTTGAAGGACCTGCAAACTAATTACAGCCCTTCCCTCTTCTTAAAAGAGAATGTGCACAAAGAACAGTGGTTATGGCTTTTGAATCCCTCTGCTCATCTACACCAGCTGCTATTGATAGGCTTCATTCTTCTCATGGATTTAGTTGTCAAGAATACACTGCAGCAAACTCACATGCACTTCACAAGACCCACCTACCTTTAAAATACCTGAGCATTTTGCTTCATCAACCAAAAAAAGCAACCTTTCAATCAAAGTAGAAAATTTTTATCTTATTTAGCAATTCTATATTCACAGATAGTTTTCTGAGCTTTCCTGTTGCCTTCAGTTGTTGACATGTGCAAAATGAAAAGGGAAATCACACCATAACATCAGAAAGGGACTCAATATCTTTGATTAAAAATGCAGCAAATGTTTTAACATGTGCCAAAGAAACTGTATTTTGGGAAGTCACATCTATTCTTAGATTTTGGATGCCTATGCTAGGGTGATCCTTTTCAAAAACTTAACTACAAGCATGCCAAAAAAATAATAATAATAAAAAGCTTTTCTACATTGTTTCAGATGGTAGGAATCCCAGTTGTCTTTACTTTTGGAAATTGTATACTCAACAATGCCCAGTCCTTGATTACGACAAGCAGAGCCTCACATGTTCCTATGTAGAGTCCATACATCCTTTTGCAAAGAGGAAGATTTAATCTGATAAAAAGACAGAAGATGTTCTGGAGAAAGAAAAGCCTCAACACACAGATTGAGTTCTCAAAACACTCTCTCTGCAATGCTCAATACAAGTAATGGTTAGAGCAAACATTCCTCCACCCCTTAAATTTCTATTTCTAAAAACAAGGTTGTTTTCATCATTTCTCTTCATAAAATACATGTGCTTAACAAGCAAGCAGAGACATACATGAGCTAAAGAAAATATTTATAAATGAGATTTAGGTCTCCATACTTTGGAACTGTACACGGAAGCTCAGATATAAAACCAGACACCATGACAATAAGTGATACTCCAGTGACTGACACCTAACCCAAAATCAGCACCTCTGAACTATATCCCTACTCTGCCTTTTATTTCAATATCTCAGCTTGTTCAGTATACGGGGGGAGTGGAAAAAAACAGTGCAACAATAATTTCCACTAACTGGTAGGTTGTCTGAAAGCTTAATCCATCATTCACTCAAAAAATTTCAGATAAGAAGTGCTTCATTAAATCTGAACAGCAATTCCTCTATGCATGTCTCTTGCATTTTGTCCCATCTTTATGCATTCCATAACCTTCATACAAAATTATATTAATTTTAGGTATACAACCCTTTGTGCTGAGCCTACTATTGAGATATTTTCAGTCAGGATAAAAAAAACCAAATAAACATGGCCTGTGATTTACTAGAAGTTTTAGACAACACCTGCAGATTTAAAAAAACAAAAAAAAAAAAAAAAANAAAAAAAAAAAAAAAAAAAAAGAAGGCTGACATAAGAAGACAAAGTGACATCTAAAAACAATTTCAAAAGAGCTTTTGGTGTAGTTCTTTTGTATGATTAGTTTGTCATTATGGGGCAGGCCTTTATTGTTTGGATTGGATTTTTGAAGGTTTCTTAAAGAATTTTTCAACAGGAAATTATTTTAATGAAAAACATCGTGCTCTGCACACTATGCAGCTGAGCACCTATGCACCAGATGACATCCAAAGTACATGGTGCTGACTTTCTCTCAGAGCACACAAGGATATTTTTTGCTGTATATCAAAGGCCAGTCCCCCTTGTTTAATTAGCTGTACATGTGCAAAAAGACCAAGTACACAAAAACTAGAATTCTAATTGCTGTTATTCTGAGACATCTAAAAGTCTTCTCTCTTGAATTTGCTGTCACGTTATCTAGAACCTTGTAATAAGTTTTTTAATTAAAAACAAAAAAATTGAATGTAATACAATAGAGCATCTGCTTATTATATAGAAATTATATATTTATAAAAAAGATTGTTTATGCAGTAGTGCAATTGGATAAAAAAATTACTGAAATTTTACACTCAGTGCCACATTTCATTTGCTATTTTATCCTGAAAGTGGCTACAAACTTCATTGTAACGTGATGGGGATTTGAATTTCAGAACTCAGTAAAATTTCTTTAAGGCTGTTACAACTCTTAAAAAGAAATAACTGCCAAACATAAGACATTATTCAACACTGATGTAACTAAAGCCTGTATCAAATTATATTTGAAGAATCCCGAAAGTATAGGATGAGAGTTTTTGAAAGCACTACATACAAAACATTAGATTTTCCCCGTTACTCCAAGGCCAAAGAGGATGGGAGTGGGGCAGCAGAGAGACTGTGACCCCACAGATTACAGTCCAAAGAAGACCTGCTGTTTCTTGGGGGTTGTCTTCTGCAGTATATTGCAAATTTTCTTCCTGAAGCTGTGCCAGGGTCTGCACTGTTGGTTCACAAAAAGCTTGGGTGTCACACAGAATTATCCTGAGGGTTGCACAGTTTTACACTTCTCTGTTATAAGGACATTATGTAGTTTTACAAGAAAATGGAATTACTGAACAGTTTCAGATTTACTGCAGAATGGAGCCTGCTATTCTCAAGTACAATGGCTTGATGTAGATAACCCCCAAAATAGTCCTTTGTTTGGGGTAATAGATCAGAAAAAAAGATGACAGAAAAGTACAGAAACCAAGAGTGAAGTACATGCTCCTATGAGTACCAATCAAGTGAAAGGCTTTGTTAAACTCAGTATTGAATATCTCCTATTCAATGATCTCATGGTTCATTAGGGAAAGCTTCAACAGGTAGGTAAGTCACAGGATCAGCATAAATTAGGCTGTTCCTGTGACAAAAGTAGGCAGTATGCAGTAAAATAGGTTTTAGCTATTTAGTTAGCATTTCTGAACACTGAAATGAGTCACAACTCCACTGAGTATTTGACCAAGTGGACATCAGACTAATTTTAATTTAGGAAAAAAACCTCCCGGAAAGATAAAAGCACATTGCATAAAACTACTGCTGCTGTTAGACCATCTAATCAGAATGATTTTTTAAAAAAATTAACAGGAGTAACAAGACAAACATCTGTGGGGGACAAACCCTTCCTCACTAGAACACCAGTGCTGCATTCTTGTAGACGGTTTACCAGGTAACAAGCAACAGATAACTTAGATTAAACAGATTTTCTACCAAGTTGTAGAAAATATCATGGACCCAACACTCATTGTGATTGTCATGGCAACACTGGGTGATACTGTCATCTCATAGCAAGCACAAGTTGCATCGATAAATAGTGGTTACTGTCAGACAACCTATACGCTGACACTTGCTGTTCATCATACTTTTATTTTCACATGCAAAGAGCAAAAAAGTTACGGTCTATATTTGGTGGTAGTTTGATAACACTGAAGGAAAAATGTGCAATTCAATTAGCAGTTAGACAAGTATCTGTCATAGATAATAACTTCTTATGTCAGGGAATCTACATACTGATCAATGTGAAGCTATGTGCAATTGCTTATACCAATCATAAATCACTTTTTATTGATTGGCATTCCAAATCCTTGACATAATTAGAAGCTATAGAATGGGTCACAAGATAATGCTGTGTATGTCCACAAGTTCTTTATTTTCAGGCTTTTCTGTAATCCTTTGCATTCAGGTTTTGTTGGGAATGGAGGAACCCATTTATTTTAATTTTTTTTTTAATTATTAGCAAATTAAGCATTAACTGCCACCTGATAATGCCCCGATAAATGCCAGAAGTTAAAACGGGAATTTCCCATGTCTGGATTTGATTCCTGTGTGCAAATGGAGACTTGCCTACATCCTGCTCATAACCTGATTTATACACCAATTTACTTTATACATTAGGCACACTGTATGCAGTCTGACTGATGCATAAAAATTTCATGCAAAAAAAAGACTTACTTGCACACAACTACTTTTCAGTTATTATTACCTCTTCTGGTTACCATCATAGAGTAGGTAGGACAAATGACTTGACGCAGTGCACACATTTTGCCCACTATACAAACGTTTTGATTGGTACCTATTTCACTTCACTTTCAGCAGACTCTTGAATAGCTTAATAGCTCTATCTTTAAAGAGATCAGATCTCACATTTTTTTGTAAAGTCCTCTATGGTGACAACCCCCTACCACACGCCCACACAAATTTTCCTATGTACACATATAAGACGCGGGGTTTATTCTGTGGGGTACCTCAAATAAATGAGGCAGACGCAGTAAGGGAGGATACTGTGGCTAATTTTTGGATTATCTTCATACATGTATGCTTCCTGTGCTGTTATCAATCAAATTGAAGATATGTTTTTGCACAGCTTTTATTTAGGAAAAATCAGCAAGAAATGCATCTTTCTATATTTTCCATTTATTAGAAGTCTCCTTTCATCCAAGAAATATGAGACCTGAAATAAATTGTACCATCTTGCTTTTTTTTTTATTCAAATCCTTGCCAGTGCTAGGCAGTATGCTAATGAAAACAGGTTGATAAATGACTCCCTGATATTTTCCAGACATTTTTCTCTCAGAAGTGCTCTAAACTGATGTAGCTCAAAGAGAATAAGGCGCATTAAGTCATTATATCAATTTTTGTTACCCAGATACTTCAGTCCCAGTTAAGAGCTGACAGCCAATATAAAACAAGGCAAGGGCATCATACGACTCCATCGATCAAATCTTGTCGTAGATAGATTGCCTATTACACAAATAGAACCAGCAGATTCAGTTTGTAGTTTTATGCTCTCCAATTAAAGGATAACAGGGTACTTTCCCATAAATCTGCTAATTGCAACTGAATTAATTTAACAAATTTTGCCAAGCACAGAAAAAAGTGATTGGCTAAGCTAATATAAACTAGCACAGGTTGTCACGAAGCAGGTTCCATAACAGGCTTTTACTCTACCTTTACTGGGCAAGGTGTCACAAGCATTTAACTCCACCAGGGTTCTTTGGCAACAGACAGCTGACAACCATAAAACATTGTACAAATAGGAGATAATTTATTTGCTGTACTTCCCCGCCACCCCCAAACCATGGAATAATGCCACCTTTGCACCTAATTAATGTTTCTCTCTAAGCAGGCTGTTTTTCTGAATCAGTATTATACAAGCAAAAGCACTAGATCACAAAAAGTGCTCCCTCATGGGCACTCAGCAAACAATGGCAGTGATCTGCAAAAAAGGACAAAACCAGCCCATAGCAGTGCTGTGAGAAGCAGCCGAGACGCTTATTAAACAGCACAATAATGCAGTGTACTATGCTTTGGATATTATTCTAATGAGCTTAGATATTCATATGGAAATAGCTGGACTGACAGAATGGTAGATAATTCAGATCTATAAAGAAAGAGCAATCGCAAGAGATCTCTAACTGTAACTTATGGAAGGAAATTAGGAATGCAATCACCTTTGCAATGATATGTTATTGTGATAAAAACCAGTCCTTATATAAAAAATTAAATAGCTATTTTCTAATTAATTTAAATAAATTTATACCCAAGCCCAAGAGATATTTTAGGAGCAACTCTTCTCACTAGCACAGAAAAATTATTTTTGTGGATGGCAAGTTTTGCACTAAAGCAATATACAGCTGTATACGCCTATACAAAGTACAAAACTACAGTCATGATTAATAAGAAGACACAACAGAGATAATCCCTTTGACACATTGGAATTTAAGATGGAGGGTACTATTATCATTAGAAGAGTCAAGCATATGAAATGCAAGTTGGATGCAACAATGGTAAGCTTTCGAAATAGCTGGCAGCTGAAATCCAAATGCACAGTCTAAAATGAGTAACTTAATTCAGCCTGGTTTAGTTTGACTTTTTTTTTCCCCATGCTAAGTTCACTGTCTATGGTGGCCAGACATTTATAGGTTCAACAAAATTATACAAATGGTAGAGCAAACAAAGTAATAAGAGCACAAAATAACAGAAAGGGGGGAAAAAAACCCCAATAATAATAATTTTTTAAAAATCCCACACCCACAAAAAACCCCAAACACTTGAAGTCAGAAGTCAACATGTTGCATTTGCTTTACAAATATCGAGACAATTTTCTATCACTGTTAAAAATGCATCTGAAGACAAAAGACACTTGCAGAGATGCAGCAGCCCTTTCCCTTAGAACAGTTTGGAGAACCTAATTTGCTTCCACCCTGATGGACTTGCTAGAAAAATCCCAAATTTTACTAATCTCATGTATAGTACTGTTTAACATATGGTTATTTTTGCCCAGAAAGAAAACACAGAAAAGCCCTCCCCACTTCAGAAAAAGGAAGAATTATAGCTCCTCAAAAGAGTAAGGTGTCACAGCATCAGCATAGGGAAAAAAACCCAACAAAACCAAACAAACAAACACACCAGGAGAAAGAGAAGATTTCTCATGCAGAGCCAGCAAACCAACCAACCAATATAAAGGAACAACGGAAATGGATTTCCAAAGTTCACAGCCAATTTCATGCTCTGTACTCTCCTCTGAAAGGAGAATAAAGCCACTCAGGAAACAAAATACCCAAAAAACAATCCACCCACTTGTTCCAAATTATAATAATTAGAAAATACTTTATGCAGTCATTTTTAGCACAGAAAATTTCTGAAAAAATTTGTTCTACCCCACTGTCACCAGTGGCAGTTGTGTTGCTTATTTCTATTTCATATGAAATAGAATATTTCTTTTGTTTCTTTAGAGATCTTTGGTATGATAAGATATGCATTCCCCTTGAACATAATACAGAATCCAGCAATGTAATTCAGTTATTCAAACAGATTTTACTTCCAGGCTTATTTCTATAATGTCCCATTTTTCCATCTAAGTATTAAGAAGGTGCCACTCTCTCAGTTTAGATATTTTGCCCAATATGATTTTGATCATAATCAAAGGTACCGAACATGAAGCCAGTGTTCTTTTTTGACTTCTGGAAGCACTGATGTACCTGACTTTTTTTTTTTTTTTTCCTTCACTAATGGCCTGAATGTCATACATTAAATTGTGGGAAAATATCATATCAAAGCAACAGGTATTACTGGCCTCTTTATTTCTTTAGTCCTTGATTTCCATTGACCAATTCTATCTACATCTAAATTTTACTTATTTCCATCAGTAACATATTCATAAAAACACCTGCAAAAGTAAAAATACAAACAATATGCAAGATCATGACAATACCAAAAAAAGTGTTATGTTGAATTTATAAAAGAAAAATCCTAGTAGAAAATAGAAAATACAAACAGCTAGAAAGGAACTCAAGCAATCATCTACTTTATCCCATTACTCAGTCAAAAATGAAATTCACTCCTGTGACAGTTTCTGTTTTTAAAACACACTCTGAATTTGCCAAGTTATCAGCTGTGCGCTCTGTGCTCCATGGACATGATATTCTCATTCAAACTTTTGACCATGGACCAAACAAGGAGAAGCCTAGACTACATAAATCTGTAGTCAGCTAAGACAAAATGTGCTGTAATTAACCTACCAAATATTTCTAGTTAAATTATTTTGAGCTAGGAGAACTAACAGAACCCACTGTCCATGCAGAGAAACCACCACGCATAGAATATGTCAATATCTTTAGACAAATGGTTCTCAACCTGAGTCAATAAGTGTTCATGAGTAAAAAGTCACAGTAAGCTTGTCACCAAAGATCTTTGATTATTAACTTGCTCTCCGAGCTTTTTTTTTTTTAATAAGTCTAAAACAGCCCCACATACCAGCTCCTTTCATGTACCCCAATCTGGTTCTCAAAACTCACTTCTTGTGTATTTAAGTCTTACAGCAACGACAAACCTTCAAGACCAGACTATTCCCTAACCATAGAAAGACCTGTGGACAAAGGACTACCTGGAAAGTTAGAAGGGCATCATACAAGTCACCAAAAAATAAAAATAGAAAGCAACAGATTACAGACACGGCCACATCTGTCCAGAAGACTTTACACGCTAAAACAGGCGAGGGAGAAAGCAGCAGATTGTCCAAAGGGCTAATGTTATTTCTTCCAAACAGCATGAGTTTTACCTGCAAATGTTCACTGTGGGAGTTGGAGGTACACAAAGCTGCACGTGCAACCATTTGCCAAGCTCCGCAAATTTATTTTTGCAACTATTTTGCAAGTACTGATCAATATTAAATTCGACATAGTGTGAATATTAAGCTATTGTGTGACAATTTCCTCCTTTCATTGGTTTCCACCACAGTCTTCCTCCTCCGCACCAGAACGTATGTTGTCATACAGAGTCCATCTCTGACCCGGGGTCTCACAGCACATATCCGGGACACTGGAAGCAGAACTCTGCATTCAATCCTATTGATCTGATTTGCCTTCTCCATTGTAGAAGCACGCCATAATAATTTTTAAATACTACTACTAGACCCTTCAGACTACTAGACCCTGTTTGACTCTGTAGGGTTGGTTTAATGGCAGGCTGTTGAGAATAAAATATCAACAAAATAGCAAAGAGCTATTTAACACGAATTCTGGAGACAGTGCAAGAACAGAAAGGCCTGAGTCAGGGTATCTAGAGAAACCTGACAAACATCCAAAGACAGGAAAAGCTGTTGTTCTATGGAAAAACTTGAGATGTTCAAAATTCTTGTGCCTAATTTGACAGTGAGCTACTGTATCACACTGGCTGTCGCACAGAAACAGTCCTGCACTGCAACACCAGGCTTGGAGGTTTTCAGCTCCAGTTTTATATTTGAGGGGGAAGGGGTAAAGTTGTCAAGTCACACCACCAAAAGTGCAGCAGCATCTACAACTTTTATGAAATTAATTTAAACAAGTTAAATTGAGGCATCAAACTTTACCCAAAGAGTGTGCAGATATCTCTAAGAGTGTAAAAATCCAAGGAATTAACTTGAAAAAATGAAGCAGATGTAGAATTGAAGAACAAAAAACTATCTGAGAAACCTCTTACCTCCAACAGTTAAGATCTACTACCAGTAACTCTGGAGAACACACCGTGATACCAAAACCTCAAACCAAGACTAGTGGCAGATACAAGCATTCCATGTTTTGAAAAAGGGCAAGACACCTCTCCCATTAGTATGTTGAATACAAGCAACTGAATAGGTCTACAACAGGGAGGATCTATTAAGAACTTCTTCCCTTGTTTTGAATTCTGCTAAAAATAATCGCAATTCAAATCATCACAGTCCTGTGTCTGTAAGATGCCTTTATTCTTTCCTATTTTTCCAACTGCGCAAATTTTTTTCAGAAATAATCTTTTTAACACAGACATTGCAGAAGACCTATCATCAGGTGAATCCCCTTCAAAGAACTGCAGTTCCAGTCAGCGAGCTCCTGACCTCACCCAGTTACATTCACATCCCCAATGGCAAAGAAAGCTTTGCCATTGCCAGCCTGCCAAAATGAGAGCCAGCACCCGGAGTGTAAACTCAGGATTTGCCTTAACACCCCCAGTTACCAGGACAAAAGAAGTTACATGATTCATGGCAGGCTAAGGGACTCTCCCTTAATATAAACCAACTAGCAAACATGAAAGGTTTTATATCTTCTGACAAGAAAAATATAGACTCTAGAAATGCTTTCATGCAGATTCGTCTTTAGCCAGGAGCAAAAGTGTCTGAGGATTTCCTTATATTTATTGGTATCATTATGTGTACAGGAATGATCCCAGAAGTAGGGCAGGGCTGAACTAGTTTTTAGCTAGGTAAGTATACATTATTTTTAACTCTAGGAGGCTATAAAGAATAAAATTTAAGTGGCTAGCCTAACTAGTATGAAAAAAAAAAGAAAAAATGAAAAACTAATACAAAACCTAAGGCATAAAAACATTTAAAAATACAATTAAATACTAAACACGACAGAGATATGATGAAGTGTAAAGATCTCAAAAACTGTGCTTTAGATCTGCTTCAGAGAAAAACTACCAATGGCAATCACTCCATATAAACATGAGTGAGGTTTCATTAGCTACCGGTTACAAAACAAAACCTCATTAATTAACACTAAAAAAAACCCATACATATACATTCATTTAGTCTTGGAGCAAAGAGTATTTCACTATAAAAAGACATCTTCTAGCAACTTGTCTTGCTAAGCTACTGTAGCTTCAAAAACAAAAAAGCATTTTGGGGATGAGACCGGGAAAAACGCAAATTTTGGTAAACAAGACTATTCTAAGTAGTTTCTCAACTTCACTGAGTAGTTTGATTCATTAAAATAAAAATTTTCAGACCATAGAGACAAGGAATTAGTGTTGCCATTTTATATATATGTGTGTGTGTGTGTGTATATATATAAATATCCCTTCCTCTCAGTGAAATTCAGGCCTGTTTTGAATGAATAGAAACAAAGAGGAAAAACTGGTTTCTTAAGAAAAATGCATTATTCTTTTGCTGCTGAGAGGTAGTTTGGCAGCACAAGTCCAGGCAGCATTTCAAAATGCTGGGAAAAGCCACGACCGACTGACTTTCTCCACGTACAGTGAAAATGGTGATACTTTCCCCACATTTACTTGTCATTCCCATTGCGCATCACTTTCAGAAAGGTATGTTTTTAGTATATACAGTGTTTCCTAAAACTTTATTTTGAGCTTGTTTGGGATCTACAACAACAATCCTGCAAATAAATCTTTCACCTGTAAAAATAGCAAGAATTAAACAATTCTTTTTGCCCATTTCCTCATCCAAATACTTTATAACCTGGCCTGAGAACTAGCACTTCAAATAAGAAGAGGCCAGCTCAGTCATTTGGCATTTATTGTAAACACTTTTCTGAGGCACCATCGCTTTTTAATTGATGCACTCTTCAAAGTTAAAACAAATATTTCATAATGCCTAATAAAAATTCAGATGAGCCTCTAACAATCATATTTCAGGCATTTACTAGCTTTGTCTGCATTTTGAGCAAGGAGTAAACGCAGTAAGCTAAAACTTGTACTCCAACATTTATTTTTTTTCTTCCCAATATAAACTTTTGAAGACACACCTTTCTTCTAAGTTTTGGATTCCCCCTGAAAGAAGGAAACAGTAACAAATCCCTTCAGCCACCCTACAGCAGAGGTTCTCCTGTTTTGAAGTCTATTTTACCTCTTTGTCACTCTCACACAGCTCCAGCCTGAGAATCTAGAACACAAAACCTCCTCTTTGAGACAGCAATTAGATACAAATAGATGCAGTGTTTGAGAATCATTACATTATTCAAATAATTTTTCCACTCCAAGAAGGCTGATCTACTTTTCAAAACCAAATACATTTTCTTAAAGAAATTACTGAATTGAAAAACCATACACAGCAGCCTTTGGGACATCAAGGTTTTACAGTGTTTGGTTCATTTGCCCTCAGTTTGAATTTCCAAAAAGACAAATCTTGTCTTTACATCAGCCAGCCTTATAGGGAGGGCTTTCCAAAGCCAAAGCGGGGCTAGGTAGGAGGCATTTTATGTTCCTACAAGTATGCTGCACAAGATATCCAAATCTGCACATCTACAGAGGCAGATAAATATGCTGTTCCCTATGCTTACAGTTGATTCCTTCTGTCCTCTCAAAAAAACTTATCTAAGATGAAGTACTGTAGCGATTCAGGCTCTATAGTAAGCACATTTTTTAAGTCTTTAACCCCTGCTCCTGAAGTACAGCAGTTTGACTGGTCAAAGTCTTTTCTTACAACCTTTCTATTCAGCAAAAAGTATGTGTTCTAAATTTCAATATTCATTCCACTGCAGCTTGAAAGAGTCTCATTCATTTTTGTTTTGTTTTCCAGGGAAGAAAATGTAAAGTAACAGTTTCTGATGCCCCAGGAGTTTAAATTGGAAGTGACAGAAGACCTATTAGTTTATATAGAAAGAGGAGAGCCATCTATTCCCAATGCATCACCAAACACCTTAAAAGAAGGTGATAAGGGTTCCTCAGAAGGGATGCTGGCAACCCTTGGAATAAAAGAAGGTGGGGACTGACAATGCCCACCCAACTGAAAAATGGTGACAGAAATCTCCAGTAAAGCAGTGTTAAAGTACAAAGAAAGCACAACTTGCACGGGGAAATCAATTGATTGATAGCTCCCATATGTGTTTTAGGATAAAAGCTGTAGCCCATAAGGTCTTTCCCTAGGGTCTTGCCTCCTCTTTCTGTCACATCTGGAATAATAAGATTATACTGAATCAATCGCCTACTATCTAAGAATAAGACTTATTCCAACCTTCTATTTTAATATAATTTTGATAAACAGAGATGCTCCGGAGGGAGGTACTCCTGCAGTTTTATATACACACACTGCTGCTTACCCAAGAACTGAAGCTTGCAAAATTTCCCATCCTTACTAAGATCCTTAACACCTTCTTTACAATGTGTTTTGCAGCCAGAATAATTCATTACATCTTTTTATCTTACAGTTTTTTTTCTGTGAGCTGCTCAGGACAGCATGCACAAACACTGACAAGAGACTGCGTGAGTACCATTTCTGACAGAAAGCAGAGTTCAGCATTTATTCACTGTTAATTTGACTGTACAGTATTATCAAGATTACTGTAGTGCTCAATGTTCTTGTAAGGTTATGAACTGGTTCGCATCCTTCCACTGCTAGAATTTAATAGTGTACTAAGTGTGATAGATCTCATACATTATTAATCCCGTCCAGTTCTGCAGCAAGTTTCCATAAAACCATTGCTGAAATACTACACTCTTAAGATGCCTGACAAATCTGAAAGATGTAATATTAATACGGTTATGCTTCAGATAGGTGGGTTTAACCCATGCTAAACAATCTGCATGTTCAGCTTGCATGTTCCTGGGGAATATTTAACCTATCACTAAAGCCTAGGAAACAGGGCTTTAGCATAGTTTATGACAGCATTACAAATAGTGCTCAACACAAAGTAAAGTCACAGATAAAATAGGCCAATTAATGGTTTTCGAGAGCTCTATACATGCTATATATTTTTTCTGGACTGTGGAAAACTCTCATTCAACACTAAGAATGAAAGCACTGATCAAATCCTAGGATGTACCGACAGTTAGGATCACTGGCTGCATTTGCTGGCCTGCAGCATTATGTGAAATACCCAGCTTCAGTGCTGTGAAGATAAAGCTTTACAGAATATGTGCATCTCTTCAAAATTCTTATGCATTTTCTTTTTCATAAAGCAAACATTCTTTTCAGGGAGAATGTGAAAGCTCTATTCCAGCTTCTGCAATTTGCTGCACTTTTCCCACTTTAGAGACTTTCTCAAGAAATTCTCTACCAATAAATAATACTCCCTGCCACATATCTGCTATGTCAGTAATACTGAAAGAAAAGAAAATATGTTTAAACACAATATAAGGCAATGTTCCACTTAAGCTGTGATTCTCTGTAACACTACTGTAAACCCTCCTCTTTTCTGAGAGGTCAGTAGGTGTTTTAGCATCATTTGCAGTTAGAACAGATGTAACTCTGTGCCTGATTCAGGCCAGTATCCAAAGTAATCCCCAAAAATAATTTTTCACTCAACACTCTTGATTTTGCTCTCCTCGGAATGCAAAGTGGTACATACATATACTGACACACAAACTCACACAGTGCCCCTGCTTTGGTGGTCCTCTAGGAGAAACTATTATGCTTAACTTAAACTTCAGGCCATCTAAGCATAAATTACTTTCAGAGAAGGCTGCACCTACACAAAATTAAAAAAAAAAAAATCCAAAAAACAACCCCCCAAAGAAAACCCTAAACAAATACACAAAAACTGATTTAAAAGAACACAAGAAAACAAAACGAGACACAAATATACTACTTTCCAGGTTTCCAAAATCTCTGAAGCTTTTAAGAAGAGATATTTAAAGTATATTACAGAAAATCAGTTCAGTCGGTTATTCTCTTACAAATCAGGTGCTTTGTCTCACTTCCTCTACTTTGATTTGAGCAACGCTGAGCTAATCTTATAATGGCTTGTTCCAAATACTAATTGTCCAAATGCTAGAGGGATTCCCAGGAGTAAGACAGCAGTATCAGAACAGAGTAGATTAAAACATTGAACATGTATAACTCATCTTTTTACATTTACAGTAATTTGAAAGTCTGGCTATCATTAGCAATACACTGAACATACTAAAATGAGAAAACATCATACTATGGAATTTTCCATTTCTGACAGCAATTTAAACAGACAACTGTGAGAAACACTCAATTGTGTAATTAAGCTATCTGGATAAAAGACAACAAGTTTTTTCCTTTTTTTTTTCTTCATCTTCCCCCTCCTGTCAAGTACATTTTTGCAGACATTCTCAGTTTAATAATGTAAAGATCCACTGCAATTTTTTTAATTGTGCTTTGTATTTATGCATGGCACAAAAAAAAAAATACAGTGACATTACTGAATAAGTTACTTGACAGCAAAAAGATTCTTTTCTTTCCATTCAGTAGCTTTGTTTGTTCTCTTCCCATCCTTATTTCAGCCTAAACTTTGGGAAAGCAATGTATATATACATTCTGAAATACATCTACATTGCAGTCAGACAATGAATGAACTGTACTTAACTAAACACACAGTGGGTAGGTGCAGTGATATTGAAGCAACATTGTTCCACTGAGTAGCTTCCACTGTGACCTATAAACACCTACAGCATCTCCTGGCAGCCTAAAATACTCAGCTGGGAAGGGAGTATCTATTAAAGCAGGATTAACGTATAGATCTTCAACCCCACATCTAGCTGAAATAAGACGTGAAAATGAAGGAAAAACTAGACTATCCAATGTGATAGAAGTAATAAAAGGGGAACATATTTCTCATCTGTTAACCTTGAATATCTGCTAGCTCAAGATTTTCACATTCTTCATGTATCACTTCACTGTTCACTCCTTAATAACCACTCGAAAATCAGCTGCACATTAAAGAAATGCAATATAAATTTGACTGGACTCACTACATCTGAGATATCCTCCAATACAGCATAAAGCTAATTTAGCTGTCACTTACTGTAAGTAAAATGACAAATATCTGTAATATCTGTCAAGATATGAAAGCTTTAAAGAGAGTTATGCAGCTGTCAACATTTTGATGACTTTAACAAGAGAAAAATAAATGAAGAGAGAAAATAGACAGCACGTCTGTTGTGTATCCAGTTGCCAAAATCTCCTATTACTTATATTAATAATAATAAAATTACTTCATAAAAATAAGATAAACAACAAGGACTTCTGAAATAAATTGATATAAGTAAACATATTAGTACTGGTGAAACACATCCATAGAAAACACTGCTAAAAATGGAATGTAGGCCTCTTCAGTAACTCCATAATTATCGTAGTATCCAGCATTTATTTAATTTAGAATTACTATTTATGAACCAACAACATAGGAAGCCTTAAGAAACCACAACCAAATTATGACTACGCAAATATTTAGCTTCCTATTTCTAAACAAGTTTTATTCTTTACATATTTTAGTGATTCAGCAGTAATTTAAATCATTTTAGCTCCTGAGGGAGGAGCTTGCTCAGTTTCCAATGTTGCATACTTTTTGCAAAAAAAGGCATCTTAAGGGTTGGCTGTAAAGACATTTTGACTGAGGCAATTTTCATCCCCTTTCTTGCATGTGTATTGTCAGTCTATTTTTATTTAGCTGTCAGTTTACAGGTGCTGACAAAAGCGTATGCCTTCCTCCCCTCTCCCTGCAGGAAAAACAGAACATTTCTTTAGAGTCTCAGGTTGACTTATCCCATTTTATATCCAGCTTTACAAGTTTTGCATAAAACACCCTACTATATAAAGGAAAATCTGAAATACACCTATTCTATCTAGGATTTTCATCTGGGATACAGGACTAAGTTCTACAAAAACAATGAAAATACACCTGCCACTAAATACCCCAAGAAAAAGCAAAACAGAAAATTTCTTTATTTTTCACTGGAAAGAATAATAAAAGCTTTGAAAAATCTGATTACAGCAAATATGAAGACTAGAGGAAAAGTGTCTTCACTTTCGTACACTGGACTCTAGCTACACAATCAAGAGTTAAATCTGTTTTGGGGAATAGGAATGCAAATCCAATCTTTCAGTAATAATTTTAATAGTGATGAAATCCGACACAGCAGCTGTTAAAATCAGAAATCTGTATCTTTTAATGCACTTTTTGATTTTGCCCCTGATTTCAGAACCATAGTACCAAGCAGACTTACACAAAGCAGGAATTTATGGGTGATAGAAAAGAAGCAGCTAGCCTGCTTCTCATCAAACCTCAAGGTGAATCACCAGAATAAGACATCATTTTTCCAAGATATAAAATATAAAAATGAGCTCCTACAAGAAACAGTAAAGGAGATCATATAAAGGATCCTAGAAGGAAGCAAGAAGAATATGTTATATCTTGTGATTAATATCACTATATTTGCAAAACAGACTTCCTGCAATTGCAGGATGATGTAGTTGCTGTTTGTTGATAGAATGCCCAAAGTTTCCTAAATAGTGATTTCAGTGGCTGAGGAATAAGATTGAGTTTACACAAAAGTCTCACTACTATGCCACGAAAATTATATGAGGTTTTGCATCCATTTATCTAGAATAGTTAAACATCTGTACTTACATTCTTACTTCATTTGAAGGCAATGCAAACTGATTCAGCTTAAGTTGATTTTCTAATCAACTCAGACTAAAATAAGCTTCCCCTCCACTAAGATTAGCTATTCATGGTTTGGCAATAGCTATTTAAAGACCTTTCTAACTAGTTAAACACAGCCTGTGAAGCACTTTCTTTTACCCAAAAAAAAAAAAAGAAAGTGTGCACACACATGTTTTGTTTCTCAGTTTTCAGTGTGCGATTTCCCAGATTTCCTTGGAACACCATCTGATGGTGAAAAATTTATTGGTCATTTAGAGACAGGCAACAAATTGCCAGGCAGATCTCATACTAAGCAGGATCAGATTTACTTGAGATTTCAGTGAGAGACCTGAGCAATAACAAATAAAGGAACCCAGAAACCATGAAGATTGCTCTATACTGTCATTAATACAACAACAGAAGTAATTCAATATCTCATTATGGCCTGAAAAAGAGTGGTTCTAAAAAGCAGTGTTCATCTCTGATCCTCAAAAATTTCATGAAGCTTTAAGTTTAAAAAAAAATTCTTAGAACAGAAGTACTCATGGGTATGGTGATGAGAAATACATTACTCAGTTAAGATTTTGCCCTACTATTAAGATGCCCTTCTACGTTTTACCCATAACATTTTACAACCAACACATATGAGAGGGTTTCTAGATGAAAAGACGTACGTTGTCGGGTTTTTTATAGGGTTTTGGCCAAAAAGAGATTGCCATGATACATGGTTTGTGGCTGTTTTGCTTGACTACGTTTACCCATTCCGCAAAACTAATGGGCATATCACACCACTTGGCTCCAAAACAAAGAAACAAAGCAAAACTGAAATAAGCTGTAAAAATGACAGTGTTGAATTCCCATTTAGCTACTGAAAACAGTAACTTAATGATTTACAAACTGATTTGTACATCTGTTTTTTTAGGAAACAACTATGTTTCCTATTTCATTTGTATGGATTAGTCAATACAATCAGCAAACCACACTTTTAAACCAAGAATAAAACCACTAAAAAGACAATTTGGGTTTGGATTTTTTGATAGTGTCCCTCATGCGAAGGACATAAGTTACTCGCCTTCTATTATCAGCAACTTGTTTTTTAATTTATAAATTTGATAGAAATTTTTAATCATATAAAAGCTATATTATTGTGCATAATTTACCACTATTCAGCATATAGACTAATCATCCTTAATCCAGCATACATGTGATAAGAATTTACAAGTCACTCAGCAGATGACATTGGTTATAGTTTCTGATGGTGTCGGGGGCGGGGGAAATGGAAAAAAAAATAAAATCAACATTAGCTGTAAATTTATCTTTCTTATTTATACCTGTCCAAGCTCAGGAAAAAGAAACATGTCTTAGATATCAGAAAATGAAGCCTTCAAACATTGCTACTCCACATTATCACACATCTGATTTTTAAAAACAGGAACAGCTGCATTTACTGATAAGAAAGCAGGAAGATGTTGTATGTGTTTGCACAGATGTTTGTAAAATCCTTCTTTGTTAAGCATATGTCTAAGAAATAAGCCACCTTTAATCTTCTCTAATGATTAAGTCAAATGAAATAAATGACATAGCATAGTATCTTTAAAACATATACAAATAAAAGAAATCAGCAATCCTGTTTTCCTACAGAAAGGAAGTTATTTCAACTTTGTAACTTCAGTTATCACAACTACTAAGAACTGATTAAAGATCAGTGAGATTAAATGTCAAGCAAATATTATTAATACTACTAGAAGAGTATACTTACAATCACAGTCTGTACATCAAAGGAGAATATGGGAGGATATCTCCCTTGTAAATGGGAGGTATTCCAAATAACTGAATTATGGATTAACAAAACATTAAGAGCAACCTTCACTTTACAGTAACAGCATACATGATCGTTTCAAGTTTTTGTTATTCTTCATTATATAACTCAGCTAAGCAATCATGAGGTTTGGAAAATTCATTTTAAGAGAATAAAGCAAAGGAATGAACTTGCAAAAAGAAAACTCCATTTTTATACTTTACTCCAGGTGTGTACTTTATACATGCATGTTCAACATACGGTACCATACATAAAATATCCTCTCTTCACATACCCATGGGAAGAGTTCAGAGACGACACATGAAACTGGGGCCTAGTGAACTTCTCAGAACCTAAATAAGCATGTCTCAAGTGAGGATCTGGGGACATATATACTTTTTTTAATAAAGGTGGGGTGGGTTCCTCTGAAGCCAAGTACGAACTATTTCAAGTGCTGCATCATAAACTGCCAAACTACATCTGAATAATCCCAGACTACCAAACTCAATAACATAATCAGAATTCAAATCTTTCACATAACAAAATAATCTTTACAGGTTGTCTAAACATTTAGGTAAAACCAGTCAGCCCCTGAGAAGTTGTGCACCCACCCAGAGCAAAAATTACTTGCATTCACACAATTGTTTCATCTTCTTGAACCTGAAAGTTACATACTGTAGTGTTTATGAATGGGCAAAACCCACGAGAAAAGCTAACACCTATCTCCTAAAGATGAGAGGTAGAGAATTCAGGAGCTGTAGGACCCCAGGTATCCCACCAAGGAGCAAAGCTGAGAAGGAAGCAGGGCTGCCACGTCAGCAGTACCAGCACTGTGTCAATGGAAGAGTCAGGTTATTCCTTACACAGCACCTACAGCCTGGGAACTGGACCAGGTACACTAAAACTAAGACCTGAACTCCAACCAGAAACCATCATGTGGTGTTTAATATGGCTGTTTATTAGGCAAGCACATCAAAGTAGAAAACTGCTTCCTAAGGAGCAAAGAACTAGGCTGGGACCGACAAATAGCAAGCATTACAAAATCACAAGAAAACAGCCCACTTAAGAGTTGCCCCACCCATTAACTAACAGCCAGTATTTCAGACTCTCTGAAATCATCTCAGTTACAAGAATTTTGTAGATAACTATGTACTGAATAATGTATTATGTAGAAGAAAAAAGCAAAAAGCATACAGAAAGCTATGCAAAACATAAGCAAAAAAAAAAAGAATTTCAGATTTCTCTTCCAGAACTTTATGTAACTTCCCTTTTTAATTCAGAAAAAAACATTCTTTTTAACAATGCCTTATTTTAAAAACCCAGAGATGTTCAAAGATATTTTTTAGAATAGATCAATTCTTGCTACAGAGCTGATGCTTCAAAATTCTGCATGTTAAAAAGCAAACTCATCATTTTACAAGCAACTCATTAAAAATGAAATTGTTTTATCATTATATGAACTCACATAAATTTGACATGGATTTTATTTCTCACTAAGTACTACTCAAGCTTGTTGCTGTTCTTTTCTTGAATATGAGGAGATGGCTCTTTCCAGCAAGAGCTGAAGATACAGCATCAGTTAAATGCAGGTGGCTTGTTTCTTCTGACATAGAAGAGATTCCAGCTGGAGGAATAGTAAATGAAATCACTCAAAAACCTAAAAATTTCTTTCTATTCTCAGGGCCAGCATATCAGTGGTAGGGCAGCCCTGTACCATGTATTTCTGCCACATACTTCTGAAGTGTCAACTACACAAAACAGAATGTGAACTGGTCTTTCTGCTTAGACTCAAAATTAGGTCAGCCTACAGTAATGGCTTGAGATCAAGAAAACTTTCCAGCTGTTCATTAAACAATTAGGCTAAGACTCAACTCATACAACTGAAATCATAAAACATAAAGAGCCTCTAATTACCCCAATTCCATAGATATATGTATTAGAGGAGACAGCATGGAGGTGAAATGGCTCTGTAACATATCATTTTTCTGCTCTTAATAAAGTCAATGGCTGCCACAGACTTTCAGTGACAAAATAAAAGCCACAGCTACTACGTGTTTTAGAACATTATGTCAACATTTAGTACTGACGATGTCTATTTTAAAATAACCAAAATATTTTACAGGTTTAAGAAAAAAACCAAAACAACTCCCATTAACACAAGAGCAAGCAACAAAAAAAAAACAAACAAACCACCTTTGAAAGAAAACCAGAGGGTTAGTCCTTTTTGGAGGTCTCTGCTCTTTAATGATTCTTATTCCCCAAGGCAAACCTATAAAAGTACAGCTAAATACTCAGCACAACAAAGGGAAGTCAAACTACAGAAGCACTGATGTAAAGAAATATAAAAACCTACAATTAATTAATCAGCTAGAATTGAAACCACAGCCTAGCCCCATTCTCTATTTGCTTTCCTCCCACCCTGTGCCACAGACCATGAAGAAGTCTTGGCTTACAGTGTGGACAGTTGTAGGCAGGAATAGATATCTTCAAACAGAAGAGGCCAGAAGACTACTGCTGTCTGCTGATCTATCTGAATATACCTTTACCTGAAGAGCTCATAGAGGCGCAATTTAGACCCAGCAACAGGCAAGGTCATCTCAAATGAAAGATGTACAGAAAGGCTATGCAGAGCAAAGAGACATGTCCAAGCATACAGCTATTTTTTTGTGCTTTAATTTTATAACAGTGGTGTGTAGTCAGCAAAGAATCTAGCCAAAAACAGCATTGCATGTACCAGGCATTGCATGGTTTAACTACAGCAAATCGTGCTGTCTGCATGTTAAACCTGCTCACAGATATTGCAGAGTCAACAATACATCAATAGTGACTGATTATATTAATAACCTTCTAGATTAATACGTGTGGCCTTTTCAGCTGTGTTGCTAAACGGAATAAAACCAAGAACTGATGCCACAGAATAGCACAGCTTAGATTTTTCCCATGAAACTTGACTAGTTTCTATGCTGTAGAAAATGGGAAGTTTTAAATGCTAACCCTCTATCCCTTTCGTCCTTTGCAGGCCACAGTGGAACAAACATGCTAATTTCATGTACTGAGATTCCTCAGTTTAGCAAGGATTTAAACAAGGATTGTCTTCCGAGACTTTTAATCGGAAATAACACACCTCAATATCAACATGCCAAAATTATCTTGTTCCTTCCTACCCCTCCCTCCTCATCTTCATTCTTTGGTTTTATGCAAATACCCCTGGAAGTAAGACACAATCAATCCTTTTTGTTTTGCTTAAGAGCAGAAAATGATACAAAAATATGGAAGAGTTTCTTCCAAAGCTTTGAAAAGTTTTGCTTTGGCACTTGCACAGTCAATCAGCCTGGTGATGTTGTTCAGTACAACAGAACATAAAAGTCCATCTGGTGTTGGTCATAAGAATGAATGCATATTTTACCATTGAAACATATTTTTAAAAATCCACGATGTATTTCACTGAATATGTCATCAAACTATAACATCCCAGTACCCCATGTGGTGGCAGGATAAGGAGATTGGAGGAAGTCAGGTTTCCCCACCACAGTGACTTGACTTCACTGTATTTATCACAGCAGAAATATTGCCATTAACTTCCAGTTAAAGGGCTGGTTGTGCAGTAACTATTTGTGATCATTTCATCTTTAAAAAGGTCACTGCTAATAAATTAGGGCAGGTGTGGGGAAGGGAGGGAGAACAGAAAAGAAAGAATTCTCATGTTAAATTAATAATTTCAAGATCCAGAATAATCATTATCTGATATCCAGAAAAACACACACTTTGGTATGAAGTACGCTTTAGATTTTCAAAATATAACACTAAAACTAGGTTATACAGTATAGCTATACAACCATTTTCCTTCTCCTGAATCATTATTGCAATTTTTCTACTGCAGAAATGTTTTTGCTATCAGAAAGTGACACAATAGTACTACTTCATCAAGAAGAGAATATTTTCCTAATTCTAGAAGCAGACACTCTAAATTAATTAAATGGTGTTTGATGTTAAGTGATCAATCCAAAGTGCAAAAAAGTGATTATATTTTATTTTTTAAATGTTATGCTGCTTAATGCTCCTATCAAGTGAGTCCCAACAAGATATTTTCATCTGCAATACTTAAATTAGGTACCATAATGTAAAGGAGAGAGAAATAGGAGCCGTGATGAGATTGACAACCATAGAAGTACTTTGCTACCGTAGTCTATACTTTTGAACTGTTCTTAAAAAAAATATCAATATCTAAATTGATTTTTGAATTTTAAAAAAATATTATTCTGTTATCCTTCAGTCATCTTTGAAGGTTAAAGCCAATTTTAAAAGACATCTGTGTACAGTTATATTGGACTGTCTTCAGACTGCAATTTGACTGAGGGAGGCTTCCAAATGACAAAACTGACACTGCACTAATACGATCATCTCCAAGGGTTTAGCTCAGGCTCCAAAGTGATGTCAAGGACAGATCAACATTTGCGATAATCCACAAAATGATTCAGAGTATATAAACAGGTATAACTGGCTGGTTTGCATTCAGCTTCACATTATGTAAAGGATGGCATTAATTTGACCACTTGTATTAATTCTACTTTGCAATGCTAACAATTCATTCAAAACATACTGAAAAATTTCTTCCAGTCAATATCATACTATAAAGGAAGGAACCAATATGATGCTTAGAGAAATCACCCCAACACAACTGCAGATGAGGCAATAAGAAACAGGTGATTCTAATCTACCCCACAGCTTATTACCAAGGACTGATAGACTCTGTAAATATTTATAATCCCTAATTTATAAGTCAAATAAAGATTTTGGGGCTGGTTTTATTTCTGAGAGGAATAATTCTGGTATTCAAAGACATATATACACCTGCCAGGTAAAAATGTAATACACATATTATGAACAAGTTAATACTTGCACCATAAAAAGAGAAAAAAAGCAATATATAAAAGGAGCTCATTAGACTCTTACAGTATCCCTTTCATCATGCTCATAATTACTTAAAAGATTTGTACATATTTCAACTGTAAGGGACTTCTTCCCAACCCCAATGTGATACTGAGCTTACTGGTGGAAAGTAACATAGAAATGAAGAACAACATTAGAAAATGTGGGTTTGATTAACAGAGCATTGTAACTATGGAGAATTAGGATCCATTTTAAGATCAATCCATATCTCAATATTCAATATGAAATGCTAGCTATAGTGCAGCTCTTTTACGCTCATTGAAATATTTTCATCCGTTTTGTTTCTTTTACTAATAATTTCTCATGCTAAGATTCAAGACTTTAAACAATGTTTTTCAAACATATCATAACATGATTATACAAAACATACTGTATTCCATTCTAACACCCTATCCCTTCATCCATCCTTCACTACAGGTGTTACATAAATGGATACACAGATGAAACTTATACTGAAGGTTTCTGGGTGACATGGGAAAAACAGCAACAAACAGGATTAAACTATCCAAAGGCTACTTCTACCACAAAGCCCGAAACAGCTGAGAAGACAAAAAAACCCCAACAAAATACGCAACACATTGCCTTTCTACCCCACCCAGAGAATAAGAAATCCCCCAGAACTGAGGCTGCAGCTGGCAGGCATGCTCTCCTCAGCTATGACTCCAGTTAAAGACATTCCCATCTTTCCACTTCCCTCCAATTGTTTTCAGGCCTGCTTGCACAGCACACTGCCTGTCAGATATGCTAGGACAGCTAAGGAGGTGACAAAAAAGTGGAAACAAGCAGTCCACAATGATAGAGGAAATATTTTCAATGAATACTGCTGTCAAGAAAATGATATATAAAACATCACCTTCCCAAGTTTGTATCTGAGTTTTATAAAATTCAGGCTTAAGCATCCCTCTCTGAGGCAACAGGATGCACAGGCAATCCAGCTTTCATAGATAAAGCTCCATGTTTATATCAAACTTAAAATTTAACACAGAAACAGACAGTTTATTTAACTAACTCTAAAGGAAATCTTTAAACACTAATGAAAAATGGTTCTGTTTATCCTTCCTCCACCAAAACAACAGACACTTTCACAATGGTAAAACTAACCTTTTGCATAAAACTGAGGGTCACTTTTTTTCCATAGCATGAATACCTAAATGACTGTGTTTAGCAGAAGGGGAAAAAACCCACACCACTTTCCAGGTGAAGAACGTCCTTGTGTTCACCTACAGAAGCTGACACCTACTCATCACTACAGTGTACAGTCACCACATATGCACAGTTCCAAGAGCATTAAATTGAGCACATAGGCCATTTCTCGGCAGCCTGTGTTCCAACAAACAGCATATCCCTGGATTATTTTTTTCTTATCAAAAAATGACTAATTATAGTTCTATAATATTGGTTTCACATAGGCATTTTCCCCTTTTAGATCTGCTGTGGACTCATAACATCAAACACACTAATGAAAAGCTTCATAGAAGACAAATAAAATTCATTTGAGATAGTCATATATTTATTTCAACTTCAAGAGGGCAAAATACACAAGAAGAACATTTCCCAGGATTTGACACTAGAATTAAAGAATGAACTACATAAATAGAAAGACAAATATAAACATTAAGTAAAAGCAATGATTAAAACACATTAAAGAGGAAAGAGGGTGTTAAAGCACTACTGTCTTCAATGATACAAGGACTAGAAACAAAATGTTTTCCTTAGAAGCATGTGGGATGAAAACTGTGGCATTTATTCAGGCAACAACCTCACTCCTGATTATGGAGATAAATCCCTAATGTTAGGCTATAAAGTAATCTGAAGGAGGAGAAACAGTAAAGTACATGAAAATCTAATAACAAAGTTATCAGCTATATAGTAGAAGAAGGGGCAGAATGAAGATATAAAATGAGAGGTGGAAAGAGGTCATCACATTTCAGCAGTCATTGATGGGAACAACTGTTTCCATGTTCTCTTCATTTATACAAATCACGGGAATCCCTTCTGAATAACAACATTTCAGCTGACATGAAATTAAAAACCCTCAACAGGCAGATGAACCAATGGAAATTTCTGAAAGGGAGCCTTAAAATCTGCTTCTGGTAAAAGGTAACTTTTCTGCTCCACCATCGGTCTCCCTCTACCTTTTCATTCTTACACAGGCTAACTACTCTTATCATTTATCTCCTCAACGTAACGCCTTTGCAAGCACTGCAGTACAAGAAACATTTCAAGATGCACACCTCCAGCACAGAACCTTCTGACTCAGTCCTCTGAGTTACAGTTTAAATGTTCAAAGAAAACAAAGAGATGCAATATAATCACAAAATAGACAGCAGAACAGAATCATGCAGGAAGGAAAGAGCAGTGAGCAACCTAGGGCAGCCAACAGCTGTGCATGCTACACCAGGAGGTGTTGGTTCAGTACGATCCCAGTAAGAAAAGCAGTGTACTAGTCGTGGGAGCTAACACTATAAGAAAACTAGGATCATCCAGATAATCTTACATCCCCTTCAGCTTCTGGGAACCCCGAGCTGTGCAGAATGGCACAGGGCCTCCAGTGGGGGCACAGCCCACTGTGCAGATGCCATCCTCAGAAAGGCTACACCATTTTGTTAATTTCAGCCCTTACCGGATTTTCTTCATTGAAAACAACTCTGTGTTTCACTTCTACTGCCAAATGAAAGGATGTTTACATGAGAGCTTGTTGCTGCAGCCCTAGATAAAGGCAAGGCCACACAGCTGGTGTAATCAGCAGGCAGGAGCTGCCCATGGCTCCTCTCTGGCAGTGGGAGGCTGGGCTCATCCTGCAGCCAGGGCACCTGTGCAGCACAGCACAGCCCAGCCCAGCCTGGCCCTGCTCTGGTCAACTGTTACTCCTATTCACCCTGCTGTTTGACCATATTTTGTCAATACTGAACTTCATCAGCAACATTTTTCTGTTTTACAGGACCTACAGTCTGTACTTGGAAATAATCTTCAGCTGTCCACATGGGAAGGGAGATAAACCCATAGTTTAGGGCCAGCAAGAGTTCCCCTATTCAAAATCTAAGTGCTTCCTTTTAGGTTCTCAAAATAATTTTCTTGGAAGAAATTTTTGCTTGCTTGTGCTAGACTGTTTAACATTCAAGGAACCTTCTAGGAAATATCAAAAGTGCAAGGACATCACAACACCCAAACTATGCAAAAAGACTGAAAAAGATTTTCAGCTCAAAAGAAAATGTCCAGTGGAAAATAGCACAATTGTTCACTAGACTGGATGAAATAGTTCCGTTTGTATACCATATACTCTGTTCATGAATAAGTATTTTTTAAACATAAGAAGATACAGTGGTGCATTCTTCTACATTTAGAATGGCAAAGCTTTTACTGGAATTAAATATAAATAATTTTCATGATACAAGTTTTTTGATACAGGTTTTTAATTTTTTTCTGTTCCTGCTGTGGTTTGCTGGGAAATATTTTTTTTTTTTCCATGGTGGCAATAAAAATAAACAAATTGCTTATTATGATAGTGTATTCCTAAGGCTTTTAAGAGGGCCCTAACTGTAGTTAAAGCTCCTGTAAGTGAAAATTGCATCTCCAGTGGAACTGAGATTAGACAGCATAAATTCTAAATACACTATTTCTGGCAAAAAGAAACAGAAGAACAAAAGCAGTAGAGAGAAAACGCAAGTCATACTTGTAAATCCATTTTTTTTTCTCCCCTGTGTATAAACATGTAAGCTGACTAAATGAGTAGGCTGGATAGTTGTCTTTTCTAGAGTACTGATAAAATTTTCACCATGCCGAAGAGTTTCAGGGCAGGCTAAATTACTTTTGCATACTACAACTTGCCTAGTACACTAGAAACCAGAATGCCGTTTCAGAAATTCCACTCTGTCTTCTCAAATACATGCTTTTTCAAAACTATTTTTCTCTCTCCCCTTGCCTTTTTCTTAATACAGAAGGCAGGGAAGAAGAGGAATGCATTTGTTATTCCAGTTTTTTGGAATAATTCATCCTCTTCCAACACATTTATTCTAGATGAGTCCAGAGCCTAGAGCATTTTCTGGCCATCCTCTCTAAATTTTAATTATTACCGAAGCAATGAGCACACAGAAAAGAGAAGCGGATCCTTTTAATTCACATGACGTCTCTGAAGGTTTTTTTTATATACAGAGACTTTTAAAAATTATCTCCAGTATCATAAGGCAACTATTATCTCAACAGAAGCCAAAGCAGTGAACAGAATTGGGTTACAGTCATGTATGCACACTCACAAAGCAGTCATTAATTAAGATATGCCTGACTGATAGCGATGCAGTCACTCCTGTCTACACAGTTTCTCAGGACTTGCATGTGCTTTTGGAATCTGGGTAGCCTTCTCCATGGCTCTGCCCCATTGGCGTTGATTATGTATGATTAATGGTTTAAAGGAATAAAAAGAGAAAGGTCAACTTCTGAGTTCAAAACAGAGCAGCTACACGGGGAGTAATTAAGATACTTGTGTAAGCATGATTAATAAGCACAAACTGGCACACTGTGCTGTAAACAAGATGCAACCAGATGGTTAGGATGAAAAGGATTTTTCCTAAAAAGCAATTTTTCAATGCCTTGAAAGTTGGTTTATTTTTCCCCCTCTAAGCCTTACACTACTCATTATCTACACATCCTAAAGGGAAGAAAGAAATAGTAACCCCTTCAACATTCCCCCTTTCCTGGCTTTTTTCATACAGATAACTACAGTTTGCATGTAAATGGATTCAACTCATCTTTGTTTAACGTTGCCTTTTATGTCGAGTTTCATGAATTGCTAAGCCTGACAAGGTTCACTGGGAGTCTTTTAACTCCCACCCACAAGTTCTCCCCGGCTGTCATGTGACTGGCAGTATAGAGGGATCAGCAATGGCATTTATGGGGAAAGCGGGAAGACAGGTGTCAGAACGGTCCAGCAGGCAAACCGAACGAACGCTAATCAGCTCTGGTGTTCTTTTACAATCCATATCTAATTCACAAGTTTCATTCTTTCTGAAAAACAATTACTAGGTTTTGAAGTTCATTGTGCATTTACTCAACTGTCTCTTCACATTAACGTAAGTGGGAACAAGAAAAAAAAGAGTCAGCAGGCAAAGGACATCAAAAGATCTTAGAGAAGATGAAGGCTTTATTTTAAAGTAATATAATTACAGATGAGCATAATGTTTTACAATAAATTTAAATGTATAGTTACATCCTTATGTGCTACAAAAATATTGGCTGGTTGTCTCTCGAGCTGAAACTCTGGTACATACAAATGACTTTGCTGAGAGAAGAAAAATAAACAAAAATCTCATTGCAACATCAAAGGAATGGATATTACGGCAACAGTGGGAACAACAGAATCAGTACTCTGGGAAGTATCTACACTAATAAGGCTCATCTCTGAGAAATAATAATGAAAGATTACAAAAGGAATATTTTGCACATTTCAAATTCCTCTCAGTTCAACATATTTATTCTCCATAGGTAAACTTTACTTCATCTTCATCTAGTTTATAAAATATTTTAAAAACTCAAAACCACAACTCTCCATTCCCCACTGACAAATCCTCTTAGAGTTTGAGTATATAATCTGGTAAAGCCTCAGCTAATCTTCATTCGTGGTAGTGTTACTGACTCCAGTATTGGGAAATTTGCTTTTGTGTTACGTATAATGTTGGGAGACATCTTAAACTCCAGCATGTTTTCCAGTAAAGTACAGATTTCTTAGGCACTTCATTTTCACCCCCACAAGAAGCTACAGGCACACAGCATCTGTTTTACAAATAATCCTTTCCCTCCATGTAGATGAACATCCTTTCAAGGACTTCTATATAGGGAATAAATACTTGGTAAGTGACATGAAAAAGGCCCTATATCAGGACCTCAATGTACCATGATCCAACAGTTCAGCAGCAGAGCTTGATGTTTATGCAACTTAAATCTAGAAATATTTCCTCTATGAAAAAGTACCACATTCAAATACACATTTTGATTAGAAACTTAATACAGTACTCAAGTGTTAAGTGACTTTAAAGTTTTCTTAATGCCTGAACTGTGATTCCAGGAACAGGATGGGCACTCATCTAGAGATACAAGAGTATAGGAACTTCCAATCAATTAACCACAGACAGATGAAAAGCATTTTTCAGTTCCATGTGAGTAAATTTTGGCACCTGAAAAAGCATCATGGTATGTAACTGCTTTCCCTTTTTCACTGAGCACATCTTTCAATTTCTAGCAAGACAAGCCTGTATCAGTCCTGACTTTTACCATCACCCATTAAACAATGCTTCCCAGACACGCACTTATCATGCAATTCTATAACAAAGTCAACATATAGATTGCTACATACTTCAACTTTGAAGTTGTTAATGACCACTGATAGGCTAGCACTGCTAAGGACACCTCTCTAGACCTAGATACCCATAGCTAAGAAATGGGATTCGTTTAAAGCTATCCTATTGGACTGCCAAGAGTTTGGCAGCAAAACAATTAAAGCAACTCATCTCCAGACATCCTGGTCTCACGCAATTTTCCAACTCACTTTCCAAAAGCAATAAAAATTAATATTGGTAATTCCCAAAACTATTGTTAGGACAAGTCTCAGGAGTCCAAACAACCATGTTGAAAAAAATCATGCAAAATGTGTGCCCACTAACATTTGTGTCATTCGTTTATATGGCTATATATAAGCTATATAGGTAGCTATAGACTACAGCTTCATCCCACAATCAATCATTCTCATACTGTATTTCTAGGTTTTTCTGTCTATTGTGCCAACAAAAAATAAGTAAGAAGACAAACTGGCATGGATGTTTTTCTAAACACATGCGTGTTAGAAAAACATTAGGTTTTTTTCTAAACCACAATGCGTTCTGAACGATTTATATACTACACAGAAGGCTTGGAGTTACAAAAACTGAAAGAGAAAATGTAATAAATAGATGGACTTTACTGTTTCATAATATTTCAGCTAAAAGGCTCCAACATTTCACTGAAATACAAAATTACATTGAAATTCAAAAATAAGTTCTTTAAAAAGAAAAAAAAACTTTAATATATTTTCATTACCACTTACAAAGATTTTCAGATACACATTCTTATATGTACACAAGTAAATCAACACTAAACCTAAACTTTACCCTAGAAAAGTCTGGAATGATTCATCTTTCAAGAGAAATTTGAGAAAGATTTAAACTGTCCCATCTTAACTAATCCAAGCACACACAGCAAGCAAAACCACATTACATGCACACAAGAAGTTAAGAAGTTGTCCCTGTGACAGAGCACACAGACTCCACACCAAGCACACGCTGCAAGTCTTCTCCTTAGCACCTCAAATTCAAGTCAGATAACTCTTTTAATGCTTTTTATGCTCATTTTATGCTTGTTTCTTTCTTCCCCCAGCAGGAAAAGTAGAGTATTCATGTTACCTTAATGGTTTGAGCTCCATATTAACAATGCTATCAAAAGCCACACTTACACCATTATTTTTAAAGTATTTTCTGCAAGACCACATTGGAGAGTGTTCTTGCATCAGCTGTGAAACTTTACAAGGACAACTGTATATTTCTATCTAGTTTTGGTGTCTGAAAAGACATCCTCAATAATGTCTGTGATTTCTCAACAGCTTAAAAGGAGAAAATTATCCAGTTGAACACAGAAACAATCAAAAACCAAAAGCGATTATGACTACATTGGGGAAACTGGCTCCACTCAGTGTTTTTGCAAAGATCCTATTTTAGACTACAGTGCACACTGTGGACAAACACACTGCAGTTTCTCCAGACTGAAAAACAACTATCAGGTTGTTGTAAGCCTGTTTTATCTTTTTAAACCAGTCCTACCCTGGCAGGATCTCCAGTTCCAGCTAATTTTGAGTGACTTCAGACATCAGGACAACGCTGTTCCACACGTCAGCAAAACTGAGAACTGACAGGTAGACTACAAACAATGACAATCACCAAGCAGCAACTAGGTTAGCTTAAGCTTTTTTTTTTTTTATTTGGGGAGGCCCTCAAGGCATAGAAACTAGTGCATAGACTACAATGACATATGCAGATATAGTCCATACGGTCAAACTACCCTGATTTTCAAACAAGACTCAACCAGTATGCAAAGATGTCACTGAGTGATATCAGTAACATTGATAACCAACAACATTTTTGCCAGTAACAACCTTTAATCATCTGTGTCTCAGTGTTTTGAAGTGATATATTTCAAAAATGTCAAAACTCAGTGAAATGTGGTACTAAAATTAATAGTCTGTTTGCTTTCCCTATTGATATACCAGGTTTCAGACTGTCAAAGTGCTTTTAGTTGTAAAAGAAAAAGTACAAAGTTGTTTTGACAACTACAAAAAGATTTATCAGTTACATGTACCTGCTGAAGTACCTAGATTCTCAAAGTGAAAATGTGTGTATGCAAGGTTCTAATACTAAAAGTTGTCAAGTGAATATCAATATATTAATCCTGCAAACAAAATAAACTTTAAACTATTTTATCATATAGCATGTTATCTTGGGCTAAGGTGTGTTACTTAACAATAATAAATTAATTTTCTTCATCTGCTTTGCTTTTAGTAAGCATGTTTTTTACGCTTGCAAAACTTGAGTTCATCTGTGTTGCAAAGTGGATTTATTTCTCTCTAAGACATATATGTGTAATATATCTCATATGTATGAGTACACAGCAAAATGAACGTACACACAGTGAATAATTCACATTTGTATTCTCTGTTCTTTATCTAACTCACTTGAGCTAACATTAGCAGAATAAGCCCAGAAAAAAAAAATTTCCTGAGAAGATTTGATTTCAAATTCACACCATTAGACTATCATTATTATTATTATTAGGAAAAGAGGGGCTTTATTGCATCTTGTCAAAATCCTTTGCAATCTGGAAAAGAGGAATATTCACATCTGTTAAATTGCTGAGACAGCAAATAACAAAGCAACAAAACCCTTTCATATACTATTGCTCAAATTTATTATTAGGATAAATAATGCCTACAGCTTTCCATTGTTTTTTAAGTCTAAATTAAAGAATATCGTTAGTCTTACTGGGATATTCCTGAAACTTCTAAGTGTCTGCAAGCTATTTTACATTTGCTTTAAGAAGCTCTGACAGAAACAAACTTCTATAACAAGTACTAGCACCGATAGCAAAAACAGCAGAAGTGGACAACAGTAAACAAATTATGTTTAAAGTTTAAGATTCATATTCCTAAATACAGTATGAAACCAGAAATGCTACTTTGTGAAAGATGGATTCAGTGTTACAACTATAAATTGTATCAGCTAAATAGCTGTGACTATTTCACAAGTTACAATAGATGTAATTATTATAAAATATTCTGTTAAAACTTTTAATAATTAAATTTACTCCCCTATTTTATTATTGCATTAAAATACTCATTAAGAATTATCAAGCACTGCTCCATATAATTCTGTAAGGTATCTCTGCTTTTCAGGTATAGCATCCCTTGAGAACACCAAGACTTGTAGCTCACGTTTTTTCCCTTGTATTTGCTACAAAGAGAATTGAACTTTCTGCAAAGTATTACGCTCCATATCAAATCAATATGACTGACAATTAGTACTTCCTGCATTATATTATGCAGCAAGGACAGCTAATAAAGCACTGGGAAACCACTGCAGGTTTCCTCCCTTCACTATCCCATGCAAAGCTTGAAAAGCAGTCCGTAATCTGATGAATTCTCAACTCATATCATGCTCAATAGGAAGCTCATTCTTTTATCTAGACCTGGATTAGTAACTAAAATGGAACTCTTTTCTACCCAGACAAAGTATGTTTCTCTTTTCAGCCCTTAACACCCTTACTTCTACAATCAATTAATATCATCCTTTAAACAACCACATGAACAATTCTGCAGTCACTCCATCGACATTTATTGTATAATGAAACAAAAAGACTAGTGTAGGTTGATCATGAAGAGACCCCAGTGCTCTATGAAGCTTAAATTATTCAATTCCACAAAATACGCCACTATATACCTTTAAATATCAGCAAAAGTTAGCATTGTATTTAGATAATAAAAGCAATGAATCATTTTTCTTAGATGAGAATTTAATGCCTCAAAGAAGCTTACTGCTCACAATTACAAAAGTTTTATTTGAAGCTTTTCACTCACTCAGTCTGAACAGAAAAACAAATTTTCTCAAATATGCTCAGTAAACAATTGTTTCTCCAGAACCTGCAAGCATTACACAAAAAATATGCAGTAATTTATATCACTGCCAATGCAACAACCACTAGGTCGTCACCAATGAATCCCATGTAGCCTCCCTCATGAAAGCTTGACAAACTTTAAGAAAACCTCATGCATGCAAGCTCAGTCTCCAAAAAGAATCCAAAAGAGAAAACAAAAGCCTTGAATTTCTTATACTCAGAATATAACACTCCTACCAAATAAGGTTGATGCATAATATTTGTTTTTCCAGTACACTGAAATATCAAGGCTATAGCTAGCAAAAAGAAATCATACTTGAGTAGATATAAAGCAAGAAAGCATTGCATTACCTCCTTTAGTAGCAGCACACATAGCAAGCTCCCACATAAAACGCTTTTTCTTTCTAAGGACTGAAGATTATTTCCAGCAGCAGAGCATCCCTGTTTTGTTTAAAAAATATTTTTTCTAAGTTCTGATTTGGAAGTGCTGAACTTCAGAGCAAGAAAGCTTTCTTCTTTCCACCAAGTCCTTGCAACTAAAAGTAGCAAATGGCTTCTACACATGGACTTAAAAAGAGAGGTCCAGGTGGAAGCTATGTAAGACTTAAAAACTGAAACACCTGGGACAGAAAAATCGTTTACCCTTCTCAAGTGATTTCAGCTGTAGCAGAGGGATGGGGTGAGGGGTTCTTGTTCGCTACTGAAAAGCAAGGATTAGTGACAATCTGTTTCAGTAATTTGCTTTCTCTCAAGACTGTGCTATGTACTGAAAGCCAAAAGACAATGAGCTCAAAAAGATGACACTTTTCTCTCACATCCACCTTTGCTTTTCTCCTGTACTGTAAAGTCACCATGGTCACTTTTTGAGGAATGGTTGACTCTTGTTTTTTCCACAGTATTTATGACCATTTAAAATTAAGTTAATTGTAGGTAATTTTCGTTATTTTGATAATTCATTATAGCACCAAGCTGGTAAATACAGCTAACCTTCTGACTTAACACAATATAAAACTGGATGAGAGGAGCAGCAAGAAGCAGCAAGTGATCAAATTCCAACCAGCACCTCCTTTTCAAAGTGCCAAGTAGAAACATCTGTGATTGTCTAGAGGCAAAGAGGATTGGTCAAGACTGTGTCTGATGTGGTTATTTTGGTAGAATTTAGGCTAGTAAGCTGCAAGACCCATCCCAGTTCTCAAATTGCAGCCTCTCCTCCAGCCTAATGAAGGCTTGTCATATAATGGCTACCATTTGCTACTCTTAAAGCAGATATTCAGTGATGTAAGAATACTGAATACAGGATAATTGGAAGAAAGACCATCTCTCTGTACAGCTGAGGAACACAAAATGTTTTGTTTCTTTGAAGCAGTTCCCCTTGAGACCATATGTCCTGAGAGGTTCACTCCAATCCTGTGACTCTACAAATACCTGCACTAATCCATTCTGTTTTCCTATGGAGTCATACCCCATGCCTGCCTCGTGTCCACAGGAGACCAGGTTTTCCTTTGCAACTCAGCCTCCCTCTCTCTGACACCACCAGACTTCACACTGTCTGTTCTTTGAGCCAATTCTCTCTCCAGTATGGGATGGGGTTATTATGCTGCAGCCCCTCCACAGCCACGAGGTTGGCAGGCCCTTCCTGCTGGCCAAAGCTGGGCACCTCCACCCGCTTCACTCATTCCCCCACTCAGGAATTTACTCACCCACGGTTATTTGGGGAAATTATACAACACATACACTGGCACTCAGTCTCCATAGGTAACAATCTAAAAATACATGCTTTATTTCCCCATAAGGAAAAAGGAAAAGCCTCAGAGAAGTACACCATAATTATCTTAAAAGAGTTAGTACAATAGGTGTCTATATTCACAAAGCAAAGCTGTTGTCAGAAGCAGAAATCTGTGCACAGCAGCAACGTGCCATTCTTCAAGGATGTGTGACTCCTGCCAATACTGTAAATTATTTATACATATTGTTTGGACACGGGCTGGATTCACCTTGTGAACCATATGCCACCTAACGTTCCCTTCTACAGCTCAAAACAACCTCCCATTCACCATCTATATCCTTCTTATTCCATGACAAAAAAAAAAAATGAGACTCTTCTACACCTATACAGTTTAGAATAAGGTCAAAATAAATGCCTCTCCCTTCAAAACTTTTAGATCGGCTGTAGATTCTTTTCTTTCAATATCTCTCCTTAGGGAAATAGCTGTTGTTAATGCTGTCTCCAAGAAAGCCAAGTCAAGCCAGATTTACCAAAAGACTACCACAGAGATTTCTCAAAAGTGATTGAAAAATAAAAACCGAAGAAGCACAATCAAAAACCGTACAAAGGCCAAGCCCCAGTCCTGAAGTAAAATAGTAGTGATGCCATGAACCAGACAGATAGGAGCAGTGCAGCAAGCCAGAAATGAAGAAAAAAACCAGGATTAAGTAAAAAGATAAAGGAACAGTAATGTCATACGAAGATTCAGTTTAAAGTATTATCAGGACTATATCCATACGAGCAAACAGTGAGGTCCAAATTGAGCAAAACACTGGATGCTAAGGACCCAATGTCCAACATTAGATGCTTTTTAGAGGATTTTAATGGCTATTTCATGTAACCTGTTTCCAAAGACTGGATGCTCAGCAGCAGATGGAGTATATCAGATGCACCTCTGAGCAACATCCTCCAGGTTCAACTGTGTTTGAAAAGAATCCAGACTCTGCAGATCCAAACACGTGGAAGAGCAAAAGTGGTGCCTCCAAGGCACAAGCCTTATCCAGACTAAATGGGCAATGCAGACACACGCCAGAAGTCAAGAGAGAGCAGGAGCAATACTGGCTCTCTGGACAGGACAAGGCTGAGGACCTAAGCAAACAGTTTGGCAGTGGAAGCAAAGTATAAACAACATACTTCCTTGAGAGGCAGAACAAAAATTGTGCAAGCTGAAATTAAGATATTGTTCAGGCTGCTTCTCCTTTGTATAACCTGGTTTAGGCTCAGGTAACAGTTTAATACATTAAGCCATTCAAGAAGTAATATGGTGGTAAAACAGGACTTCTTCATCCAGAGAAGTGCAGTATAGTTCAGAAATTAGTGCCTGTTTTCCCTCTGTTACAAAGTAATCTGGGAATTGGTACATTTTTGTTTTAAAAAAAGGTTTTTTAGTCACTGGTTTACATTTTCTGAATGGAACAATGAAATTCAAAGTGATAAAATCTACACACAGTAAATTGCATTAAGCTACTAATTAGCAGTTTCTTAAGCTATACCTGACACATTGAATCTATGACACTATCAGGAAAATTATAAGTTCTGTGGAAACCAAAATTTATTTATATATTTCTTCCTTTTGCTAACAGTGAAAACCAAGGACTGGAGGGATTTCACCCATAACACTATTAGGAAAAAGGCTTAGACTTAATTATTAAATAGGAAATTATCCTTGCTCATTTTGATTAGATTATTGTATCCAGTGAATCGGTGTTCACAAGCCTAAGACTATACAAACTAGTGCTTATGAGAGAAAACTAGAAAGCTAGGGCAGCAGAGGAAACACAGCAAGATTCGTGAACAGATTTTGTTCTTGGGGGCTGTCACGAGGAATTGGTAACATGATTATTGGAGCCCTTGCAAGACCAAGACCAAGCTGAATCCAGTAAAACATCTAGTGAAATGGCTAAGTAAGCATTTTACAGGCTCCATTCAGTGCTGATATGGCTGTAGGCTGTCATATAGAATCTAAACTCTTCTCCATCTTCTATTCATTGGTGTCTCCTGAGCAGATGGAATTTGACAGTGATAACAGTGCTTTCTCTTAGCCAACTTTTTCAAAATCATTTCCTCCATCTTTATGAAAAATATGGTAATTTGCTCATGTTTCCATGGAGGAAAGTTAATATTTAAATGCAAGGCAGTGCAAACAAGCAAGGAAAAGAAGGGCAATAGCACTGACCACTTAGTTCCATGCCTGCCCAAATGTATTCCCAGAGTCCTCTCCATCAGAACAGAGACTGAAGTGATCCACAATGTGCTACCTAGTACTCTTATTAACCACAGCAGATGAAGTATCACTGTCCATACTGAATTTTTCTCTTGGCTGTCTTACATTTTTTTTTCTTTTTTTTAATATATAATGGCCTACTTACTTTGTATCTCCTTACACTTATTAGGATAATATTCCACATTTATCCTCCACTTTTCCACTGAGTCTACTCCTCAGAGATGGGCAATCTGACAGCTGAATTATGTATGGCACTGCTGTCAGTCTCAGAGATACAAATGTCTTTCTCCTACAGCCAACAACCTGAAGCCATTTAGCACCAACCTTATGCAACAATAAGCAGGAATAGTACCATACCTCTGCCTCCCAAACAACCCCACTAGCAATCTTTATTTTTCCTTGTAAGCTTTCAGACGGACAGCTCTGACTAAATTTTACTTTAAAAATCAGTATTCTTTCATATCACATTGCATAAGGCTGATGGCTTATTAAAATTAACCTTCGTCTTAAGACAAAACTCTTCATAATACAAAGCATCTCATTTTTAAAAGTCCTAAGTATTTCCAGGAGAACTATATTTATGCAAACACTGCTACCCCAGGCAGTCGGACTTGGGAGTTCATGCATAGGTGGATTAAAAAGAAAGGGCAGGGAATGGGTCAGATGCAGAGGAAGAGTTGGTCACTTCATTTATTTACCTAATCTGCTTGGCTATTGCCGGCCAAGTTTGCTCTTGGAACAATGAGAAAGGCCAATTAATTTATCAATCTGTACTCCTCTCTGCCATAACATATTTTCCCCTTGCCAACAAAAAACGTGTCCATTATCAGCCAGGTCCCTGTCCTCCCAGGCAGCTCGTGCAGCTGTATAATTACACTTCTTCTCTTGACAACTTGCATGATTGTTTTCCTAACAGTATATTACTTCGTTAGTACTTTCCAATATACGTTATTTTTAAACTGTCACTTTTGCCCAACTCATCCCAATTCGCACTCGTCTGTTTATCATAACAATCATTAATAACTGTCACTCCACGCCATCAATTTAACGAACTCACTCCCTCATTAGCATGTTCTAGCATTTGTTCCGTAGAAAGGCTGATTATTTTCTACAACAGGCCAAGCCAATTACTTTAGTGAAATGGAATCACATTAATCAAAACTTAACAAGGTGGCAAATTTAAAGATATCAGATTGCAAAAGACAGCATAACTAATATGTCAATGTCAGAGATACTACGTAGGTATGCAGCAGCTGTACTAAATATATCTCTTCACGAAGGCCACATGAATTTTGACATTTCATATGATCTGACAACTACCAAAGTGATATTAGAAGGCTGGAGGCTGGGCTGAGCTGCTCCCAATGGCTTCTGCACATTCTGGCAAGGGCAGCAAAGAAATGCAAAGAGCGAGGAGAAAAAGGAAATGGTGACTACATATGTCCACAATGCCTGGTAGATGGCACTTTATCATGTCCCTCTGTGCCAAGATATTTTCTTTTACACTTTAAATGATGATGCTCATCAATTGTAGCCTGACAGCTGCATCAGAACCAGCTGTAAACATGCAATATCCAGCAGTGTGAAAATACGCTGACACACCAAACACATATTAGTTTTTAGCTTTTGGTCTACACTGCAAAGAGGATGGAAGATTTTTCCCACAGCATCTTTTTCCTTTTAATGAGTAAGTTCACACTTTTATTTTTCTCTGTCACTTTTAAAGAAGGTTTAAAGTCAAAGAGCCTGCATCCCAAATCTTCACACAATCCAACAGTTCAACCACTTCTAAATATACTTTATTTATGCAGTACTCACCATTAGGCCTTACCAGTGGGCAGGAAATTACAGCTTTGTTAAACACATCTCAATGCTCTTTGGTTTTCCATACAGAAAGAAGCAAATGCTCATGGCTCATTTAAAAAAAAAAAAAAATTAAAGCAGGGAAAAATATCCCAAGGCTTACAACTTGTGTTGTATAATATTATTAAGCCTGGTTATATCATACAGTTCAAGAAATTGCACAGTGATTCATTTTTTACAACTTAAATAGCTATTTGCTTCAGTTGCCAGGTTGAACATGATAAATGTATATGATAAAAAAGAACAAAGAGAAGGGCCAGTTCTTATAAACCTACAACATTAGTCAACGTATTAACCCATTCCTGTCTAACTGTTGGCATTTCAGTGTTCCTAAATGCACAAGTCTGCTCACTTCAACCTGTGTTCTACTAAATATTTGGATTTGGACAAATATATGATTATACAAAGAACTGCTCATTTTCATTTACCTCCAAACTGCCAGTAATTTTAAGATGCAACGTTAAGCCATCATCAAATCTAAAATCAGAGGAAAGCTAGACTTAAAACAGAGCTCCAAGATCACCTCACCCATCCCATACTTATTGATATAACCAAGTTTATTAAGCTTTTAGTCAAAATTTAAAAAAAAAGAAAAGAACACTTGTGAGAACGTGCACTCGTTTGCCCATTCTCATGTATTTATGGTGAGAAAACTTCTTATATTCAGTCTATATTCCTTCTGCTACCATATGAGCATTATTTGTTCCTCTGATGACTCCGCAGAACAGTTGGTTACTAAGAAAAGGCAGTGGCTATTTTTCACATATTTGCAAGCTTATATGCACTTCTTTCTCCCAACATCTATCCTAATTCAAATTTTTTCCAATGCACTTTTAACAGTCAAAAATGCCATTTTAATTTCTAATATAATACTGTAATGTAGATACTGAAGTAATTGGAATTTTTGCCAAAAAGCTAAATTAACTCACTAACACACTAAGCCTACTTAGAAATACTCATCCCATATGATATCAACTAGTATCTTTTGGGTTCATTATTTCCAATTAAATTCAAATGACATGTTAATAGATACTAAACCTTTACGTGAGAGATGTCATAACCTAAGATTTAAAAGTAGGATTAATTTATCTAGAAACACCAACTGTTAATATTAACAGAAGCATTTCTAGAAAAAGAATTTTAAAAAGAGTAACAGGAACAAGATTTTTTACATTTGAGCACACAAGTGTGGGAGACAGGAAGTTCAGATTATTTCAAGGGACATTTTAGTGATACACCTAAAAGTGAAACTTCCTCTGCAAATGATGAAATGTTCTTCTCTTTTAATTGTCAGTTTCAGGATTACACGAAAGTGAATAAGATCAACAGAAAACAGAAATTAAAACACCATCTCATTTTACATTTGAGAAGACATCAGCAGATTTACACTCCTCACTCTGGATTTTCTTGATCCAAGGCAGGAACTAAGTCTTCACATTCCCCAAAAAACTAACTTCTCTTTCTCTTCTGTTTCTACAGACACCCTGTACCACGCAGACAGTGAACAGACAACATGAAGTTCACCAAACCACTGCCTGCCAAACTCCAGCTGCAGCAGACCCGAGGCCAGGCTCAGTGAGTACTGCTCCTGCCCATCACTGACATTCCACTCCTCTGGGCACCAAGGCTGTAACAGGGAGGATTTCTATTTCCACCCCCACTCAACCACCAGCCTGCTTAAAGAAATATTCCATTTTCCTCGCAGCAATAACTGTTACCATGATAATAACGAAACGTGCATTTCCACCTTTTCGCCACTATTCAGTATAGAACTTTTTAAGGTATTAGTTTAAGGTTTAAAATGCATGTTAAAACAACAGCCTACATTAAAATAATGGATTAATGTCTCAAATTATTACCACTACCTACTACTTTCAAACTGTATTTTATTAATTTAGTTATTGCTTAGAAGACTCCCTCCAAAGCAATATATTCATATCTTTTTCCTTTTGCTATCTTGTTCTTTCACATCAATTAATTTCCGAAGATGACAACTTGAGCTAGTCTTTGTAACGGTTCTCACTTTGTATGAATAAATTATGCATAACAATATAGCTCTGTTCACAACCATTCAAGGCAGAATATATTCTCATCTGATGTATAATAATTTGGAATTGACCTGCTAAATATAAAAGTAAATAACAAAGTTCTCTACCACAAATTATGCTAAAAGCTCCATTGTCATCCATTCCTGCACATCACTTAGTTAGAAATGCAGAGACGCTTGTCTTTTTTAAACCTTACACTATGAACCCTGGCATCTTTGAACTGCTTCCAGGAAGAATGTGGTGTACATATGAAATGAGCATCATGAGTAGGAACATTAAAGCAATTGAAATGAAATTAAATTTCTGGATTTGGAATGATCCATTTCTTTCAAGATACACGTAAAAATTTAGCTGCTGCCTTTTCAGCGTGTGCTGCATGTTCTGTCTAACATTAATCCCACAGGAGGTTTTTTTATTTCCTACTCTGCCTATCTTTCATCTTCACCCCAGACTAAGCAGATGGATGTGAATTCAAAGTTTTCTGATCTTTAGCACAAGTTATGGAGGGTTATCTTTGGCTGTATATCTTTCTGCTGGCAGCACTCCCTTGGTGATGAAGGATTAACCACCACAGCTGTCTCTTCCCAGAATGATGCAGTGCAGCGCTCCTCAACACGACAGCATCACTTAATCTTAATGTCCGCTCTTCCAGCGCAGCCGCGCAGGACAAAGCCAATCAACATCAGATGCCACCAAGATGGACCTACTGCTTGGCCCTGGAGTCTTTCACCCTCACACACCTATTAATCAACATCATCCAGACCAATCCCAGTGTTCACTTCTTTCAAACCACAGTTAAACTAAGCCAGGTTTTATATTAACAGACCGAGAGATATAAAAATCCACCCAGAGATAAAGCATGCATAGGCAGAACTGTAGAGCAAATTCAAATCAAGTTTTAAACATCCTTATTTACAAAACAAAGGTGTTTATTTTGTTTTAAAGCATAACTACAATTTCTATTTTTTACATACTGAAACTCAGTAATAAGAAAAGCTGCCTATTATCTTTCATGTCTCCAAAGACTTAAGAAGGCATAACTACAACATCTTGAGCTTGATGTTTTTATGAGGAATTGTTCTATCCCGCAAATACAGAATGCACATTACCAGAAGTTCCTTAGTCTTCTGCAGACACATATTCTTTCCAAGATTTATCTCCTCTAATTTAACCTATTGTATGCAGACTGCTTAGTATTTTCCCGTTCTATCTGCTCCCCCCAGTTCCAGAGCAATTATAACATAGCTCCTTCCTTTATCCCTCCTCCCCTTTTTAAAGCTAGCAAGTTCTCAACAGCAAATGCAATAAAACAGTAAATTATTGCTAGAGTTTACTAAACAAATGCAACCTAGTTAAATTTAGAAAAATCTTCGCTTTTGCTTACATTTGCAATTTTACTGCTGAACTACTGGTATTTCTTACTTATGCAACATTAAAATGTATAAGAAATCCTCTTGTGTGCTATATGCAGCAACTACTCTTGATTTATAATACCCAATTTAGAAAAAAACCCCACAACTAAACCTGATTTAAATCACAGATTACTCTGTAAAACACAAGCAAGGAACTATTCCAAATCCTAAATGTAATTTAAACATATTTATATTTTACAGTGATATATTTTCCCCCATTCCTTGTCTTACTACTGTAAACTTTCTGTAATTATATAAGCAATTTCCCTGAGGTCACAACATTGATCACAGTTATATATTGCTCAAGTATTACAAAACATAACTTGCAATAAAATATTGCTGGACATCAGTACATAATTTCACACAAAGAACTGCACAACTGAAGTTCAAGAGTGCTGAATTTGGCAATGGGGTGTTTTCAATAGATTATTCATTTCCTCCTCCCTCCACCATTAAATGACTATTGTTGAAATATTACCAAAAACATTAAGTTTCCACATCTAGAAATGTGTAGGAGAGCAGAATAAGGGAGAAGAGCATATGAAACAGTTTACATGGGAAGCCAAGGCATGCAATCCCTTTATGTTATTCCCTGCCTTCATTGCAACGTCACCCCACAAAGTGTCACAGTGGTATAATACACTGGAAGGGTTCACAGTAGAAAAACCCCACAGGAGTGCAGCTCAATTTTTAGTGTTTCTGGTTGAGCGAGAGTTCTCACACACTTAATGAGAGGAGAGTTCACAGCTCTCAATGCACTATGCAAATAGATGTTATTTAGGAGCAGTTAGTGTTGGCATGTTGCACAGCTGAGCTGACACACCAGTCACTGAACACTAGTTAACAAATGCAAGGCTCCCCTTTGGGAAGTTGCTTATAAAAAAAGGAAATGAAGAATTGAAGATTAAGAGATGGATATTTTAGTTCACTGTGCAAAAGCAGTGGCAATAAAAGGCTGAAGACCAGTCATTCACCACATATATTATACAAACACAGCAAACAAACTGCAAGCATTGGCTTTGATACTGATCTCACATAGCTTTGAGCAGGTTGGGTTCATTACCCATCCAGGGAGTTCTCAGCATTCAGAGTCATCCAAATTGATTAGCAACACACACTTTCTCAACTACCTTCTCAGTTTCAAAATTATAAAATATGACCCCCTCATAAACCCGCCAGCCGAAACAGTCACCTGGCTGCAACCAAAGGAAACTAACTTGCTGATAGACGCAAACAACCCCAGGGCTCAGTCTATGCAGCAAGCCACCATGGAGACTGACCAAATTCCCCAGTGGGCAGGGTGGGCCTGCAGGCCCTCCTCAAGGTCAGAGTATCATCACTCAAAGGGAATAAAGACCAAGAGACTCTTTCCAGCAGCGCCACGTGCAGTCTTACGCAACGCTGTGTCTCTCAGCTCTGGGAGGCAAATCAGTTAGGCTCATTCCACTTCCCCAAAAGGATCACTGAAAACGGTACTCCAAAAAAGGAACAAAGATGACAAACATGCATGAGTTTCAAACTAAGCAGCTTGGAATTCCCTTCTGTTGACTAAAAGGAATGTAGGAACACCAAATTGCAAGAGATTCAGATCCCACCTTCAAATAACAAATTTGCAAATCTCAGAGTATTTAAGAACACTTACTTCTCCAAGAAGTTTTCTATAAAAAAAAAAAGTGGAATGATAATGTAGTATACTAAAGAACATGACTTCCATGTTACAGAAAGGTTCCAAGGACTGTATTTAAGTCAGGATGGGTCAGTGCTAAACCTGTGAGGTTCATTAGCTAGCAAGGCTCCCCAAGGTTCACAAGAGTTCATGCAGAAGTATCAGCTCCTTCCTTCAAGTACTGCAGTCACTGATTTCAAGCACTATGCTGATCTTGTCCAATATCCTGCAGTGCCTAAGTAGACAGCACACCATCTTTAGAATAAAATAGTGATATTCCATTGACTGCCATGCCATGAATGAGCACTGACACAAAAACATTGTCTGTCTTTCAAATCACAGGAGACCTTCTGCTAGAGTTTATGAAGGAAATACGAAAATCTGCCAATGCAATATCAAAAAATTAATCAGCATTTGAGAGTTTTCAAGAGCATTTTTCTTTTGAACAATTTAATAATACAAGATCTTTCTTCTCCACAGTCTTCTTGGAAGATATTATTGACTCAGCACAAAGCTACTGGACAGAAAACTGACTGATCTCTCCTAAAGTCATGTCTCAAAACCAACAGTACCAAATTAAGTTTTGGCAGACTTTAGCTGTCTCTACATATGCAAGTCCCACACTGATAAATGCTCTAAGCTTTTCTTCCTCTCTTAATAAATCACATCCCCAGTGTTTTACAGATCTATTATTGCCAGCAAAGATGACAATATAGGAATGGCAGCAATAAGGCAGTAGCTTTTTTTGATTGTCTCTGAACACAAAAGTAAACACATTTCAAATACTAAATAGAAATGCCTGCAGCCATCCTGCTTTGCAGATTCAGATCCCTTTTTAAGTAAAGAATATTATATTTTTCAAGCTATTCAGTGTTCATGAGCATAGTATAATGTCTTTACAGATATTCTTCTCTCATAAATTTAATATCTTAATTTCAAATTCTGAAGTCAAACAGCTATTTACAGACATACATCCCACACTTAAGGAGAAAGAGGCCTTCTGAAAAATGAAACCAATGGAACAGAAAGAAAAGGACCTCAGAAAAAAAAGCGGACTAAACCATTACAAATCAATCATAAAAATGAATACCAAATACCAGATAAACCATACCAATACAAAAATCTGACAAAATTATCCAGGCAAAACCAAATAGCCTTTTTTCTTTTTAGAGATAAATTTTAAATTATTCAACTGCCATCATTTGTCCGTTAACTTTATCCACAAACAGGAATTGGTTAGAAGCACACAGTTAAACCAGGACCTCAGCTATTGAAAATAAGAATTTTCTGAGCATTTTTAGGAGACCACACCAGAATCAAAATCGCACTTTCTTTCATGGAAACCATTAAGCATATTTTTCATGCTTAAGACACCAAAATTGCCACTTGTGAAACCTTGTGCTTCCCTGGCACAGTAGTTTCTCTTGCAGATGGTTGAAAGGGCTCATTGTCTGAAGGACTGAAATTCAGGGAATATGGACAGTTTATAGATCCACTTGCTCCCATATTTTGAGGAAGAGCCCATGAAAGCTTCTTTTTCAATAAACACTGAACAAATACTGAAATAAATTTTAAAACTTCTCAGGTTACTTTGAAAAAGGAGTTCAAAATCTAAAGTCCCAGATACTCTGGATTTTTTACTGACTACTTTCTTGTTAAAAAGGCTGGGTTAAAGAAAAAGATGTTGCCACTATAAGACAGCAAACTTCCCACAATAAAAGCTCAGCATCATTATGTGACAAAAGGGGTTAACTTATCAAATACCATTAAACTATAATCAAGGGCCTTTGTATTCAGCTTATGCCCTTGCTTGCATTTGTCAAGGGATGATAACAGACGGCTTACAAACTCTCTCCTCATTACTAATTCATTTTTTCACACACCTGTTAATTATTAGCAGCACATAATTATTAACAAAAACCATGCATCAAAGAGGTTATTTGGGTATATTGTCACCTACATCTGATTTATGCCAGTGGAGAAAACCATAAATATATTCCAATGTTCACATAAAACTGGGGGGGGG